>JAHRHZ010000048.1:82946-188089 GCA_024137785.1 Ginglymostoma cirratum | reverse complement strand
TCTCTTTCTGAAACAACAACAGAAGTTGCTGGAAAAGTTCAACAGGGTCTGGCAGCGCCTGTGAAGAGAAATCAGTTATTCCTTCCGGTCAAGTGACCCTTCCTAACCAGATGCGAAATATTAACTCTGATTTCATTGTGTCTTTATCTCTGTGTCTCTGTCCCGCACCCACCCCACCCCGTGCCTCCCCCCCGACTGCACGCCTCTCGCCCCCCAGCCCTCCGCGCCTCCCGCCCTCCCTCCTTCTCAATATATCTGTGTGTCTCACTGTCTCCCTCTGGCTCCCTGTCTCCCTATCTTAATGCTATGGAGCTGTGCTGCATGGAAATAGACCCTTCGATCCAACTTGTCTATGCCAACCAGATATCCTAATTTAGTCTAGTCCCATTTGCCAACATTTGACCCTTACCCATCCAGATGCTTTTTAAATGTTGTAATTGTACCAGATTTGACCACTTCCTCTGGCAGCTCATTCCATACACGCACCAACTTCTGCGTGAAAAAGTTTCCCCTCAGGTCCCTTATAAATCTTTTCCCCCGTCCCTTAAACCTATGCTGTCTAGTTTTGGACTCCCCTAACCTGAAGAAGAGACCTTGGCTATTGACCCTCGTTATTCACCCTATCTGTGCCCCTCATGATCTTATAAACCTCTGTAAGGTCACCCCTCAGCCTCCGGCGCTCTAGGGAAAATACCCCAGCCTATTCAGCCTCTCCCTGTAGCTCAAACCTACCAACCCCGACAATATCCTTGTAAATCCTTTCTGAACCCTTTCAAGTTTCACAACCTCCTTCCTATAACAGGGAAACCTGAATTGAACACAGAATTCCAAAATACTTCCCGGAGGTGAAATCACCTATACTTCATGAGCCGTCCAACCTGGAAACCAGCTCGACAGCAATAGGTTAACATGGAAGTTGCTTATTCTTCAGGAGCAGTTTAACCCAGGAAGACTTTATAGTCCACGTGCAATCTAATCCAGTATCCCATGATTACTTGAAAATTCACCCAGAACATCTAAGTCACGTTCCTGACTGCTTCATTGTCTTTGTTTTAATGTTTAATTTCCTGTGTTTGGAATACTCAAACTGCTTTTAATAGCACTGATTTAGATGCTGATACTTTCGACCTCTTATTTCCTCTTCTCTTGGCCTCATCGGCTGAATCATCCAACTTCTCAATGAGTCAAACCCACCTTCCTTTAGGGCTAACCTAACTCTTAACTAAGGCCATAGAGAAAAACTTATGTAAGTTTTAGGCTGCTGGTTGGCTTGCCAAAAGTAAATAGGGTGATAGGCCTTTCCAGAGTCATGGCAGCATAGAAGATAGGAGCAGGAGGAGGCTCTTTTTGACCCTTCAACCCTGCTCTGCCATTCTTCACGATCATGGTTGATTGTCCAACTCAGTAACCTAATCCTGCTTTCTCCCCATAACCTTTGATCCCATTTGCCGCAAGTGCTGTATCTAGTCACCTCTTTAATACATTCAATGTTTTGGCATCAACTACTTGCTATGGTAATGAATTGCACAGGCTCACCACTCTTTGGGTGAAGAAATGTCTCCTCATCTCTGTCCTAAATGGTCTACCTCGAATCCTCACACTGCGATCCGTGGTGCTGGACACACCCACCATTGGGAACATCCTCCCTGCATCTACCCTGTCTAGTCTTGTTAGAATTTTATAAGTCTCTGAGATCCCTCCTCATTCATCTGAACTCTGGAAAAAACAATCCCAACCTAGTCAATCTCTCCTCATATGTCAGACCTGTCATCCCTGGAATCAGCCTGGTAAACCTTTGCTGCACTCCCTCAAGACCAAGAGCATCCTTCCTCAGAAAAGGAGACCAAAACTGTGTGGCCTCACCAAGGCCCTGTATAACTGCAGTAACACATCCCTGTTCCTGTACTCGAAACCTCTCGCAATGAAGGCCAACATACCATTTGCCTCCTTTACTGCTTGCTGCACCTGCATGCTTACCTTCAGCAACTGGTGCACAAGGGTGCCCAGGTCCCGCTGCACACTCCCCACTCCCAAGTTACAGCCATTCAGGTATTAATCTGCCGCAGAACCGTCTTGTTTCTGCTTCCAAAGTGAATAACCTCACATTGATCCAAATTTTATGCATCTGCCTTTGACTTGCTCACTCACCCAGGCTTTCGAGCTTATGCTGAAGGATCTACGCATCCTCATCACAATTTACCCTCCCACCCAACTTGGCATCATCTGCAAACTTTGAGATGTTACATTTGTTCCTTCATCCAAATCATTAATATATATTGTGAATAGCTGGGTCCCAGCAACGATCTATGTGGCACCCCACTAGTTACTGCCTGCCAATTTGAAAAGGACCTATTAATTCCTACTCTTTGTTTTCTCTATGCCAACCTGTTTTCTGTCCATCTCAATACACTTCCCCCAATCCCAGGTGCTTTAATCTTGTACATTAATCTCTTATGTGAGATTTTATCATGTCTGAAAATCTAAATATTCTTCATTGACTGGCTCCCCCTTGTCAAGTCTACTCGTTACATCTTCATAGAATTTCAACAGATTTGTTAAGCATGATTTCCCCTTCTTGTACCATGGATGTTAGAAATGTTACAGATGATACTAAATGCAATGATATATCCATTGTAACAACAATTATAAATTATATCAATAATAACGTGTAAAAATCTATGT
Organism: Ginglymostoma cirratum; assembly: GCA_024137785.1. Classification (NCBI taxonomy): domain Eukaryota; kingdom Metazoa; phylum Chordata; class Chondrichthyes; order Orectolobiformes; family Ginglymostomatidae; genus Ginglymostoma; species Ginglymostoma cirratum. Next base: position 185,407 of record JAHRHZ010000048.1, on the reverse strand, counting down.
TGGAAGGAAAAAAACGCATATACATTGGAAGAAAGGAAGAAATACATTTTTATTATTGTGCAAACAGTAACCTCAAATTGATTTTTAAAAGAAGTCTGTCTCCTATAACATTTGCTGGTGCCTACATCATGACTCTACACAGCAGTGGACTGTCCAATCAATCACTTTGTCAGCATCCCTTCCTTCGTACCCTTCAGTGGTTGACTATGCATAACTTGGTTACGGTAGAGAATCCTGGAAGCAGTGTCTTCAAAGTCAAATATTCTGTCTATTGCAGCCTTGGAGACTTGCATCCAGAGTTTCTTAAAGCAAATGTCTTGACTTTTTTCAACTCTTCTTACAGGTATGATGTGACCCTGGGTTGTTTACACTTCTTCTGATGTTGATTAACCCCAGAGCAGCTTTTCTGGGTGATATTGAATGCATCACCCGATTTTTGTCTGACTTGCTTGCAATTTCTGACTGAGGCATTGACAACAGCTGCTTTACTCTTTGGGTTCTGGTACTTGCATTCAATAAGACTTGTCTTGGACCCCTGTCTCCATGATAAGCAAATCACATGGATCTATTACCAGCTAGAGTTCATAGAATCCCTACAGTGTGGAAACAAGCCATTCAGCCCAACAAGTCCACACCGACCCTCTGAAGAGCATCTCACCCTGTCCCTGCAACCGTGCACCTCCTATGGCTAATCCACCTCGCCTACACATCGCCAGACACTGTGGGCTATTCAGCATGGCTGATCCACCTAACCTGCACATCTTTGGACATAACATTCCCATTCAGGTTTTTACTTTTCACTTTCGATTTAAAAAGGAGATTTATAACTACTTTTATAACCTCTAGCGTTCAATATGGTCTTTTAACTTTTATCTCTCTCCATGTTTCCTGAATAGCTTGGCACCATCTCTTGGATGCCATAATCCAGAAATGCCTCCTCTCTGTTGCAGGGTGTGGCTAGTTGCCCTTTAAGCATAAAGGTCCTTGTTTTAAGGGATCAGTTATCCAATTATTAAAAGTGGTGCCCTGATTCCACTTTTAAACCTTATTGTGCAATGGTGCTTTAAGATTTGAAATCCTCTGCCCGATAGTTGGTGAAAACAGAATTAATGGTAGCCTTTGAAAGGGAATTTGATTAATCCTTTATGAATAAAATCGCAGGGAGTGGTTCTAACTTCCCTTTTGATTTTCTTTAAGAGCACCAAAGACTTAATTGGCTAAATAGCTGTCTTTAGTGCTGTAATTTTCTAAAAGACACACTGTGGATCCCATACTACACGTATAATTTGACATTCCAGTCTCACTGGGAAATACATGAGATGTTGATTGTCTGGCTGACTTTGACTTCTACAGAAACTTCTGGAAGGTTACTGCTAAGTCCACACACGTGATTATAACAGTTGCCTTTGTCAAACTGTTTGTGTTTTTAAAACAGGAAATAACACTAAATATATGCTAAGTATATGTATTGAAGTTTTTTTCAATTTGTCAAAATATCAATAGAATGCTCTGGTTGAGGAACTGGCATCCGTACAGGAAGATTGAGCCAAATGGCTTTTATTCCCATTGCAAATTCTACAGCTTTTGCACATTTCTTTTAACTCCACAAGTTCTATTTTACTATTTAAATTCTGTCACAGCTACAGTATCCTGTATACTGGGACCTCCTTGAATTTTGTGATGGATTCAGGAAGCTTTTAGATCATCTACAATTGGATAAGGTCAGTACAAGTGGTGTTGTGTTAACTTCATTAGACACGAGATACATTAGTGATTTGAACTCTGGAATCAGATGTACAAATTCTAAACTTGCTGATGGATCAAATTGGATATGGAATTAGTACAAAGTAATAATGTAACAAGATACAAGAAAACATATATAAGGTTTTTGAGTAGATTTGTAGCTCGGGTTGTGGTTGGTTGGCTCACCAAGCTGGTCTGTTGTTCCGTAGATGTTTCATTACCCTGCTGGGTAACATCATTGGTGCAGCCTCCGATGAAGTGCTGTTGTGTTTTCCTACCTGTTGTTTAGGCCAAGCCTCTGCTTGTCTCTACAAGTACAGGAATTCCTAGATGCCTGGTTCTCCACTAAGAAGGCCATCAACAAACACACAGAGCAGATCCTGTATATACTCCACTGCAAAGGAAAACCGTTAAGTGAGGTAACCCAGCTCAATGGACACCAGAGTTTAAATAACTGGCGAGAAAACACAACAGTGCCACATCAGAGGCTGCACTGATGATGTTTCCCATCATAATGAAACGTCTGCGGAACAATGAACCAGCTCGGTGAGCCGACCAACCACAAAACATAAATAAACTCGAGAGTGGAATTTTATTCGTAAAATGAGCTGAAATATAGATAAATGTGAAGTGATGCTTCTATATGGGAAGAATAAGGAGGTCACAGAGTCAGAGAGATCTACAGCACAGTAAAAGGCTCATTATGTTCGTGCTGGTTAAAAACAACCACTCAGTTATTTTAATCCTATTTTCTAGTCATAACTGTATATGCAAGTGCAAATCTATATGCGTGGCACGGTGGCTCAGTGGTTAGCACTGCTACCTCACAGCATCAGGGACCCAGGTTCAATTCCACCCTCGGGCAACTGTCTGTATGGAGTTTGCACATTCTCCCTACGTCTGCGTGGGTTTCCTCTGGGTGCTCTGGTCTCCTACCACAGCCCAATGATATGCAGGTTAGGTGGACTGGCCATGCTAAATTGCCCGTAGTGTTCAGGGATGTGAAGATTAGGTGGGTTATGAGGAATGGGTGGGATGCTCTGAGGGTCGGTTTGGACTTGTTGGGCCGAAGGGCCTGTTACCACACTGTAGGGATTCTGGATTTGAACCTGCACGGGGAAACTCCAGTGGATTTCTAATCCATTGCCTTAACCACTTGGCCACAACTACAGGGGCTGAGGTCTACTAATATCCCTGATATGGAATTCAGGAAGATATTTCCCAAACCGTAAAAGAAATGTGAAAATCACTATCACAACAGAATGAAGATATGTGTATTGAGTTAAATGAAAGAAGCTGAGTAAAACATAAATGCTGATGGGTTGAATGATATGTTTCTAGACTGGCTGTAGCTTTTGATAAAGTAAGATGGAACAGAACTCCTCTAAAAAGCTACACTGTAGAATAGCTGCAAGGTACAATAAACTAATATCAGCCAAATTTCACTTGTGCAGGTTCACATTTTTGGTGCTTCCTTGGGAGGATTTTTGGCACAGAAGTTTGCAGAATATGCACACAAATCACCCAGAGTTCATTCTCTTGTCTTGTGTAACTCATTCAGTGATACATCTATCTTCAACCAGTCTTGGACTGCTAGCAGGTAAGAAATTAATGTACTAAAAATGTTATGTCCCAATCTAATCATTTACTTCTAATCATCTCAGGAACTGATCTAGATATGATAGTATTGTAGAATCTTGCATTGCCCCACGTTCCTTCTCCTCCTCTCTTTTTCCCCTCAACAATATTTAACATCTGAAATGAGACTCTAATAGGTAAATTTAGGTGCCAGAGAAATGTTCTCAGTTATGGAAACTTTTAAAACTATTTAAAATAATAGAATATATGTTGATAAGTGCACCAGCTTCACATCATTCGTGGATTTCAGTGTTGGACCTCTTGGCAATATACCGTTATCATAGTTTTAGGGGGAATGCAATAACTTCCACAGTAACAGCACACGCGCAGTCATCTATCATCTCATTATGAGCGGTTTCTATTGGGAATTCAATAATTTGGTCTGGTAGCTACAAATAACTATTTGTAAATAATAAATAAAAACGTGAGGACATGTGAGAAATGTAAAAGCTTGGGGCAATTTTAATTTATTTTGGCTCAAAAGGCTCTCTGTTTCATTACTCTGATACTTTAATATTAAATACAGGGAACGTTGACATCATGTTACTGGCTGAGTGTTCCAGAGACATGAGTTCAAATCAGTCCATGGCAACAGTGAATCTAGATTCAGTTTAAAAATAAGAGCTATCAGAAATGGTATCTGTAACTGTATTGCCATGGAAATCCACCTGTTTCATGTATGACCTTTATGGAACAAAATATGCTAAATTATCCTACCTACTGTTCAGACACACAGCAGTTTGATTACATTAGCCTCTAAAATGGCGAAGCAAGTTATTCCATTCAGAGCAACGTAGGATTAAAGCCCCAAGGTTCACATTTCGGGAGTCATAGCAGCATTTCATCTCAAGGAAGAAGAAACATACCAAGGGGAGTACATGGTTGATGAAGGAAGTCAGGGTCAGCGTATAAGCAAAAAAACAAATACAATATGGTGAAAATTAGTGGGATCCCAGAGAAATTGAAAGCCTTTAAAAACCAGCGGAGGCCAGCTAGAAAACCAATAGGGTGGAGAAGATGAAATATGAGAGTAAGCTGGCTAGTAATATAAACAAAGGTTACAAGAGTTTTTCAGATTTATAAGAATGATCCCTGGAATGAAGGGCTTGTCATATGAGGAACTGTTGAAGATTCTGGGAAGGATGAGGGGGGATGTGATTGAAACTTACAATTTCAAGGCTTGGATGAAGTGGACATTGACAAGGTGTTTCCACTTGTAGGAAAGACTAGAACGCAGGGGCACAGACCCCAAATGAAGGGATGACCCTTTAGAACTGAGATGACGATAAATGTCTTCAGCCAGAGAGTGGTGAATCTTTAGAAATTATTACCACAGAAGGCTGTGGAGGCCAAGTCATTGCGTCTATTGAAGCCACAGGTTCTTGACTGGTAAGGGGACCAAGGGTTACTGGGAGAACACTAGTGAATAGGGTTAAGAAGCATATCAGCTATAATTGAATGGCGGAGCCAAATTAGGCCGATTGACCTAATTCTGCTCCTAAGCCTTATGATCTTTAAATCCACAGGATTTTGCTAAATACAAATCGAAACTTTAATAGTTGCATTAAAGATATTAAAAATACAATTAACTGTGTTCCTTAACATCGAAAATGAAATCACATTTCTTTCGATTTTATAGAACTAATATCCCAATAAACTTAAGTCGGACACCTTTTAAAAAAAAAATTTAAAAGGTTTAACTGTGTCTGAGATGCTGTTGGCCTGCCATTTACATCCAGCAGCGCTATTCCCTTTAAATCCCTTCTGGTCATCCTGCAGTTGCGCACCCCTCATTAAACACATCTGACCAAACTGTGAAGTGTAGCCACCTCAGGTGATTCTCCTGGTTTTTAATCTTCTTGAATTTTAGGGATCAACAGGGTTTTAGGGTTAAAACTCTCTCACTTGCGCAAGCAGGATGAACAGCTGAACCATGTCGACCATAATCCCAAACTAAACTAGTCCCACATGCCTGCGCATTCTGGAAACAAACCAAACTTTTTTTCTGCATGCTCTCTACTGTGAACACGTCCTACCTGTAAGGTGACAAAAACAATTTACAGTATTCCAGCTGTGGTTTACCTAGTGCCTTGTAGTTTTAGCATTATTTCCCATTGTTATTCTCCATTCCATTTGAAATAATGGCCAACATTCCATTTGCCTTCTAAATACCTACTGAACTTGTATAAAAACCGAAAGAACTGTGGATGCTGTAAATTGGAAACAAAAACAGAAGTTGCTGGAAAAGTTTAGGAGGTCTGGCAGCATCTGTGAAGAGAAATCAGAGTTAACGCTTCAGGTGCAGTGACCCTTCCTCAGAACTTGTATGATAGTTTGCATAACTCATGCATATCTCCAAATCTCTCCATGCTGCAACATTCACAGTTTTTCTCCGTTTAAATAATAATCAGCTTTTCTATTCTTCCTGACAAAATGCAAAACCTTAGATATTTCCATTTTATATTCCATAAGCCATGTTTTTGCCCACTTACCAGTATTCCTCTGTCAATCCCTTGTGTCGTCCTACTTGCCTACCCACCTATTTCAGTGTCATCTGCAAACATGACTAATTTGCGTTCACTTCCATCGTCCGAGTCATATATACTGCAAATGTTGCAGTCTCAGTATTGACTCCTGTGGCAAACCACTAGTTACAAATTGTGATCTTGAAGATGCTTCCTTTATCCTAATACTTTTCTACTAATTAGGCAATCTTCAATCCATGTTAACATACAACCTCAACACCTTATGTGATGAAGTAATCTTATGTGTGGTACCTTATCAAATGCTGTTTGGAAATTCAAATATGTTACATCTACTGGTTCTCCTTTATCCTGTTGTTACCTCCTCAAAGAATTTGAAATGCTTATCACACCGTTCACGAAGCCATGCTGACTGTATTTGATTATATTATAAGTGCATTGCATCCTTAAAAATTACTAATTTTTTTCTCTAGCCTAAATGATTAATTGCGGAAACATCTGATGGTCACGCAGTTTGGCTCTTCATGATGACATTTCTACTTGTGCATCAGCTGAAAATTAAATTCACAGTCTGCATCCCATTAAGCTTTTACGTTTTGAGTTTATATTTACATTAATGCTGGTTTGTCGGCATGACTCTTATCCCATTTATGAAATTTTATTTTAGCTTCTGGTTGATGCCTGGATTTATGTTGAAGAAGATTGTTCTTGGAAATTTTACAACTGGTCCTGTGGATCCAAAAATGGCAGACGCGATCGATTTCATGGTTGACCGGGTGAGCCAATAATTGAGCAAAAATTACTGCCTAAACACTGATATGTCTGAGTTACAGAACTTGAATTATTTGAGCAGTTAGTACGCTTTGGCTTTGGCTTTGATCTTTTTGTCATCGTTGTCTACTGGAATAGTGCCAGAAGACTGGAGGATAGCAAATGTTGTCCCCTTGTTCAAGAAGTGGAGTAGAGACAACCCTGGTATTTATAGACCAGTGAGCCTTACTTCGGTTGTGGGTAAAGTGTGGGAAAGGATTATAAGAGATAGGATTTATAATCATCTAGAAAGGAATAATTTGATTAGGGATAGTCAACACGGTTTTGTGAAGGGTAGGTCGTGCCTCACAAACCTTATTGAGTTCTTTGAGAAGCTGACTAAACAAGTGGATGAGTGGTTGATGCTTGGTTGATGTGGTGTATATGGATTTCAGTAAAGCATTTGATAAGGTTCCCCACGGTAGGCTATTGCAGAAAATTCGGAGGCATGGGATTGAGGGTGATTTAGCAGTTTGGATCAGAAATTGGCTAGCTGTAAGAAGACAGAGGGTGGTGGTTGATGGGAAATGTTCATCCTGGGGTTCACTTACTAGTGGTGTACCGCAGGGATCTGTTTTGGGGCCACTGCTGTTTGTCATTTTTATAAATGACCTGGATGAGGGCATGGAGGGATGGGTTAGTAAATTTGCGGATGACACTAAAGGCGGTGGAGTTGTGGATAGTGCGGAAGAATGTTGCAGGTTACAGAGGGACATAGATAAGCTGCAGAGCTGGGCTGAGAGGTGGCAAATGGAGTTTAATGCAGAAAAGTGTGAGGTGATTCACTTTGGAAGGAGTAACAGGAATACAGAGTACTGGGCTAATGGTAAGATTCTTGGTAGTGTGGACGAGCAGAGAGATCTTGGTATCCATGTGCATAGATCCCTGAAAGTTGACACCCAGGTTGATAGGGTAGTTAAGAAGGCATACGGTGTGTTAGGTTTTATTGGTAGAGGGATTGAGTTTCGGAGCCATGAGGTCATGTTGCAGCTGTACAAAACTCTGGTGCGGCCGCACTTGGAGTATTGTGTGCAGTTCTGGTCACTGCATTATAAAAAGGATGTGGAAGCATTGGAAAGGGTGCAGAGGAGATTTACCAGGATGTTGCCTGGTATGGAGGGAAGGTCTTATGAGGAAAGGCTGAGGGACTTGAGGCTGTTTTCATTAGAGAGAAGACGGTTAAGAGGTGACTTAATAGAGACATACAAGATGATCAGAGGATTAGATAGGGTGGACAGTGAGAGCCTTTTTCCTTGGATGGTGACGGCTAGCACGAGGGGACATAGGTTTAAATTGAGGGGTGATAGATAATGGACAGATGTCAGAGGTAGGTTCTTTACTCAGAGAGTAGTCAGGGTATGGAATGCCTTGCCTGCAGCAGTTGTAGACTCGCCAACTTTAAGGGCATTTAAATGGTCGTTGGATAAACATATGGATGATAATGGAATAGTGTACGTTAGATGGGCTTCAGATTGGTTTCACAGGTCGGCGCAACATCGAGGGCCGAAGGGCCTGTACTGCGCTGTAATGTTCTATGTTCTATGTTCTACGCCACAGAAAACAAACATGTGAGGGAGAATATCAAGAAAAATAAAACAATCACCAGTTCTGTACGCTGTCGTCATCACATCATAAAACATTTGAGCAAATGGCACGTCAAACCTAATAAGCCCAGAAAATCCCTGCATTAAGTAGATTTAGGTCCTCCATCAAATCAACTGTGTGGAACCTTGTCATTGTGCAGAGGAGTATATCATAGAGTCATAGACTCCCTATAATGGGGAGAGAGCCTATTCAGCCAATCGAGTCTAAACAACCCTCTGAAGACCGTACCACCCAGAGCCAGCCCCCCACGTCATCCCTGTAACTTTGCATTTACCGTGGCAAATCCAACACAGCATGCCCAGCCCAGGGAAGAGAGAGCCCTCTTGGGGAAAACCCAATTTAGAGTGTCTGCAGGCCCAAGGCTTAAGAAAGGACTGTAATGTTTGACATTTTAACTTAATTGCTTTATTTTCCACTTCTTCACTAAGAAGATTGTAGTGCTGAACTTCTTGACTTAGTTCTTTATTTTTCTACTTCTGTAACTAAGATTTTGTACCTAGGTACTTTGTTGTGACATTCTACACTTTTCATCATACCCTTGTACCCTGTACTTGAATACACATGACAATAAATCCGACATCTAATCTAAATCTAATCTAAAGTAGCGTGCACATTCCTGGACACTACAGGGCAATTTACCATGACTAGTCTTTGGGCTTTGGGAGGAAACTGGAGCACCCAGCAGAAACCCACATATACACGGGAAGAATGTGCAAAATCCACACACACCCAAGGCTGGACTCGAACCCAAGTTCTGGTGCTATGAGGCCATTATCATTCAGTCCCTCAGGGCTGTTCAGGCTGAGCGAGACAAAGCAGGAGCCTGTGCTTCTGAAACAGTGAGAGAGTACACTGGTATAGCGGATTCATAAGGAGCAGGAGAGAGAGAAATTGGAGCTGCTTAAAACGTGAAATTGTGGGGCATCACCTTCATAATGAGAAAAGCAGACCTCTGTGAGAAGGGTAGTGATGGTGGGAAAGAAAATTCAATGGTCGAGAGTCCGTACAACTTGTTTCTTCCTGTGAGACCTAAGTATGAGGAGAGTAAGTAAGACCATAAGAAATAGGAACAGGAGTAGGTATCCACCTGCTCTAGGTGGATCCAGTGATCCAATAGAATCACTGCTGATCCAGTGTTTCACACATCCACTTTCCTGCACTTTTTCCATAACCCTTAGTTTCTCCGGCTGACTAAGGATCTATCTCTCTCAACTTTAAACATACACAAGGACTCTGCCCCCACAGCTCTCTGTGTTAAGCAGTTCCTAGACGTTCTCTTTCATCAGTAAAAGAGCCCATGGTGTTGACGGTGGTACATTGGCCAATTCTCCATCCATGGCAATGGGCAGGAAACAGCAGTTGGGCATAAGAGGTTCTTTTTCAGGTTGGTGCTCTGTAACTAGTGCGTTTACACAGGGATCAGTGTTGGGTTCACAACTGTTTACAATATGTTAATAATTTGGAGGAAGGAAGCTGTAGCCAAATTTGCACATGATACAAATAGGTGGAAAGGCAAGATGTGGGAAAGATGCAAACAGTTTAGAGATGGGTATTTTTGATAGGTTAGTGGGTAAAAAGTTGGCGAATGGAGTATAATTTGGGAATGTGAAGTTCATTTTCATAAAATTGCTACAGTGTGGAAAATGGCCATTTGGCCCTTCAATTCCATACCAACCCACTGAAGAGCATCCCTGTAAACCCTATATTTTCCATGGCTAATCCACCTAGCCTGTACATCTCTGCATACTATGGGCAATTTAGCATGGCCAATCCACCTAACCTGCATATCTTTGGACTGTGGGAGAAAACTGGAGTACCTGCAGGAAACCCACGCAGACACCGGGAGAGTTTGTGGATTGCTCGAGGGTGGAATTGAACCTGGATGTTGTGAGGCAGCAGTGCTAACCACTGAGCCACTATCCCACCCTTAAGAATAATTTATTTGTAAATTATTCAAAATGAGGCTAAATTGTGGTGACACATGAAAGCTTTTCACTGTATTTTGTTATTGCTTATTGTAAAATACACGTGACAGTAAAATCATTTATATTCATTCATTTTCATAATTTCTGTATTGCTACCTGAGCCATGTGCAAATTGGCAAAGGATAAATAAAATTAGAGAGGTTATTTGAACCATGCTGGGGTCAGTGTACTGGTAAATCATGTAATTAGTGTTGTAGATAAGGCTTTAAGCTAATTAGTAGGTTGAGGGTTCAGATGAAGGGAAGCTTAAAAAATCTAAAAGAAATGAATCAGCAGAGGTGCGGACTAGTGAAAAGCGAATGTTAATCGAAGTGTGGCAGGAACAATGAAAATATATGCAGAGACATGCAGCAGAAAGATTAAAGTTGAAAAGTCCAAACTTAAGACTTTGTCTGATTGCATGTAGTCATTGTAATGAGATGTATGATTTGACAACATAAGTAGAAATAAATGAATATGACTTGATAGCTATTGCACAGATGTGCTTACAGAGTGCTTGAGACTGAGGCTCAATATTCCTGGTATTTGACAGTCCTAGAAATATAGAAAATATCAGCAGAAATAGCCCATTCAACCCTTCAAGCTTGCTCCACTATTCAATATCATTATTGCTAAACATCTAACTTTTGTACCCTATTCCTGCTTTCTTCCCATATCTTTTGATCTCTTCAGCCCAAGAACTTTATCTAATGACTTCTTGAAAACATTCAGTATTTTGGCCTCGACCACTTTCTGTGGCAGAGAATTCCAGTTTTGTTACTTTCTAAATCAAAAAATTTTCTCCTCATCTAAGTCCTATATGGCCTATGCCATGTTTTTAAACTGTGATCCCTGGTTCTGCACTCAGTCATTGAGAACATCCTTCTAATGTTTACCCCATCTAGTTCAGTTAGAATTTTATAGGTTTCTATGCGAGATCCCCTCATTCTTCCAAACTCCATGGAATTTAGTCTTAGCTAATCCAGCCTGTCTTTTATGTCAGTCCTGCCATCCCAGGTATCAGACTTGTTGCACTCCCTCCTTAGTCAGAATGTTTTTCCTCAGATAGAGACCAAAACTGCTGTGGTCTCACTGAGGCCATATACAATTGCAGCAAGACACCCCTTCTCCTGTGCTCTAATTCTGTCACTATAAAGATCATTTGCCTTTTTCACCACCTGCTGCACTTAACTTGCATGCTTACTTCCAGCAGTTGGTGTACAAGGGGGCACCCTGGTCTTATTGCACCTGTCCCTTTCCCAATCTGTTGCCATTCAGATAATCTGCCTTCCTGTTTTTGCTACCAATGTGGATAACCTCACCTATATCACATTATACTTCATCTGCTAAATGAATGTGTCCAAATTACACTGAAGCATCTCTGCATCCTCCTTAGAACATAGAACAAGCCCTTTGGCCCACCATGTCTGTGCCAACCATGATGCTTTCTAAACGAATCACACCTGCCTGCATGTGGTGTGTATCCCTCTGTTTTCTGCATGTTCGCGTGCCTCTCTAAATGCCTTGAACTTTGCCAACATTTCTGTTTCTGCCACCTTCCTTGGCAGTACATTCCAGGCACCAACCACCCTCTGTGTTTTAAAAAAAACTTTCCCTCACACATCTCCTTTAAACTTTTCCCCTCTCACCTTAAACCTACACTCCATAGTATTTGACATTTCCATCCTGGGAAAGAGATTCCGACTATCCACCCTGTTTATGGCTCTCATAATTTTATATGCTTCTTTTAGGTCACCCCTCATCTTCTGATGCTTTCGCAAAAACAATCCAAGTTTGTCTAATCTCTCCTTATAACTAACACACTCCAATCCAGGCAACGTTCTGATTAACCGCTTCTGCACCCTCTGCGTGTAGACTACATCCTTTCTACAGTGCAGCGACCAGAACTGCGCATAGTACTCCAAATGTGGCCTAATTAAAATTTTATGCAGCTGTCACATGTCTTGTCCACTTTTATACTCAATGCACTGACCAATGAAGGATTTCTTTACCACCTTAACTACTTGTGTTACCACTTTAAGGATGAGTGGACTTGAACCCCAAGGTGTCTCTGTATATAAATGCTCCTAAGGGCCCAACCATTTTACAGCATACTTTCCTCCTGCATTTGACCTCCCAAAATGCATCACCTCTCACCCTCTGCCATTTCTCCACCCAACTTCCCAGCTAATCTATATCTTGTTGCATTCTTTGATGCACTTCCTCACTATCCACATCTTCACCAATTTTCATATCACCTGGAAATTCCGATATTTTCTTCTAAATCATTTATGTATATTAGAAACAAGAGAGGTCCCAGTACTGATCCTTGTGGAACGCCACTGGCCGCAGACCTCCAGTCAGAAAAACACCCCTCCACAACTACCCTGTGTCTTCTATGGCCAAGCCAATTTTGTATCCAACATGACAATTCGCCGTGGATTCCATGTGATTTGATCTTCTAGATCAGCCCACCAAGTGGGGCCTTGTCAAATGCTTTAGCGAAGAATATGGATATAATATCTACTGCCCTTCCCTATTCAATCATCTTTGTCACTTCCTCAAGCAACTCAATCAGATTTGTGAGACAAGACCTCACCTACATAAAGCCATGAAAACTGACCTTAATAAGTCAATTCTTCTCCAAATGCAAGGCAAATTCTATCCCAAAGAAGCTTCTCCAAAAATTTCCCTACCACTGATTTAAGGCTGACCACCTTATGATTTCCTGGATTATCTATGTCACCCTTCTTAAACAAAGGAACAACATTGACTATTCTGCAGTTTATTGGAACCTCCGCTGTGGCTAAAAAGCTCTAGCAATTTCCGCCCTTGCTTCAGTCAGTATCATGGGATAGATTCAGTCAGGCCCTGACATCTTATACTAGAAATATGGCACTTGTTCCTTCAATTAAATCATTAATATAGAACATTACAGCGCAGTACAGGCCCTTCGGCCCTCGATGTTGCGCCGACCTGTGAAACCAATCTGAAGCCCATCTAACCTACACTATTCCATTATCATCCATATGTTTATCCAATGACCATTTAAATGCCCTTAAAGTTGGCAAGTCTACTAATGTTGCAGGCAGGGCATTCCATGTCTTTACAACTCTCTGAGTAAAGAACCTACCTCTGACATCTGTCCATTATCTATCACCCCTCAATTTAAAGCTATGTCCCCTCGTACTAGCCGTCACCATCCGAGGAAAAAGGCTCTCACTGTCCACCCTATCTAATCCTCTGATCATCTTGTATGTCTCTATTAAGTCACCTCTTAACCTTCTTCTCTCTAAAGAAAACAGCCTCAAGTCCCTCAGCCTTTCCTCATAAGACCTTCCCTCCATACCAGGCAACATCCTGGTAAATCTCTTCTGCACCGTCTCCAAAGCATCCACGTTATCCTTTTGGTAATGTGGTGACCAGAACTGTACACAGTATTCCAAATGTGGTCAAACCAAAGTCCTATACAACTGTATAGGACAGTTCAGGCCTGACTGAATCTATCCCATGATACTGACTGAAGCAAGGGCGGAAATTGCTAGAGCTTTTTAGCCACAGCGGAGGTTCCAATAAACTGCAGAATAGTCAATGTTGTTCCTTTGTTTAAGAAGGGTGACATAGATAATCCAGGAAATCATAAGGTGGTCAGCCTTAAATCAGTGGTAGGGAAATTTTTGGAGAAGCTTCTTTGGGATAGAATTTGCCTTGCATTTGGAGAAGAATTGACTTATTAAGGTCAGTTTTCATGGCTTTATGTAGGTGAGGTCTTGTCTCACAAATCTGATTGAGTTGCTTGAGGAAGTGACAAAGATGATTGAATAGGGAAGGGCAGTAGATATTATATCCATATTCTTCGCTAAAGCATTTGACAACTGTCCTATACAACTGTAACATGACCTGCGAACTCTTGTACTCAATACCCCATCCGATGCATGACAGCATGCCGTATGCCTTCTTGATCACTCTATCGACCTGCGTTGCCACCTTCAGGGTACAATGGCCCTGAACACCCAGATCTCTCTGTGCCTCAATTTTCCCCAGGGCTTTTCCATTTACCATATAGTTTGCTCTTGAATTGGATCTTCCAAAATGCATCACCTCGCATTTACCTGGATTGAACTCCATCTGCCATTTCTCCACCCATCTCTCCAATCTATCTATATTCTGCTGCATTCTCCGACGGTTCCCTTCACATCTGCTACTCCACCAATCTTAGTGTCATCTGCAAACTTGCTAATCAGACCATCTGTACCTTTCTCCAGATCATTTATGTATATCACAAACAATTGAGTTAGATTGCCCTTAAAATTAAAAGTTATTAATTACTGTAGGGCCTTTTTTTATATGGACCTCTGCACTATTGCCCTTACGAAACATAAACAAAAATAAAGACTTTACAAACTATAATTTTGGGAAGGCAATGGCCTAGTGGTGGTATTGCTGGACTGTTAATCCAGAGACCCAGATAACGTTCTGGGGACCCGGGTACGAATCCTGCCACGGTAGATGGTGGAATTTGAATTCAATAAATATCTGGAAAATAAGAGTCTAATGATGACTGATAAGTCATTGTCGATTGTCGTAAAAACCCGTCTGGTTCACTAAAATCCTTCATGGAAGGAAACTGCCATCTTTACCTGGTTTGGCCTACATGTGACTCCAGACCCACAGCAATGTGGTTGACTCTTAACTGCCCTCTGGGCAATCAGGGATGGGCAATAAATGCTGCTTAGCCAGAGATGCCCTTATCCCGTGAATAAATTAAAAATAAATAACATTTGTATACTCATCGAAACTTACACTCTCAATCAATCGCTTCTTACCTCATATCACTCCTCTTAGACTTCTTCACCTCGATGCTGTGGGATTCTCTTCCAGAAGAATAGGCAAAAGGGAAAATGAGTTGGATAACTTCTTTTAATAAAGAAAGGTATCAGTGTGGTAGTGAGTAGTAATGTAGGTGCAGTAGATCATAATGAGGATGTCCAGTTCTGAAGAAGGGTCAATGAATTTGTTTTCTCGCCACAGATACTGCCAAACTTGCTGCGTTTCTCTGTCTGTTTCTGTTTTTGTTTGTTTCCGATCTCTGGCATCTGCAGTTCTGTTCTCTTCGATGTGGAAGCAGTTTGGGTGGAAATAAGGAATAGCAAGGGCAAGAGGTTATAGGTCCAAGAAGCATTGTCTCACTGTAGGACAAAGTATAAATTGGGGAATAATGGAGGTGTATAAGAAATGCTTTCTAATTGTTGATGGTGATTTTTAATAAAATATCTTGACTGAACAATCGTGACATGGAAGATGAATTTCTAGATCTCACCAGGGATTGCTTCTTAGAGCAATATGTTGCAGAACCTACTCTTCTCAGGGGGGTAACAATGACAACATAGCATTTCAAATTCAGTTTCAGGGAGGGCAACTCTGGTCTCAAGCAAGTGTCCTAACTTAAATAAGGGCAATTACAGATATATGAAGAAAGAAGTCAGTAACTGACCAGTGGCAGACATTTAAGCAGATATGTTGTGATGCTAATGGTAGGCCTGAGAATTGGGTTTTTATTTAGAACCAGGAGACGATTGCTAAAAGGCTAATAAAGAGGGAGAAAATCAATTTTCAAAAAGTAAATTAGCAGGATCATTAAAGAGAAACAGCAAAAGCTTCTAGCAGTACATAAAAAGAAAGAGTAGCAACTGTGTACTTGATGATGGTGAACTGGGAAATGGCAGATAATTTAAACTAGTATTTTGCATTGATTTTTATGGTGGACGACACTATAAACATCCCAAAGATAACAGATAAGAAAGGTGGTAATGGGGAGTAGAATCATTAAGTCTCGATCACAAAAGACAAAGTATTTGACAAACTAATGGGACAAAGACAAACAAGACAAAGGCCTGATAGGCTGCATTCGAGGCTTCTAAAGGAAGTGGCTGCAGAAATAGGCGAAACATTGATCAAAATATTCCAGAAGCCACTGGATTTCACGTGGTTTCAGCAAATTGAGAACCTACAAGTGTGATGCCCCTATCAAGGTAGAGGAAGATAGAAGACAGGAAACTACAGGTTAGTTAGATTCGACATAGTAGGGATTGCCGACGCTGGAGAATCTGAGATAACAAGGTGTAGAGCTGGATGAACACAGCAGGCCAGGCAGCATCGGAGGAGCAGGAAAGCTGACGTTTCGGGTCTGAAGAATCTGAAGAAAAATCTGAAGAAGGGTCCAGACCCGAAACAACAAGCATGGGGCTGGATGAACACAGCAGGTCAAGCAGCATCATAGCAGCAGGAAAACTTGACGTTTCGGGCCTAAACCCTTCATCAGAAATGGGGGAGGGGAAGAGGGTTCTGAAATAAGTAGGGAGAGAGGTGGAGGCGGATAGAGGAGAGGATAGGTGGAGAGGAGGCCGACAAGTCGAAGAGGCGGGGATGGAGCCAGTAAAGGTGAGTGTAGGTAGGGGGCTAGGGAGGAGATAGGTCAGTCCAGGGAGGACGGACAGGTCAAGGGGGCGGGATGATGTTAGTAGATAGGAGATGGGGTTGGGGCTTGAGGTGGGAGGAGGGGATGGGTGGGAGGAAAAACAGGTTAGGGAGGTGAAGATGAGCTGGGCTGGTTTTGGGATGCGGTTGGGGGAGGGGAGATTTTGAAGCTTGTGAAATCCACATTGATGCCATTGGGCTGCAGGGTTCCCAGGCTGAATATGATTTGCTGTTCCTGCAGCCTTCGGGTGGCATCACTGTGGCATTGCAGGAGGCCCAGGATGGACATGTCATCTGAGGAATGGGAGGGGGAGTTGAAATGGTTCACGACTGGGAGGTGCATTGTTTGTTGCGAACTGAGCGCAGGTGTTCTGCAAAGCGGTCCCCAAGTCTCCGCTTGGTTTCCCCGATGTAGAGGAAGCCACAACGGGTACAGCGGATGCAGTATACCACATTGGCAGATGTGCAGGTGAACATCTGCCTGATGTGGAAAGCCTTCTTGGATCTCCAGACCTGAAACGTCAGCTTTCCTGTTCCTCTGATGCTGCCTGGCTTGCTGTGTTTATCCAGCTCTACACCTTGTTATCTCGGGTTAGTTAGCTTTACATCTGTAATTGGGGAAATGTATCCATTTTTAAGACAGAAATAAGGGCACATACATAGTTTTAAGGTGAGAGGGGGTAAGTTTAAAGATGTGTGAGGAAAGTTTGTTTTTACACAAAGGATAATAGGTACCTGGAATGCGCTGTCAGGGGAGGTGGTAGAAGCAGATACAATAGCAAGATTTAGGAGGCATGAACAGGAAGGGAATAGAGAGATATGAACCAGATGCAGGCAGATAGGATTAGTTTAGCATCATGGTTGGCATATCGCAGGTGGGCCAAAGGGTCTGATCCTGTGCTGTATTATTCTGTGTTTAACTTGATCATTTAGAAGTGCTTGGTGTAATCAAACAGATCCAACATGGTATCGTGAAAGGGAAATCTTGTTTGACAAATTTGTTAGAGGTCTGTGAAAATATGCCAAGGACAAGTATATGTAGTGTATTTTGGTTTTCAGAAGGCTTTCGATAAGGTGCCACATAAAAGGTAATTACATAAGATAAAAACCCATAGTATTAGGGGCAATGTATTAGCACAGATTGAGGATTGGTTAACACACACAAGACAGTTGAGGCTAATGGGTTTTTTCAGATTGGAAAGATGTACCGAGTGGAATGCAAAAAGGATCAGTCCTCAGGTATTAATTATGCACGATTTATATTAATGACTTGGAGGAGACGGCAGAGTGTAAAGTATCCAAATTTACGGATGATACAAAAGCAAGTGGGAGATCATGAACAAAAACAGAAGTTGCTGGAAAGGCTCAGCAGGTCTGGCAGCATCTGTGAAGGAAAAAACAGAGTTAACGTTTTGGGTTCGGTGACCCTTCCTCCGCACTGATCGTGGCAGAAAAAAAAGGGAGGGAGATGGGGTAGGGAGTAAACGATAGAATAGAGCCCAAAGAGAGAGAAGAACAGTTGAACAGACAAAGGAGTTGATAACAATCAGGCTAGGAAGGTGAATAGTTGTTAATGGGGAATGTTAGTGACTGACAACAGCGGGTGTGTAATGGCAGACTATGTGATAACAAGGCCTGGTGTGTGGGGAAGGGGGCTAGGACATGGGAGTGTTTAGGACCTAATATTATTGAACTCGATATTGAGTCCAGAGGGCTGCAGGGTCCCCAAACGGTGTTGTCCTTCCAGCTTGCGTTGAGCTTCGCTGGAACACTGCAGGAAGCCAGGGAACAGATCGGTGTGTTAAAGTGGCAAGCAACAGGTAGCTCAGGGTCTTTTTTGCAAGCAGAACGTAGATGTTCGGTGAAGTGGTCACCCAGTCTACGCTTTGTTTCCCCAATGTAGAGGAGACCACATTGTGAGCAGCGAATGCAATAGTCTAGATTCTGGGAAGTGCAGGTAAAGTGCTGCTTCACCTGGAAGGTATGTTTGGGCCCTTGGATGCTGAGGAGGGAGGAGTTAAATGGGCAAGTGTTGCACCTTCACCGGTTCCAGGGGGAGGTGCCGTGTGGGGAGGTGTTGGGGGTGAAGGAAGAGCGGACCAGGGTGTCCCAGAGGGAACAGTCCCTGCGGAAGGTGGACAAGGGAGGGGAGGGGAATATTTGTCTGGTGGTGGCATCTCGCTGGAGGCATCTGATGATCTTCTGGATGTGGATGCTGGTGGGATAATAGGTAAGGACAAGAGAAACTCTATTGCTGTTGCGGGAGGGAAGAGAAGGGATAAGGGCGGAAGTGCGGGAGATAGCTCGGACCTGGTTGAGGCCCTGTTGACAACAGAGCTGTGGAATCCTCGGTTGAGGAAGAAGGTGGACATTTTGGAGGCTCTCTTGTCGAAGTTGGCCTCATCTGAACATATACAACAGGGACAGAGGAACTGAGAGAATGGAATGGAGTTTTTACAGGAAGCAGGGTGTGAGGATGTATAGTACAGGTAGCTGTGGGAGACAGTGGGTTTATAGTAGATATTAGTGGCCAGTCTATCCCCAGAAATGTCGATGAAGGGAAGGGAGGAGTCAGAGATATACCAGGTGAAAGTGAAGGCAGGGTGAAATTGGAAGCGACATCGATGAACTTTTCCAATTCCGGCTGAGAGAGGGAAGCAGCGCCCACGGTATCATCAATATATCAGACAAAGAGTTGTGGGTGAGGGGGTGTAAGAGGACTGGAACATGGAATATTCCACGTACCCCATGAAGAGACAGGCATAACTAGGGCCCATGCAGGTTCCCATGGCCCACCCCTCTTATGTGAAGAAAATGAAAGGAGTTAAAAGAGAAGTTGTTTAGGGTGAGGATGAGCTTGGCCAAGCAGAGGAGAGTGGTGGTGGATGGGGACGGTTCAAGTCTTTGCTCCAGGAAGAAGCGGAGAGCCCAAAGACCCTCCTGGTGAGGAATGGACATGTAAGGGGATTGCACGTCCTTGGTAAAGAGGAGGCAGCTGGAAACTGGAAGTTGTGAAACCAATGGAAGGCGTCAGAGGAATCACGGATGTACGTGGGCAGGGATTGGACCAGGGGAGAGAAGACTGAGTCAAGGTAGGAGCAGGCTGAAACAATGGGTCAGCCTGGACAGTAATGTTTTTGGAAGGTAATTGATCAGAGGTAAAAGTGAACTGTGTGGTGTTGAGTGTCTTATCAGCTTGGAAGCAGTTGGGGAGAATAGTTACCGTAGTAGATACAATGGTCTGATACGTCATGGTGGGGTCATAGTCCCGGGGAAGATAGAAGTAGGTATCTGAGAGCCGGTGCTCAGCATCTGCAATGAAGAAGTCAGTATGCCAGACAACGACAGCACCACTCTGTGGGAGATCATGTTAGAGAGATGGTGATCGACTTCAAAAAGTGCCATGCCGAGGGATCTGAGTATGCACGTGCATGACACACAAAAAGGTGGCACGCACGTACAATCAGTAATTAAGAAGGCAAATGGAATTTTGTCCTTTGTCACTATGGGGTTGGATTAAAAATAGGGAAGTCTTGTTACAACTTTGTAGGATATTGATGATGCTAAATCTGAACTACTGTGGATCATTTCGGTCCCTGTATTTAAAACAAAAAGGACACACTGACATTGATTGCTGTTCAAAAGAGATTCACTAGACTGACACCTTAGCTTAAGGGGTTGATGTATCAAGAACAGCTAAACAGGTTAGGCCTTTGTTCATTAGAGTTTTGAAGAATGAGTGATGATCTTATTAAAACATAAAGATTCTGAGGGGCCTGACAGATGTTGAGAAGATATTTCCGTCAGTGGGGGAGTTTCAAATTAAGGGACAGCGTTCTGAGGAAGGGTCACTAGTGTCGAAACTTTAACTCCGATTTTTTCTTCACAGATGCTGCTAGAACTTTTCCAGCAACTTCTGTCTTTGTAAGGGACATAGTTATTGAATAAAGGAGCATTTGTTTAAAACTGGGTGCAAAGGAACTATTTTTCTCACGGAAGGTAGTGATTACTGGGAATTCTCTACCCCCGAGAGTTAGTCAGGCTAGATCACTGCTAGTATTTTAAACTGGAGGTAGGTAGATTTTTGAAATATTGGAGTTTTGGCATTCATGCTGATCTGGCACTAAAGAGGGGCTAAAGCCTGGGGCAGATTAATCCTGATCTTGTTGAATGGTGGTCCAGGCATGAGGGGTTGAGTGGCCTTCTGCTCCTATTTCTTATGTTCATGCATTGAGATCATGACTGATCTGTATCTTGACCTATATTGGTGTCAATTCAGTTTCTCTTTTATGCTATTGTTTAGCAATAATCTATTTATTTCCATTTTTAACTTATTACTGCTTTTCATGGCAGAGCGCTCAACACGTCTATCACCTTTTGTTTAAAAAGTATTGCTTAACTTGCCTTCTAAGCAAGATGGCTTTGATGTTGATACCCTCAGCATAATAAATTGCTTATTTGTTTTCTTTTTAATCTGATCAGCTCATTTTTGAAAATTCAAAAACTTAGATCACATCTCCGTAAGCTTCTGTATTTTGATTTCGTATCGTAGAATCATGACTGCTCAGAAAGCCATCTTGTGCATTCACTGTGTTGGCTGTATGGTAGAATATCCAATTTATAGCATCATAAAAATGTACAGGAATCTGAGCTAGCCCTAAACCTAATTTTTATATCCTGTCATCTAGTTGAGTCTGCAGTGTTCTTT
Organism: Ginglymostoma cirratum; assembly: GCA_024137785.1. Taxonomy (NCBI): domain Eukaryota; kingdom Metazoa; phylum Chordata; class Chondrichthyes; order Orectolobiformes; family Ginglymostomatidae; genus Ginglymostoma; species Ginglymostoma cirratum. The sequence continues at coordinate 163,979 of JAHRHZ010000048.1, read as the reverse complement.
CGATCACTGACTGACTAGGAATTTTTCTCATTTTTGCCTCCTGCTATTGGCACATATTAGAAGCATTTTCTGAATTATACTTGGCCTGCTTGACCAGGTTATATAAGTTCACCTCTTTTGGCATCCGGTCCAAGGCCAGAATTTGAACCTGGAGCCTCTGGCTCAGAGGAAGGGATGCTAAGTGCTGTGCATTAAGACCTGTCTTTGAATTATGGAGTCCACTACGTCAGTGATTCTGGTTAATGCCTCGGACAAAGGAGATTTACCAAGATATAAGATATGAAGAGAGACTGGATAGAATCATAGGGATGTACAGCACAGAAATAGGCCCTTCGGCCTATCATTACCATGCTGATCAAAACTAATCACTACTACTCTAATCCCTTTTTCAGTGCTTGGCCTGTAGATATATTAGATAAGGAGCAGGAGATTTAGAAAGGATGTGAGGAAAATACTTTTCAACCTGAGGGTGGTGGAAATCTGGAATTTACTGCCTCTAGCAATGGTAGAGGCAGAAACCCTAATAGCATTTAAGAAGTATTTTGGTATATACTTATGATGCCAAGCCATACAAGGCTATGGACCAAGTGCTGGAAAATGGAATTAGAATAGTTAGGTACTTGTTTATAACCAGCACAAACTTGATAGACCGAAGGGCCTTTTTCTGTATTGTAGGTTTCTATGACCCTGTGACATAACTGCCCTAGTATTTTTTTAACAGGCCATCAGTTGATCAGTAGTTAGCATGTAATACAGGATGCACAAAGAGTTCAAAATTTGAACTCCAGATCCTTTAGCCTTACTTTATATTATTATTGCATGAATTCTAATTTTTCTCTTTTGTGTGGAATGACAGTTGGAGAGTTTAGGACAGGGTGAGTTGGCCTCTCGTCTCACTTTAAACTGCCAGAATTCCTATGTAGAGCCTCACAAGATCAAAGAAGTTCCTGTAACCATAATGGATGTAAGTATGTGCTTATGTTGATTTTCTGTTTCCAAGAACCCCCCTCAACCTCGTGAAGTTACACATTTGTTAATTAATTAACTAATTAATCTGAAGTTTGATAAATGTTAGTTTTCTCTTTCATGCTTCACTTTTATGGAAGGCTTATCCTTTTCTATAACCATTTTGAAACTAATCGAATTATGATGGCTAGACTTAAAGTGCTCGCCCACTTATGTTCCGTTACCTGCCCTGCCTTATTACCCAAAAGAAGGTCTAGTTTTGCTCCTTCTCTTGTTGGCACATCCATATATTGGTAAAGAAAATTTTCTGGAACGCATTTGACAAATTCTTCACATTCAAAACCTTTAACACTATAGTAGCCCCAGTCAATGTTTCGAAAATTAAAATCCCCCATTATTACAGCCTTATTATGCTTGCATATATTTGAAATCTCCCTACACATATGTTTTTCAATTTTACTCTTATTATTGGGGGGGCCTATAGTACAATCCCATCAAGGTGATCTTTCTTTCTTATTTGTAATTTCTACCCCAATAATTTCACTGCACGGTTTTTCAGAAATACCTTCTCTAGTTACAGCAGTAATGTATTCCTTAATCAAAAACCCCACCTGGCACCCTTTCTTGCCTCCCTTCCTATAGCATCTAAAACCCAGAACATTGAGTTGTCAGTCTTGTCCATTTCTCAGCCAAGGCTCTCTAATAGCTATGATGTCCCAATCCCATGTTCTTAAACATGCTCTGAGTTCATCAGCTTTACCTGTAAGACCCCTGCATTGAAATAAATGCAGTTTAGTTCTTCAGAGTTGCTACATACTCTGACTCTGTTGTTTCTCTTTTCTAATTGACGCGTTGTCTTCACATTCAGAACCTTCCCCAGCAATCTTTCTATTTACACTGCTGCTTAGAATTCCTCCACTTCCCCCTCTTTATGAGTATAAAGTCTGCCTTAATGGAACGAGCAAATCTCTCTGCTAGGATATTGGTCCCCTTCCAGTTCGGGTTAGGCCCATCCTTTTTGAACAGGTCTTTTCTATCCCATAAGACATTCGAATTGCCCGAAAACATGAATCCTTGAAGAATACACTAATTGTTCAGCTGTTGATTTATCTCCTTTATCCTTTTGTTCTTTCCTTCATTTGAGTTTGGCATTGGGAGTAAACCAGGGATTACTACTTTTACGGTTCTATTTTTTAGTCTCCTATTTCTTTAAATTCACTCTGTGCTGCTTTAATCTTTTCCCTAAAAATTTCATTCCTACCAACGTGTACAATAATTTACGGCTTTTCAATCTCACCTTTTTAACAATATGTTCGAAGTGTTTAGAGCCATCCTTAATCCTAGCACCGGGAAAGCAACAAACCGTCCTAAATTTACACTTGCTGCCACAGAATCGCCTGTCTTTTCCCCTGACAGGAGTGTCCTTTTAACAATAATTCTGTTAAATTTTGTCAAACGCTGCTTAACATAAAAATCATTCCAAGTGACCAATAACTGACCACCCCTTCCATTTTCCTCAGAGAGACTATCCCCTTCAACTGTTCCAAAAACTAAATATCTGTTTGTTAGAGGAATAGCCACCGGAGACATTTGAACTATCTTCTTACCTTTCCTGACAGTCACCCATTTATCTGACAGATCCTGCTGTGTATAACTTTGCTAAATCTACTAGCCATTGCATTCTGTATCTCATTCATGCCCTTAATAGCATTAAGCCTTAATAAAAAGGAACCTCCAATAACACCTGATATATAAAATGAATTGTCTTTCATTAGCTACAGAAAATAATGTTAAAATGGGAAAAAAAACATATAAAACTTAAGTAAAATCAATCATTTAACTGATTAACTGAATAACAATGATCTCTCTTCAATAAATTCCTCGAAGAAAAAAGAATCCTCTCCAGAGCTGACCACATGTAGGTCTCCCTGAAACAAAAATACAACTCCTTATTTTAAAAAAAGCTGTTCGGCATTTCAAACAAAAACTTTTGCAATGAAAAAGATCCCTTTAAAATGCATGTAGTTTTCTTTAAACTTAGTAATGTAGAATCAAAAAAACCTCAGCCGTTCACTACAGACTCTTGAAAAGGTGGTTTTTAAAAAAAATCTGTTTGAGAAAGATTCGTGATTTTTTGTTTGTTTTTTTGTTTCTTTTAATGTTAGTGAAACAAAATGAATAAAAATCTTCTATTAGTGAAACCGTAATAACTGTAATAAAACAATAATAAATCTTTAACGAACCCCGCAATCCCAGGAGCAGCTGCAAGACCCATGCTGCCTCCTAGAAATCTCTTTGAGGAGGTGACACATGTGATTGATGAGGGTAGAGCAGTGGATGTTGTCCAAATGGATTTTAGTAAGGCTTAAGACAAGGTCCCTCATGGTCGGCTCATCCAGAAGATTAAGATGCATGGGATCCACGGTGACTTGGCTGCGTGGGTTCAGAATTGGCTTGCCCATAGAAGACAGAGGGTAGTGAACAAAGAACAAAGAAAATTACAGCACAGGAACAGGCCCTATGGGCCTCCAAGCCTGCGCCGATCCAGATCCTCTGTCTAAACCCGTCATCTATTTTCTAAGGTTCTGTATCCCTTTGCTCCCCGTCCATCCATGTACCCGTCCAGATACGTCTTAAAAGACACTAACGTGTCTGCGTCTACCACCTCCGCTGGCAACGTGTTCCAGGCACCCACCACCCTCTGCGTAAAGAACTTTCCACGTATATCTCCCGTAAACTTTCCTCCTCTCACTTTGAACTCATGACCCCTAGTAATTGAGTCCCCCACTCTGGGGAAAAAGCTTCTTGCTATCCACCTTGTCTATACCCCTCATGATTTTGTAGACCTCAATCAGGTCCCCCTTCAATCTCTGTCTTTCTAATGAAAATAACCCTAGTCTACTCAACCTTTCTTCATAGCTAGCGCCCTCCATACCAGGCAACATCCTGGTGAACCTCCTCTGCACCCCCTCTCCAAAGCATCCACATCCTCTTGGTAATGTGGTGACCAGAACTGTACGCAGTACTCTAAATGTGGCCGAACCAAAGTCTTATACAACTGTAACATGAAGTGGTAGTGGTGGAAGGATGTTTTTCTGGCTGGAGGTCTGTGACTAGTGGCGTTCCTCAGGGGTCCGTGCTGTTACCTCTGCTGTTTGATATACATATAAATGACTTTGAATACATAGATGGGTGAGTTAGTAAGTTTGCAGACGACATAAAGATCAGTGGAGTTGTCGATATTGTAGAAGATTGTCAAAGGATACAGCTAGATATTGATCAGTTGCAGATATGGATGGAAAAAAGTCTTCATAAACAACATCAACGGGATTTCAAGTCATAGAGTCACACAGCACGAAACAGACGCTTCAGCCCAACTTGTCCATGCAGACCTGTTTTCCAAAACTAAACTAGTCCCAATTGCCTGCATTTGGCCTATATCCCTCTATGCCTTTCTTGTCCATGTACCTGTCCAAATGTCTTTTGAATGTTGTAATTGTATCCGCCTCCTCCTCTTCCTCTGGCAGCTCATTCCATGTACGCACCAGCCTCTGTGTGAGAAAGTTACCTCTCAGGTCCCTTTTAAACTTCTCCCCTCTCACCTTAAACTGAATAATAGGGCTGTAATAGTAGGGAATTTTAACTTTCCAATCATAGACTGGGACTGCCATAGTGTTAAGGGCTTGGATGGAGATAAACTGTTAAGTGCATATAGAAAACCTGCTGAACTTTCCAGCAACTTTTGTTTTTGTTTCTGATTTGCATCATCTGTAGTTTTGGTTTTTATTTAAGGAGCAAAACTTGACTTTCTTTTAGGAAATAAGACAGGGCAAGCAACAGAAGTGTCAGTGAGGGTGCACTTTGGGGCCGACGATAGTAATTCAATTAGTTTTAAAATGGTTATGGAAGAGGATAGACTTGATCTTAAAGTTGAAGTTCTAAATTGGAATAAACCAATTTTAACGGTTTTAGACAAGAAAAAGTTGGTAGGGAGAGGCTATTCACATGTAAAAGGGTGGTTGGAAATTGGGAGGCCTTCAAAAATAAGATACCGAGAATTCAGAGGCAGCATGTTCCTATTAGTGTGAAGGGAAGGCTGATAGATGTAGGGAATGCTGGATAACTAGAGAAATTGAAGCTCTGGTCAAGAAAAAGGAGGCATATGGCAGGTATAGACAGCTGGGATCAAGTGAATCCCTTGAGGGATATAGTATGAGTATACTCAAAAGGAAAATCAGGAGGGCAAAAAGGGACATGAGATAGCTTTGGCAAATACGGTTAAGGAGAATCCAAAGAGATTCTACAAATACTTTAAGGGCAGAAGAGTAATTAGGGAGGTAGGGCCCCTTAAAGATCAACAAGGCCTGTGTGGAACCGCAGAAGATGGCTGAGATAATAGACGCGTATTTTATGTCAGTAACTACTGTGGAGAAGGATATAGAAGCTAGAGAACTTGGAGAAATAAATAGTGATATCTTGAAATGTGTCCATTTTATGGAGGAGGTGGTGCTGGATGCCTTAAAACACAAAGGTGAATAAATCTCCGCGTCCTGATCAGGTGAATCCAAGAACTTTATGGGAAGCTAGGGAAGTGATTGCTGAGCCCCTTGCTGAGATATTTGTATCATCGATAGCCACAGGTGAGGTGCCAGAAAAATGGAGGGTGGCAAACATGGTGCCATTATTTAAGAAAGGTGATAGGGAAAAGCCAAGGAACTATAGACCGGTGAGCCTGACGTCAGTGTTGGGTAAGTTGTTGGAGGAGATTCTGAGGGAAAGGATCTACATGTATTTGGAAAGGCAAGGGCTGATTAGGGATAGTTAACATGACTTTGTGCATGGAAAATCATGTCTCACTAACTTGATTGAGTATATGAAGAAGTAACAAAGAAGATTGATGAAGGCAGAGTGGTGGACGTTATCTGTATGGACTTCAACAAAGTGTTTGACAAGGTTCCACATGGTAGACTGGTTAGCAAGGTCCGATCACAGAGAATCCAGGAAGAGCTAGCCAATTGGATACAAAATTTGCTTGAAGGTAAGAGACAGAGGGTGGTGGCAGAGGGTTGTTTTTCAGACTGGAAACCTGTGACTAGCAGTGTGCCGCAAGGATCAGTACTGGGTCCACTGCTTTTTATCATTTATATAAATGATTTGGATGTGAGAATGGGAGAAATGGTCAGTAAGTTTGCAGATGACACCGAAATTGGAGGTCTAATGGACAATGAAGAAGGTTATCTCAACACAACAGGACATTGATCAGGTGGGCCGAAAAGTTTAATTTAAATAAATGTGAGGTGTTGCATTTTAGCAAGGCGAACCAGGTTGAGACTTCATGGTGTGGTCCTGGGGATTGTTGCTGAACAAAGACACCTTGGAGTGCAGGTCCATAGTTCCTTAAAGGTGGAGTCACAGGTAGACAGGTGGTGTCATGAAGAAGACATTTGGTACACTTGCCTTTATTGGTCAGTGCATTGAGTATAGGAGTTGGGAGGTCATGTTGGGGCTAGAACATTGGTTAGGCCACTTTTGGAATACTGCGTCGAATTCTGGTCTCTGTGCTACAGGAAAGATGTTGTTAACCTTAAAAGGTTGCAGAAAAGATTTACACGGACGTTACCAGGGTTGAAGGGTTTGAGCTATAAGGTGTAGCTAAATAGGCTAGAGCTATTTTCCCTGGAACATTGGAGACTGAGGGGTAACCTTATAGAGATTTTTTTAAATCATGAGGGGCATGGATAGAGTGAATAGCCAAGGTCTTTTCCCCAGGGTACGGGAATCCGAAACTATAGGGCACAGGTTTAAGGCGAGAGGGGAAAGATTTTAAAGGAACCTAAGGAGCAACTCTTTCATGCAGAGGTTGGTGCTTGTATGGAATGTGCTGCCAGAGAAGTGGTGGAGGCTGGTACATAACAACAGTTAAAGGACACCTGGTACATGAATAGGAAGGGTTTAGGAGAATATGGGCCAAATGCTGGCGAATGGGGTTAGACTAATTTAGGATATCTGGTCAGCATGGACAAGTTGGATCTGTTTCCGTGCTGTACAACTGTTTGACTCTAGTTTTGGACTCCCTACCCTGGGAAAAAATCTTGGCTGTTCGCCTTAAGTATGCCCCTCATGATTTTACAAACCTCTGTAAAGTCACCCCTCAGCTTCGTACGCTCCAGGGGTAAAAAAATGTCCCAGCCTGTCAAGCCTCTCCTTATAACTCAAACCTTCCAGTCTCAGTAACATCCTTGTAAATCTTTCACCCAACCTTCTCATTATACAAGTAAACAATTGCAGTCATATATCATCATTTTCTTACATCAGGGCGGCCAAAGGACATCACAGTCAATTAAATGCTTTCGAAGTGCAATTCTTTTAAGTGCTGCAGCTAGTTTATGAACTGTGATGATCTCTTTTTCACGTCATGGAAGAATAAATCTTGAGGGAGAGAACCCCAATCATAGAATAATGCCACTTGGAAAGCCAATTGGCTGTTCATGCCTCTGCTGGTTCATTGGCAGAGCTTTCCAATGAGTCACTTTCCCCACATGCTGCAAATTTTTCTTCAAATATTTATCCACTTCTCTGAAAATTATTGAATGTGCTTCCATACCCCGCAGGCTAAATTTGCTCATGATAGAAAGAGAGGTTGAAAGGTAAGTTGTAAAAAAGGCAAGGTTGCTGCAGAGGAATGTCATTAGTTTAAGTGAGACAAAATCTGGCAATTGGAGTATAATGTGTAACTGTTTTTTTTATGGCAGACAGAATAAATATGAAGTATGTTATCTAAATGGTTAGACCAAGATGATATGACATTTTTATCTCAGATGCCGAATCTTTGAAAATCTTTTCCTGAAAAGATGGTGGAAAGCACATTTCTTGAATAATTTTAAATGAGTGGTACATACTTGTTGAGCAATGGTATGAAAAGCTTTCAGAAATGATCAGAATTGCAGATTAAATGCTTCAATCAGATCAGCCATGATCTTATTGACTGTTGGAGCAGGCTTTAGGGGTGAATGGCGTACTGCTCCTTGTTTGTATATTTATTCCAAATCAGAATATCTAATCATACTCACATTGCTATATTTGTGTGTGCAAATTGGTTATCTCATTTAAGAAAGAAATACTATCATGTACTTATTGCAAAGATGCTACACAAATACAAGTTGTCATTTTGTTAAATCATTTTTAGCTATAAGTTGTGGATGAGAGTTCTACTGTTATCTTGTTTCAGGTTTTTGATCACAGTGCACTTTCTCAGGAAGCCAAAGAAGAAATGTATAAATTATATCCAAATGCGAGACGAGCACATCTTAAAACTGGTGGCAACTTCCCCTATTTGTGTCGGAGTGCTGAGGTTAACCTTTATGTACAGGTGAAATTGAAGAGTTTTTATTACCTTGTACTTGATTCAAGGACACTGCATAGAGCTTGGGCTTTTAAGTATTTATTAATGGGATGTGAGGGTCAGCATTTATTGCATAACCTCAGTTTCCTTCGAGGAGCTGGTGAGTCAATGCCTTCAGCCACTGTTCCTCCACAGTGCTGTCAGGGAAGGAATTCCAGGATTTTGATCCGGGGGCAGTTTGGTCAGAAGCAGTGGTTAGGGGAGCATTTCTTTGGAATCTGTGTGGTGCGAATGTAAGTTAATTGTTAATCAGCCCAAACCTGGATGTTGCTTGGAATCTGTTGCACGTAATTCCTTATTTGAGGATTGTGAATGGAAGTGAACAGTGCAGTCATCTTCAGACATACCCAGTGAAGCATAAATTTCCTGTGCTTTACCTATCTACTTACTCTGCATGTGTAATTATTCAAGAAGGAAACAAACAATAAACCAGGAAACTACAGGCTAACCTTAGTGGTGGGGCAAATATTGGAATTCTGTGGGAAGAGGCAGGGATTAATGAAGAACAGTAGGCATGGTTTTGTTAAGAAAATGTTGTGTCTGACCAACTTGATTAACTTTTTTGAAGAGGTGCCCAGGCGTGTAGATGAGGTCACTGTTTTTGATGGAGTCTGCTTGGACTTCATCAAGGCATTTTGAAAACATCCTCCATAGGAGACTGGCAGCGAAAGAAAGAGCACACGGGATTCAAGGAAATTTTGCCAAATTGGATCGACATTCAGCTGAGTGGCATGAGGCAGAGAGTGATAGATGAGGGGTGTTTTTCCCACTGGAGGTCTGTCCAGTGGTATCCAGTCATGTTGGTATCCTTGCTCTTTGTGCTTTATATAAATGTGCAATAAATTTATATAAAAATCAGAGGGTTGATCAGTAAATTCACAGGTGATACAAAAATTGGTGAGGTGGTAAATAGTGAGGAGGATTGCCTTGGATTAGGGGTAGATATATATGGACTAGTCAGGTGGTCTGTTTGAGCTCAGTCCATACAAATGCGAGGTGATGCATTTGGACAGGACAAACAAGGCAAGAGGATACATGATGAACAGTAGGAACCTGGGAAGCACCAAGGATCAGAGGGACATAGGTGTACCTGTACAGGGGGGCATTTTGTGTGCATGTACACCGGCCCCTTAAGTTATCAGGACAAATGGATAAAGTAGTTAAGAAGGCATATGGGATGCTTGCCTTTATTAGCCGTGGAATAGAGTCTAAGAGTGGGCAGGTTATGCTAGACCTGTATAAAATGTTGTTTACTCCTTAACTAGTGTATTGTGTGCAATTCTGGAATCCACCTTATAGGAAGGATGTGATTGCCCTGCAGAGGGTCTGACAGAGATTTACCAGGATGTTGCTTGGGCTTGAGGGTTTCAGTAATGAAGAGAGATTGAACAGACTGGAGTTGTTTTCCTTAGAGCAGAGGCGATTGTGAGGGAATATTATTGGGATGTATAAAATTAAGAGGGACATAGGGTAAACAGGAAGAAACCTTCCCTTTGGTGGAGGGATCAATGACCAGGAGCTATAATAAGGGCTGTAGTAGGTTTTTAACCCAAGGATGGTGGGAATCTGGAACTCACCTGTAAGGGTGCTAGAGGCAGAAACGCCCATAACATTTAAGAAATGTTTAGACATGCACTTCTGGAAGAAGTGCTGGAAAATGAGATTAGAATAATTGTTACTGACTGGCACGGACAGTCTCTCTCTCTCTCTTCCCCTCCATCACACCCTCCCAAACTCTATCCTTTATCTCACATTTGGCTTTGCCCTGTATTCCTTGCTGTTGCTCTCCTCCAACCTCTTGCTGCTCCATAACCCAATTCTACACCCAGTTATGAAACTTGTCTGCATTTCCCATAGCCTTGTTCAAATGTGTACTTAATGGGAATATTGGAATTTACAGCTGTTTAAGTTAATTCAAGTATGAAGTTTTTGCATATTGGTTTGTTGATTGCTGAAGTAAATTGACCTAGTAATGACGCCATGCTTCAAAAGATTTAAACCTTATGCTTTATTTTCAGATCCACCTGCGACAGTTCCACGGTACACGATATGCTGCAATTGACCCAGCAATGGTGAGCGCTGAAGAACTTGAGGTACACAAAGCCAGGTTTGAAAATGGGAATGAAGAAGATCTTTGACATTCTCTCTTGACAAAAAGAGTAGGCTTCCACAAGACGGCATTGAAGTGTGAACTCTCAAGTGTTGGCAGCAGAGTACCGTTTTTTTAAAAGTTTTGTGGCTGAGCAAATGAGAGGTCTACCTGATTACTTTTGTTCTTTAATTCTAATGAATTTAATTCCCACAAAATCTTTTGTCTAAAACCTTCCCCAATGGCTTGTCTAATTAAAGATTTAGAATCCAAGCTATAGCTAAATAACCGACACCGTAAGTCTCCTTGCATTGCCTCTTAGGTCAGTCCTGTTTTATTAAATGCCATTTTATTTTAATTCATTTGTTGACCAGTTAAGTATTTCAAGCGCAATTTACCTGTGGTCTAATCACTTCATGACCACTTGATCTTGAATTAGTTGGTAAATGATAATGTGCCTGACATACTGCATTTATTTTAGTCATTTATTTACCATAATTTGTTTTGAAATTCATATAAATAATTGTTTAAAAAACCTTTTATTGTGTGTGTTTATTAATTTGACTTTAATTCATCAGTGAATCCGTTTGCAATATAAAGTTCCTGCAAATATAAAGCTGAAAATTTGTTCTATTTGACTTTTACTTAAAGGATTATAGTTTAGAGTGCAAATGCTATGTGTTATGTAAACATATTGTTGAACTTGCTTACTTTAAAGTGGCAGTTTGTGTCAGATATTTGACTTGGGAGAGAATAACTCACTGAAGTCAGGAAGCAGCTATCAAGAATATACTCTGAAGAATATGCTATTAATGTGTTTTATTGCATTCTGTGAATGAAATGCATATCTAGCCTGCAATGAATAGAATTCAGAACTTCTTCTAAAAATGTCTTTGGGGGCTGAGCCCCTCTTAACAGAGGTTTTTACATCAGTGCATTATGCTGATTAATAAATTTGACTGTTTAAATATGGAATGTTGTTCAAGATGTTAATTGTAAGACAGCATTATTTGGTACTAACTGGAAGTTGAGGGGTGAATGCTTTGGAGAGGTGTGGAACTAATGGAGGGCTTGTTAGAGTTGGGGTGAGGGAGGATTTGAGGCTCAGGCAGGGTTGAGGAGGGTTGTGAGTGAAAGAAGGGGTGGAGAATAGGGGATGAAGGATAAAAGGAGATTGCAGGGCAGTTGAGGGTGAGGGAGTGAATTTGTAAAAGCGAGTGGAATTTCAGGGAGGAGTGGGAATGTGAGGATGTGGAGTTTTTGAGGCGTGGAAGGGTTGCTTGGGGGGAGAGGTTGGATAAAGGGAATGAATGGGTGGAGGGAGAGAGTACTTACCTTGCCTCAGGGTTGGGGGAGTCATTTGGGAGGGGTGGTGTCGGTTGTGGTGGGGAGGCAAACTTGGAAAGGTGGTACTGCCAGAAGGAAATGCTAAATAAGCTTAACAACATATTGATTTCTCAAACCACATTGAAAAATAAATTTTCCAGAAATACTAAATGAATAACAGACTTTACAACTATCTGTGATTAAAACTTGTCAGAAATGTCCGTAGCTTTGAAAATGAAGCTTTGTCACTTTCAACCGTCTTCTGCCTTTGGATTTCACCCATGTGTATAATTTTCCCAGCTCTACTTTCCGCTTTGCCCATGCTCGGTAACTTCGTTTGAAAAGCACACTATTAAATTGCACACATACACAATGATACATTTTAGTTTGAAACATTAATTGTGCACATGCGCAATGTCAAGTGACGTGCATGTATGTTGTTGGTGATTGACAATACCGAACCTTAATGACAATCGTGATCCTCTGACAATGAGACATAAAGCATGTGTAGGTTCCAAGGGTCTGAATTAATTGCGAATTTGTAACTTAGTTTTAAATAGGCTCCTTAAGTATGTCTCAACAAAATGCACAACTCATTTAGAACGTCACCAGCATCATATATGAAGCCCAGCCGTGAACACAGTGAAGTACTGCCAGCCAGGAGCTGGCCTTCATAGTACACAAAGTGGGAAGGAAATGAGAATGAAGGGTCTCTGTGGGCAGACAGATGACACACATGACACAAAAATAAGTGGAAAGGCAAATGGCGAGGATGACACAAACAATCTGCAGAGGGATATAGAAAAGAGTGGGGGAAATGTGGCAGATGGAATATAATGTGGGAAAATGTAAGGTTATGCTTTTTGACAGGAACAGTAGGGGAGATAAGTATGGAGAAACACTGCAGAAAGTGGGACTTGGGAGTCCTCGTTGTAGGGAGTTGTAGTCTCAGCAATCAGTAATCCTGTCAGGCAGAGATAGTAGGAACTGCAGATGCTGGAGAATCTGAGGTAACAAGGTGTAGAGCTGGATGAACACAGCAGGCCAAGCAGCATCAGAGGAGCAGGAAGGCTGATGTTTCGGGCCTAGACCCTTCAGCAGAAATGGGGGAGGGGAAGGGGGTTCTGAAATAAATAGGGAGAGAGGGGAAGGCGGATAGAAGATGGATAGAGGAGAAGACAGGTGGAGATGAGACAGACAAGTCAAAGAGGCGGGGATGGAGCCAGTAAAGGTGAGTGTAGGTGGGGAGGTAGGGAGGAGATAGGTCAGTCCAGGGAGGACGGACAGGTCAAGGGGGCGGGATAAGGTTAGTAGGTGCAGCTTGAGGTGGGAGGAGGGGATAGGTGAGAGGAAGAACAGGTCAGGGAGGCGGGGACGAGCTGGGCTGGTTTTGGGATGCGATATGGGGAGGGGAGATTTTGAAGCTTGTGAAATCCACATGGGAACTCTGCAGCCCCATGGTGTCAAAGCAGAAAATGAGTTGCTGTTCCTGCAGCCTTCGGGTGGCCCAGGATGGACATGTCATCTGAGGAAAGGGAGGGGGAGTTGAAATGGTTCGCGACTGGGAGGTGCAGTTATTTATTGCGAACCAAGTGTAGGTGTTCTGCAAAGCGGTCCCCAAGCCTCCGCTTGGTTTCCCCGATGTAGAGGAGGCCACAACGGGTACAGCGGATGCAGTATACCACATTAGCAGGCGTGCAAGTGAACATCTGCTTGATGTGGAAAGTCTTTTGGGGCCTGGGATGGGGGTGAGGGAGGAGGTGTGGGGGCAGGTGTCGCACTTCCTGCGGTTGCAGGGAAAAGTGCCAGGTGTGATGGGGCTGGAGGGAAGTGTGGAGCGGACAAGGGAGTCACGGAGAGAGTGGTCCCTCCGGAAAGCAGACAAGGGTGGGGAGGGAAAAATGTCTTTGTGGGTGGGGTCGGATTGCCGATGGCGGAAGTGTCGGAGGATGATGTGTTGGATCCAGAGGTTGGTGGGGTGGTACGTGAGGACGAGGGGGATACTTTTTTCGTTGTTATTGTGGGGACGGGGTGTGAAGGATGAGTTGCGTGAAATGCGGGAGACACGGTCGAGGGCGTTCTCGCCCACTGCGGGGATGGGGGGGTGGAAGTTGCGGTCCTTGAAAAACGAGGACATCTGAGATGTACGGGAGTGGAATGCCTCATCCTGGGAGCAGATGCGGCGGAGGCGAAGTGGCTGAGTTAACTACATTGGCAGGCAGGGCATTCCACGCCCTTACCACTCTCTGAGTAAAGAACCTGCCTCTGACATCTGTCTTAAATCTATCACCCCTCAATTTGCAGCTATGCCCCGTCGTACAAGCCAACGTCATCATCCTTGGAAAAAGACTCTCACTGTCCACCCTATCTAATCCTCTGATCGTCTTGTATGTCTCTATTAAATCCCCTCTTAGCCTTCTCTCCAATGAGAACAGACCCATGTCCCTCAGTCTTTCCTCATAAGACCTTTGCTCCAGACCAGGCAACATCCTGGTAAATCTCCTGTGCACCTTTTCCAATGCTTCCACATCCTTCCTGTAATGGGGTGACCAGAACTGTACGCAGTACTCCAAGTGAGGCCGCACTAGCGTTTTGTACAGTTGCAGCATGACATCACGGCTCCGGAACTCAATCCCTCTACCAATGAAACGTAACACACCGTATGCCTTCTTAACAGCACTGTCAACCTGGGTGGCAACTTTCAGGGATCTATGTACCTGGACACCAATATCCCTCTGCACATCCACACTACCAAGAATCTTTCCACTGACCCAGTATTCTGCCTTCCTATTATTCTTCCCAAAGTGAATCACCTCACATTTATCTGCATTGAACTCCATTTGCCATCTTTCAGCCCAATTCTGCAGTTTATCCAAGTCTCCCTGCAACCTGCAACATTCTTCCACACTGTCCACCACTCCACCGACTTTAGTGTCATCTGCAAACTTACTAACCCATCCATCTATGTCTGCGTCCAAGTCATTGATAAAAATGACACACAGCAGTGGTCCCAAAACAGATCCTTGTGGCACACCACTAGTAACCGGACTCCAGGCTGAATATTTTCCATCAACCACCACTCTTTGCCTTCTTTCAGAAAGCCAGTTTCTAATCCAAACTGCTAAATCTCCCTCAATCCCATGCTTCCACATTTTCTCCAATAGCCTACCATGTGGAACCTTGTCAAAGGCTTTACTGAAGTCCATGTACACCACGTCAACTGCCCTACCCTCATCCACATGCTTGGTCACCTTCTCACAAAACTGAATGAGGTTTGTGAGACACGACCCGCCCTTGACGAATCCATGTTGACTATCTCCAATCAAATTGTTGCTTGCTCGATGATTATAAATCCTATCTCTTATAATCCTTTCCAAAACTTTTCCTACAACAGATGTAAGGCTCACTGGTCTATAATTACCTGGGTCATCTCTACTGTCCTTCTTGAACAAGGACAACATTTGCAATCCTCCAGTCCTCTGGTACTAAACCTGTAGCCAATGATGACTCAAAGATCAAGGCCAAAGGCTCGGCCATCTCCTCCCCAGCTTCCCAGAGAATCCTCGGAAAAATCCCATCTGGCCCAGGGGATTCATCTACCTTCACACCTTCTAGGATTGATAACACCTCCATCTTACTAACCTCAATCCTTTCAAGTCTAATAGCCCGTATCTCAGTCTTCTCTACAAAATTCTCCTTTTCCCGAGTGAAAGCACATGAGAAATATTCGTTTAGCACCTCTCCGATCCCCACGGGGTCCACACACAACTTCCCACTTCTGTCTTTGACTGGCCCTATTCTTACCCTCGTCATCCTTTTATTCCTCACATACCTTTCGAAAGCTTTAGGGTTCTCCTTTATTCTACCTGCTAATGACTGCTCATGTCCCCTCCTTGCTCTTCTTAACTCTCTTTAAATCCTTCCTAGCTAATCTGTAACGCTCCATCGCCTCATCTGAACCATCTCGTCTCAATGTCACATAAGCTTCCCTCTTCCACTTAACAAGAGATACAATTTCTTTTGTAAACCACGGTTCCCTTACCTTATCACTTCCTCCCTGCCTGTCAGGGACATACCTATCAAGGACACGCAATATAGTCATTGCGCTAACTATAAACCTAACTCTAGCACTAGCCCTAACCGCAGGTATGACCTTAACTCTTGCTTATGACCTAATCCTAACCCGAATTTTCTGCAATAGCCTACCATGGCCAACCTTATCAAACGCTTTACTGAAATCCATATACACCCCATCAACCGCTTTACCCTCATCCACCTATTTAGTCACCTTCTCAAAGAACTCAATAAGGTTTGTGAGGCACGACCTACCCTTCACAAAACCGTGTTGACTATCCCTAATCAAATTATTCCTTTCTAGACGTTTATAAATACTATTTCTTATAATCCTTTCCAACACTTTTGCCCACAACCAAAGTAAGGCTCACTGGTCTATAATTACCAGGGTTGTCTCTACTCCCCTTCTTGAACAAGGGGACAACATTTGCTATCCTCCAGTCTTCTGGCACTATTCCTGTAGACAATGGTGACAAAAAGATCAAAACCAAAGGCTCTGCAATCTCCTCCCCAGCTTCCCAGAGAATCCTAGGATAGATCCCATCCGGCCCAGGGGACTTATCTAGTCTCAGACTTTCCAGGATTGCTAACACCTCCTCTTTCTGAACCTCAATTCAGTCTAGTCTAATAGCCTGTATCTCAGTATTCTCCTCGACAACATTGTCTTTTTCATGTGTGAATACTGATGAAAAATACTCATTTAGCACCTCTCCTGTCTCTTCGGACTCCACGCACAACTTCCCACTGCTGTCCTTGACTGGCCCTAATCTTACTCTAGTCATTCTTTTATTCCTGACATACCGATAGAAAGCTTTAGGATTTTCCTTGATCCTACCTGCCAAAGACTTCTCATGTCCCCTCCTGGCTCTTCTTAGCTCTTTTGAGTGAAAAATGAAATGATTCCACATACGGCTCCTCTAAAGCTCCTGCCCCTTACCTTAAATATATGCCCTTTGGTCATTGATCCCTCCAGTAAGGGGAAGATATGTCTTTCTTTCAACCCTATCTCTGTGACTTATTGTTTTATTGATCCCAATCCTGTCCCCCTCTCAATCTCTTCTGCTACAAGGAAATCAATCCTGTGTGTTGCATCTCTATTCATTACTAAACTCTCCAGCTCCGAAAACACCCTGGTAAACCTCAGCACTCTCCCACATGCTATCACATCCCTCCCATAATGTGGATTTAAGAAGAGTCCGCAATGTTTCAGCTGTGGTCTCACCAGCATGTCATACATTTGCATGAATATTTTTGAATTATAAGTGGGAATATAAACACTTCTGTATTGAAAAGCATTCGTATAGGGATGTCTTAAAAAGAACCCGAGAAACAAAATGTGAAGGAGAACTGTGAATTTTTGATTGTGATTTATTTCCATCTCAGGATGCTGGGTGGCTTGGAGGGGAACTTGCAGATGAAGGTGTTTCCATGTATCTGCTGACCTTGGCATCTTGATTGAAATGGTCATTTGGAAACTGCGATCTAATGATCTTTGGTGAATTTCTTGCATGCAACTTGAAAATCATAAACCCTGCTGCTACTGAGTGTTGGTGGTGGAAGGAATGTATGCTTCTGGATATGATGCCAAGCAAGTGGACTGTTTTGTTCTGAATGGTGTTAAGCCTCTTGAGCGTTGTTGAATCTGTACCTATCCAGGCAAATGAGGCGTATTCTATCACACTCCTGACTTGTGCCTTATTGATGGTGGACAGGATTTGGAGAGTCTGGAGGTGATTTACTTGCCACAGTACTCTGAGCTTGTCACATGTTTGTTTAGCTACTGTATTTACCTGGTAAGTTCAGGTAAGTTTCTGATCAGTGGTAATATCCAAGATGTTTTCAGTAGCGTATTTTATGACGGTGGCACGATAGAATGTCAAAGAGCAATGGCTAGATTCTTTCTTGTCGGAGATGGTCATTGTTTGGCATTTGCAAGGTGTTAATATCACTTGTCTCAACTGGATATTGTGCAGATCTTGTTGCTTTTGGCCTGCTTTGATATCTGAGAAGTCATCAGTGATTCCGAACTTTGCGTAATTATCAGCGACCATTCCACTTCCGACCTAATGATGGAGGGAATGTCATTGATGGAACAGCTGAAGATAGTTGGGAATAGAACACTTCCCTGAAGAACTCCTGCAGAAATGTCCTGCAGCTGAGATGACTGACATCCAACAACAGCCACCAGGTTTCTGTGTCAGGGATTGTTCCAACCAGGAAAGAGTTTGACTCCTGATTCCCATTAATTACCAATTTACAAGGTCTCCTTGATGCTAACCTCGGTCAAATATAGCCTTACTGTTTAAACTATCACCTTGCCTCAGTAATTAAACCCTTTTGTCTGTGTTTGAATCAAGGCTGTCATGAAGTCAGAAGGTGAGTAACTTTTGCAGAACCCAAATTAGGCATCATACAGCTGGTTATTGCTGAGCTGGTGCTGTGTGATAGACTGCTTGATGGCACTTTTAATTAATTTACTGGTGATCAAGAATTGACTGATGAGGTGATAATTGACTGTGTTGGCTTTATCCTGCTTTTTGTTTGCTGGACATACCAATTTTCCACATTGGCATATAGATGCCAATTTTACAGCATCGCTGGAACATCTTAGATAAGGGAGCAGTGATTTACGGAGCATAAGTCTTCAGTACTATTGCAGGAATGCAGGAAGGACTCAAACCCTTTCCAGCATCCAATGCTTCCAACAATTTGTTGCTATAATTTGGAGTGAATCAATTTGGTTGAAGTCTGATATCTGTAACACTGGGGACCACTGGAGGTGGCCAAGATGGATCATCCACTCGGCACTTCTGGCTGAAGATTGCTGCAAATGCATCTGCCTCAGCTTTTGCACCGATGTGCTGGGCTCTTCCATCATATAGGATGGGGTATCTGTGGAGCCTTTACATTTGGTCAGTTGTTTAATTGTTTACCACAGTTCCTGACTGAATGCGGCAGGGCATTCTGCTTGTGGAATCAGTTAGCTCTGTCTATCACTTGCTGCAATACTGTTTGACATGCAAGTAGTCCTGGTAAGTGGCTTCACCAGGTTGACACCTCATTTTTAGGGATGCCTGATACTGCTTGTAGCATGCCCTCCTGCATTCTCCATGGAACCAGGCTGATCCCCTGGCTTCATGGTCATGATTGAATGGATGATGTAATGGGCCAAGAGTTTACAGATTTTGTTGGAATACAATTTTACTTGAATACAATTTTGCAATTGCTGCTGCCTACAATACCTCATGGATGCCCAGTCTTGATTACTAGAATTGTTAGATTTATTAGTTTTAAAACTGTTATGGAAAAGAATTGACCTGATCTAAATGTTAAAGTTCTAAACTTGAATAAGGTCAATTTTGTCAGTATTAGCCAAAAACTTTCAAAAGTTGATTGGGAGAGGATATTTGAAGGTAAATGGACAGATGTAAAGTGGGAGGTCTTCAAAAAAGAAATAAGAAGAGCCCAGAGGAAGTATGTTCCTGTCAATGTGAAAGGCAAGGCTGTTAGATGCAGGGAATACTGGATGACTTGGGAAATTGAGGCTGTGGTCAAGAAAAAAAAAGGGGCATGCGGCATTTGTAAAAAGCTTGGATTGAGTGAATTCCTGGAGGAGTAAGAAGTAGTAATAAAAGGGGACATGAGATTACTTTGGCAAATAGTATTAAGGAGAATCCAAAGAGATTCTACAAATATATTAAGGGCAAAATAGTAGCTAGGGAGAGAACGCAGGAGATGAGTGAGATATTAAATGAGTATTTTGCATCAGTATTTACTGTGGAGAAGACTATGGAAACTAGAGAACTTGGAGAAATAAACTGTGATATCTTGAAAAGTCTCCATATTAATGAGGAGGAGCTGGTGGATGTCGTAAAACACATAAAACACATCTGTGAAAGCTGATCAAGTGTATCCCAGTAGTTTGTGGGATGTTAGAGAAGTGATGGCTGGACATTGTTGCTGAGATATTTGTATTATCTACAGCCACTGGTGTGGTGCTGGAACATCGGGTGGCGGATAATGTGGTGTCATTATTCAATAATGGTGAAAAGTAAAAGGCAGGGAACTATAGATAAGTGAGCCTGAAGTCAGCAAAGGGTACAAAGACAGGAGTTGCTGGAAAAGCTCACCAGGTCTGGCAGCATCTATGAAGAAAAGAATCAGTTAATGGGTCGGGTCCGATGACCCTTCCTCGGAACTGTAAAGGGTAAGCAGTTGGAGGGAAGTCTGAGGGGCAGGATTTACATGTATTTGGAAAGGCAAGGACTGATTATGAACAGTAAATATGGCTTTGTGTGTGGAAAATTATGTCTGACTAACTTGATCGAGATTGTTTTGAAGAAGTGATGAAGAAGATTAATGAAGGCCGAGCTGCAGACTGTCTATGTACTTCAACAAGGTGTTCAACATGGTTCAGCATGGTAGACTCTTAGTAAGGTTAGATCAAATGGAATCTAGGGAGAACTAGCCATTTGGATACAAAATTGGCCTGAAGGTAGGAGAGAGAGGGTGGTGGTGGTGGAGGTCTTTTTCCTGATTGGATACTTGTGACTAGCACTGTGCTGCAAGGATTGGTGCTGGGTCTACTGATTTTTGAGATTTATATAAATTGTTGGAATGTGAATCAAGGAGGAATAGTTATTAAATTTCCAGGTGACACCAAAATTGGTGGTGGAGTGGAAAGTGGTGAAGGTTATCTTAGAGAACAATGACACTTCATCAGATGAGCAGATGGGCCAAAAAATGGTAACTGGATTTTAATTGAGATGAATGTGAGGTGATGCAATTTGGTAAGGCAATTCAGGGCAAGACATGTACACTTAAAAGCAGGGTCCTGGGTAGCGCTGCTCAACATAGAGACATTGGGGTGCAGTTTTACAGTTTCTTGAAGGTGGAATCACAGACACCCGGGGTTGTGCAGAAGACTTTGGTCCACTTGCCTTCGTTGATCACTGCATTGGGTTTAGGAGGTGGGATGTCCTGTTGCAGCTGTACTAGACATTGATTAGGCCATTTTTTGAATACTACATTCAATTCTCGTCTCCCTGGTATAATTTGGATGTTGTTAACCTTGAAAGGGTGCAGAAAAGATTTACAAGGATGTTGTTGAGGTTGAACAATTTGAGCTTTAGGGAAAGGATGAAAAGGCTGAGGCTATTTTCTCTGGAGCACTAGAGGCTGAGGACTGACCTTTAGAGGTTTGTAAAATCACGAAGAACTGGATAAGGTGAATAGCCTTGGTCTTTATCCCAGGGTGGGGGAGTCCAAAATGAGAGGGCATATGTTTAAGATGAGAGGGGAAAGGTATAAAAGGGACCTAAGGGGTACGTTTTTCACAAAGAGGATGGTGTGTGCATGGAATGAGTGCCAGAAGAAGTGGTATAGGCTGGTGGAATTACATTTAAAAGACATCTGGATGCATTGTACATGAATGGAAAGGGTTCAGAGGGGTTATGGGTGTTGGATGACTGGACAGTGGCAAATGTTGTGCATTTCTTTTAGTTATGGATGTAAGGAGAAGCCTGGGAACTGTAGACTGAGAGTCTGATGTCGGTCTTGGGAAAGTTGTTGGAAGTGACCCTGAAAGATCAGACTTATGTGCATTTAGAGAAGCAAAGAATGTTTAGAGATAGTCAATATGGATTTCTGTGAAGTAAATTAAGTCTCACAAACGATGATTTTTTCAGTAAGTAACAAAGAAGATGGCTGATATATTCGCAACATGGTTAGCCACGGGTGAGGTCCCGGAAGACTGGAGGGTAACAAATGTTGTGCCCTTATTCAAGAAAGGCTGCAAAGAAAAACCTGGGAACAATAGACAAATAAGCTTAACACCTGTGGTAGGTAAGTTACTTGAGAAGGTTCTGAGCAATAGGGCATGCATGCATTTGGAAGGACAGGGTTTGATTAGGAGTAGTCAGTATGGCTTTGTGCATGAGAGATCATTTATCATAAATTTGTTCAAGTTCTTTGAAGTGACGAGGAATTTTCATGAGAGTAGAGACGGTAGAAGTAGTCAATACACATTTCAGTAAGGCCTTTGATAAAGTTCCACATGGTAGGCTGCTTTGGAAGGTTCGATCATTGGAATCCAGGGAGAGCTGGGAAATTGGATATACGATTGGATTGAGGGTAGGAAGCAGGGCAACAGTGGAAGGATGCTTGTTGGACTGCAGGCCTGTGGCTACTGGTGTGTCTCAGGGGTCGGTGCTCAGCCAATTGCTGTTTGTTATCTACATCTATGATTTGGATGATTATTAACATGATTAATAAGTTTGCAGATGACACGAAAATAGGCAGTATCATGGACAGTGAGGAATGTTATCAGAATTGTAGCAGAATCTATATCAGCTGGGAAAGCGGGCCAAGGCATGACAAAAGGTGTTTAATATAGATAATGTGAGGTGATGCATTTCGGAAAGTCAAATCAAAGTAGGAACTTCATGGTGAATGGTAGGGCCTTAAGGAGTGCAATGGAACAGAGCAATGTCGGAATTCAGGTGCGGGATTCTCAAAGTGCAGTCACAGGCTTTTGCCACACTGGCCTTCATCAGTCAGGGCATTGAGTATAGAAGTTGGTAAGTTATGATGCAGTTGTACAGGACTTTGGTGACACCACACTTGGAGTATTCTGTTCGGTTTTGGTCACCTTGCTATTGGAAGGATGTTATTAAACAGGAAAGAGTGCAGAAGAGATTTGCAAGGATGTTGCCAGGACTCAAGTGACTGAGTGAAAGAGAGAGTTTGGACAAAAAAAACTAAGACGTTTTTCTTTCGAGTGTGGGAGACTGAGGGGGTAGCTTAAAGAAGTAAAAAAGATCATGACAGGCATGGATAAGGTGAATGCACTCAATTTTTTTCCTAGGTCGGGGAATTGAGGACTAGACGGCATTTGTTTAAGGTAACAGGGGAAAAAAATGCATGGGAACCTGAGGGGCTAATTTACTACGCAGAGGGTGACACACAAATGGAATGAACTGTCAGCGGAAGTGGTTGAGGTGAATACATTGACAATATTTAAAGTGCATTTGGATAAATATATGGATAGGAAATGTTTAGAAGGATATGGGCCAAGTGTAGGGAAATGGGCTTTAAGTGGGTGGACATTTTAATCGGCATGGACCAGTTTGGGCCAAACGGTCTGTCTCCATGCTGTAGAAATCTATGACTCTATGATTGATGAGGGCAGAGCAATAGATCTTGTTTACTTGGAATCCGTAAACCCTTTGACAAAGTTCCGTGTGGTGCACTAATTGGTAAAGTTAGATCACATGGGATTCTGGGTGAGTTTGCCAACTGGATACAAAATTGGCTTGACAACAGGAGACAGAGTGACAGAGGGAGATTGTTTATCGGACTGGGACCTATGATCAGCGGTGTTCCACAGAGGTTGGTGCTGGGTCCAATTTTGTTTGTCATTGAAATAAATTATTTAGATGAGAATATGGAATGCATGGTTAGTAAGTTTATGAATGACACAAAGATTGATGGTATAGTGGAAACTGAAGAAAGTTATCTAAGATTACAAAGAGATCTTGATGAATTTGGTCAATAGGCTGAAGAATGGCAAAATCAAGATTAATTTGGATAAATGCATGGTTTTACATTCTGGAAAAAAAAATAAAGACAAGACTTTAAGAATTGAAAGTAGGGCCTTGGGCAGTGTTGTAGAACAGGAAGGATGAGGGGTTCAGTAACATAATTCTTTGAAATTTGCATCACTGGCATTTAGCATGCTTTCCTTCATTGCTCAGGTCTTTGAATGTAGGATTTGGGATGGAACGTTGAGGATGTACAGGACATTGGTGAGACCTTTTCTGGAATACTGTGTTTTGTTATGGTCGCCCTTTTAGGAAGGATATTATTAAACTGAAGTGGGTTCAGAAGAGATTTACCAGGATGTTGCTGGAAATGGAAGGTTTGTGTGACAAAGAGAGGCTGGTAAGGCTGAAACTGTTTTCACTTGGTGCGTAGGAGGTTGTGAGCTGACCTTATAGATGTTTGTATAATAATGAGGACTATAGATATTGTGGATTGCAGGTGTCTTTTAACTCGAGTGGGGCATTTCAAGACATTGGTGGCATACTTTTAAAGTGAGAAGAGAAAGATTTAAAAGACATGAGAAGTGAATTTTTTTTGTTTACATAGAGTGCAGAATGAAATTCCAGAGGCAGTAGTGGATGAGATTATAGTCATAATATTTAACAGAAAACCTTTCTATAAGTACGTGAATAGAAAATATTTGAGGGGATGTGAGCCAGGTGCAGGCAGGTGGGACTAGTTTAGTTTGGGATTATAGTCGGCATGGATTGGTTGGACTGAAGGGTCTGTTTCCATGCTGCATGATTCTGTGACCCTCTGACTGTAAAGCGAATCTGCCATTCACATCTTAATTGATCAAGACCTGTATAAACTTTCAAACATCTCTTCCCATGTCCTCCTCCTGCAAACAAAACGACAGCGCAGGAATGAATGAATGAATGAAAATATCTTGTGACACATTTTGTCTCCCACCCTGGTACTGATAGAATTTCATACCCAAATTGAAGTCTTCCCTGTCCCATTCCTTTTCTGTCATTGGACCCTTGAGTTGATATCGTTCTTCTCAGTCAAACATCCAAAAAGCATTACTTCACATCTCACTGCATTTCACAAACAGGAGACGAAGGTCTGATAATGTATAAAGTGTGACATGTGTTTTAATCTGCAAGGCGGGACAAATGGTTCTGAAGGAGTGAGACAGGCATTTCAGGTTTGTTCACTGGAGCCATTTGATGTTAGCATAGGAATGACATCTACTTTTGAGTAAGAAAGAGTGGGGAATTAGGAATCTCTGTGCTTTTGAGCGTAGCGGAAATTCATCAGATTGATAGTTGGACCATAAGGATTTAGTGACTAGAGAGTGAAATGATACAAATCCAGTATTATATTCCTGGAATTTAGAATTGAGATGAATTGAATTAGCCTTTATTGTCACATGCACTCGAATGAGTGGAGTGAAAAGTTTGTAATATCACCACTTGGTGGCATCTTATGTACAGGATACCTAAGTACAGAATACTTAAGTATATGTTACATACATAAAAGAAACATATATGAAAGTTCAGCATAAGGATAAAGAATGGAGAAGTTTTCTTTTTAAAGAGTACTCCATCTTTTTCCAAGTCCGTGCCTGCACTGAGCCTTCAGACTGCCTGGGCCAAGTCTGTGGACCATGCCTTCAGGTCTTGAAAAAGATTTGAGATAAGTTATAATTTTCGAGATAATAATGTAAACTGTCGTGTTTGAAAGAGAAGGAATTCTTGCTGCTTCTGGAGTCTAGAGCTTGAATCATCGTCTAAAGTTTTAACAACTGTCAGAAACACTTTTGAAGTTCCCATGCCATGTTCAATGTGGATTTCACTATTGACTGGACCACACCAAAAACGATCCTGAACAAACACTCCTGGGACAGGTACAGCACAGTGTTTAGAGGTAGAGATGGTTGAGACCATCAAGTTCCTGCAAGTGACAGTCAGCAACAATCTTCCTTGAAAATTAACTTCTTGCAGTGAACGCCAAAACTGAGTGTGAAATATGTTTTCTGTTTCTAACAAAAAATGCATATACGATTTGCAAATGAGACAATTTTTTTCTCGCTAAGGGAGTTGTGAGTCTTTGGAAATCTCTTCCCTAGTGGGAGGTGGTGGCAGCATCATTGAATATTTTGATGCACAGAAAGATAGATTTATAAATAACAGTGGAATCAATGGTTATTGAGCACTTGGTGAGAATGTAGAGCTTAGGACACAATTACATCTACCATGATCGTTTGAATGGTGAAACATCCTTGAGAGGCTGACAGCCTTCTGATGTACCTTTAGCGCATGTTTCTGTGTTTGTAACAAACTGAATCTGCCCTGCCCCACGTGTCAAGTATGGGACCATGACGCCTTTCCTGTTTGTTCTTCATCTAGAAGTCTTTTGTGCTCCTGGATTTGTCTAGAGCATTAACATTCTACAACTACCCAAGTCTGGAACATTATATAAGCAATATTATATAGAAATTCTATAGCAGGTATTCCCTGGAACATTCTAAAACTAACATTCTCCGGAGCATTCAGTAACCAATTTGATGCAATACAACTTGTTAGAATTCTTTGAGGAGGTAACAAGTAGGTTAGACCAGGGAAACCCGGTGGATGTTATCTATCTAGACTTCCAAAAGGCCTTCGATAAGGTGCCTCACGGGAGGCTGCTGAGTAAGGTGAGGGCCCATGGTGTTCGAGGTGAGTTACTGGCATGGATTGAGGATTGGCTGTCTGACAGAAGGCAGGGAGTTGGGACAAAAGACTCTTTTTCGGAATGGCAGCCGGTGACAAGTGGTGTCCTGCAGGGTTCAGTGTTGGGGCCACAGCTGTTCACTTTATATATTAATGATCTGGATGAAGGGACTGGGGGCATTCTGGCGAAGTTTGCTGATGATACGAAGTTGGGTGGACAGGCAGGTAGTCCGGAGGAGGTGGGGAGGCTGCAGAATGATTTAGACAGTTTAGGAGAGTGGTCCAGGAAATGGCTGCTGAAATTCAACGTGAGCAAATGTGAGGTCTTGCTCCTTGGAAAAAAGAATACAGGCATGGACTATTTTCTGAACGGTGAGAAAATTCATAAAGCCAAAGTACAAAGGGATCTGGGAGTGCTAGTACAGGATTCTCTAAAGGTTAACTCGCAGGTTGAGTCTGTGATTAAGAAAGCGAATGGAATGTTGTCATTTATCTCAAGAGGGTTGGAATATAAAAGCAGCGATGTGCTTCTGAGACTTTATAAAGCTCTAGTTAGGCCCCATTTAGAATACTGTCTCCAATTTTGGGCCCCACACCTCAGGAAGGACATATTGGCACTGGAGCGTGTCCAGCAGAGATTCACACGGATGATCCCTGGAATGGTAGGCCTAACATACGATGAACGGCTGAGGATCCTGGGATTGTATTCATTGGAGTTTAGAAGGTTGAGGGGAGATCTAATAGAAACTTACAAGATAATGCATGGCTTAGAAAGGGTGGATGCTGGGAAGTTGTTTCCATCAGGTGGGGATACTAGGACCCGTGGGCACAGCCTTAGAATTAGAGGGGGTCAATTTAGAATGGAAATGAGGAGACATTTCTTCAGCCAGAGAGTGATGGGCCTGTGGAATTCATTGCCACGCAGCGCAGTGGAGGCCGGGACGTTGAATGTCTTCAAGGCAGAGATTGATAAATTCTTGATCTCGCAAGGAATCAAGGGCTACGGGGAGAGTGCGGGTAAGTGGAGTTGAAATGCCCATCAGCCATGATTAAATGGCAGAGTGGACTCGATGGGCCAAATGGCCTTACTTCCACTCCTATGTCTTATGGTCTTATTCCCTGGAATTTTCTATAACCAATATTACATTTGAACAACTGAATGTCATTTAATTGAACATTTTAGGGAGAAGCAGGCACTGCTGTGAATACCCTTCAGGCATTTAAATGGTTGAATACATTTTTCTTGCGTTTACAACATTTTTTATGTGAAGAATCAACCACAATTTAGACTAACACACAGAAATTTCCAACCTCAATTTGTCTTCAAGGAACTGTGAGAGATACTATTCCGTCAGCAACGTTTTCACCTTCCTTATTAGTAATAGTGACAAAAGTGACTTGCGTCTGCTGTCAAGTGTTCTAGAGCATATGAAGTTTCTAGATACCTTCCTTTCTTATGGATGCCTATGGGGAGGGAGTGTTTCTTGTGTTTCACTTCATGTTTCTTTTTAAATGATTCAGACCTTCCCTTTTGTTATTTCAGCTCCAATTATATCAATAAATCACTGAATACAGTGGTACACCTTTTAAAATCTCAACAGGTCCTCAATTCAACTGGTACCTTTGCCTGCAGGCTGATGACTTTTTTTTTATAGTTTCCCTTTCTCACAGTTAACGTAGCAATGATCTTGATTCTACTGAAAAAAAACCCCGCAGATTGTCTCCATGTGTCAGTCATACTGCTCCATGGCAGCAGCTGATCTTTGACCTGATATTGAGGCACATTCCGATCCTTCACAGTGAACAGGGTTGGTAGCGTGGCACAGTGGTTCAGACTACTGCTGCACAGTATCAGGGATCCAAGTGCCATTCCAGTCTTTGGCGACTATTTTTGTGGAGTTTGCACTTTCTCCCTGCACCTGCATGGGTTTCCTCTGGATGCTCCAGTTTCATCACACAGTCCAAAGATGTGCAGGTTGGGTGGATTGACCATGTGGAATTGTCCCATAGTGTCTAAGGATGTACAGGTAAGGTGGATTAACCAAAGACCCACTACGCACTATGCACAGGACCAATGTCATTTACAAGATTTCCTGCAAAGACTGCGACAAACATTACATCAGACAAACAGGAAGGAAATTAACAACAAGGGTACATGAACACCAATTGGCCACTAAAAGACACGACCAATACGCATTCATCTCTATCCACATGGATAACGAGAACCACCAATTCCATTGCGACAACACCAAGATCCTGGGACAAGCAAAGCAGAGACAGGCACGGGAGTTCCTAGAAGCCTGGTACTCCACGAAGAAAGTCATCAACAAACACATAGAACTCGATTCCATATACACTCCATTGCAAAGGAAAACTGGAAGTGAGGTAAACCAGCTCAATGGACTCCAGAGTTTAAAAACCAGGCAGGAAAACACAACGGCGCTTCATCGGGGGCTGCACTGATGATGTTACCCAGTAGGATAATGAAACGTCTGCAGAACAACAACGAACCAGCTCGGCGAGCCAACCAGCCATAAATGAAATGCTTGTAATGTGAAACTCCAATGAAATATTCTGGTGCTATTGTCCTTAAATCTTCCCTCATCTCTGATGCATCATTTGCAGCAGAAACATTAAAATGTTGTAAGGCCGTTGCCAAACTCAATAACTTGATTTTTTTTTTTCTGGTAGATATTGAGGCTTTTTTCTGGAAAATAACCAATTGGCCTTTCAATTACACAATCATCCTCCTGAAACAACACAGGTCCAACACCTATATCATTTGCACCGATGGCAATTTTGAAATGTTTCAAGAAATTTGACGTGACTAATACTAGTGCGGTGGTTAACACTTCTTTTAAATTTTCAAATGCCTCCTGGCATTGTTCTGTCCACTGAAATTTTGTGTTTTTTTTAATAAATCTGTCAATGGTGCCATTTTGCTACTAATGTTTGGTACAAATTTCCTGTAGAATCTGCTCAATCCCAAAAATTTTAGCACTTCCTTCTTCAAACATGGTCTTAGACATTCTTTGATGGCCTTTGTCTTCACGTTCCTTTCTGTCATCCATCCCTAACCAATGTTGTGTCATAAGAATGTCGCTTCCACCTTCACAAATTCTGTTTTTGCCAAGTTTATGACCAACTTTGCCTTCAGTAGTTTCTCAAAGAGCTCTGTCAAATGCTCTATGTGATCTTGCCGTGAGTGACTAAAAATCGCAATGTCATCTAGGTAGATGGCACAACTAGTCAGCCCTGCCACAACTCTGTCCATAAGCCTTTGAAAAGTGACTGGTACATTTTTTCATTCCAAAGGGCATTACTTTAAATTAATACAGCCTATTTGGGATTGAAACAGCGGAAACGTCTTCGGCTTTTTCTGACAAAGGTACTGGCAAGGAACAGCACAGTAAGTCCAACACTGTAATATAAATGACTTGTCCCAATTCTTCCACACTGTCCTCCAGCCTTTGAATTGGCTATGAGTCAGATTTGGTCATGGTATTGACCTTCCGATAATCTATGCAGAATCCTTGAGTACTGTTAGTTTTGGGAACAAACACTATCAGCAAAATCCACTCACTTTGATTCATTTCTGTGGTGTCTTCTTGGAGCATGGCTTCCACTTCCTTCTGAACCTTCAGTGTTTTGAGAGGATTAAGGCTGTAGGGGTGTTGTTTTATCGGAACAGCATTCCCTATGTCAACCTCATGTAAAATGGTGTTAGTCCTCCTCATTCTATTTTTAACATATGTTCTCATAGCACTGTAACAAATCTTCCAATTCAGTGTTCTGTTGCTGGGACAGTAAGCACACTACCCTATTCCATTCCTTAAGGACTTCCTCAGTATTCAATTTATTCTGAGGCACCTCAAAATCCACTCTGAGTGGTGGTAACGAATACTTGTTTTTCTGGTTCCCTTGCCCTAACATAGTACGGTTTCAGCATGTTCACATGACATACCCAATAATTTTCTGTCCTAACTGGCATCTTTACCAAATAATTCGCCTGACTTAATTTCTCAATCTGATAGGGACCAGTAAACCTTGTTTTGAAGAGATCTCCTATTACTGGTAACAGGAACAATACTTTATCCCCAGGGGCGAACATATGAATTTTAGATTTTCTAAATTTGGGGATATTTTTCTTTTAACTCCTCAGTTCCCAGGTTTTCTTTTGGCTTCTCCACTGTAATGGACATCACTCCCCACCTGTGATCCACTTATATCAGATCCACCTGAGTAAACCTTATCCACACAGGTGAAACTTTTGGAGAGATCCGGCGCTATCTTACTTTCCAGCCCATGAATAGGCTGTGCACTCTCCTACAGCTCCTCGACTTCTCTTGGGATTACCCTTCACTACTTCAAATAATCCCGCTGGTTTAGCCTCTTTTGCCACATCCTTTTATTCCCAGCACTGTGACTGTGTGTCCCACCTTATTGCAGTGAAAACACCTAAGGTCTTTCTCCTCTTTTCCACCCTCTTGGGTTTCTCTTTTTCACATATGTTAAACTGTTCCCAATGTGATCTACATTTTGTTTTTCATTGAAGGATCTCCCTCTTTCCAAATTTCTATCCCTCATAGAATGAAATTGCTGTCAAAAGCTAGATTTTGATTTATGTACAATTGAGTACATCCACCATCTTCTCGCTGTTTTAATTTTCTGTTCCTCAACATGAGTTCTTATTAATTCTGGAAGTGATTTTTTTCAAACTCCTCCAGCAGAATAATCTCCCTAAGAGCCTCATATGTCTTGTCTATCTTTAATGCTGTCATCCATCTCTCGAAGTTGCTCTGTTTCTTTCAAACGCGACATAAGTCTAACCTGGTTCCTTTTTGACACTTCTGAACCATTGTCTACATGCTTCTGGTACTAAATTGCAGACACTCAAATTCTCCTGTTTTACTTCTTCATATTCTCCTAAAACCTCTGCTGACAGCACTGCAAACACCTCAGTAGCACTGCCTACTAACTTGGTCTGAATTAACTTCATCCACATAGTCTCTGGCCACTTCATTTGTTTAGCCAATTTTCAATGGAAATGAAAAGATCCTCTACATCTTTTACATTGACTTTTGGTAATATTTTGACATATTTGTATATAACTCTCCCATGCCTTTGGCTACATTGGGTGTGCTCATCATCATGCTCCTCCTCGCTTAGCCTACCTTCTACCTTCATCACTATCCAGTTGCATCGACTTTCCTGACTATTGATCAACTTCTGAGTTCAAATCTCTCTCTCTCTCTCTCTCTGTCTCTCTCTCTTTCATTTTATTCAGCTAGGGATCTTCTTTCCCTTTCTTTCTCTTCTGCCATGCTATCCTTTCTTTTTCTTTCTGTTCTGCCATAGCTATCCTTTCCTTTTCTCTTCCGTTTTCTTTTTCCTCTGATTTTAACTGTAATTCAGTTCCCTTTGTTTTTCCAACTCTAGCCTAATTTGCAATTTAATTATTTTTTCCAACTCCACTGCACCTGACAATTTCTCTAATATGCCTAAATGTTTGCCTAACTCCGTTACAATTTCTGCTTTCTTCATATCCCTAGTTAAACCCAATTCTAGCCTGTCTGCTAATTCTAAAAGTGTCTTTCTTTCTGTCTTTCTAAACTTTCTTGGCAAATTTGGAAAGCAACTTCAACCCCCAATACCTCTTTAGCTATGTTAAGATTTAACCAAGCAAAATTAATCAGATTTTCCACTTCTCACTTAAATCTTATTTAAAGATCTAGGACACTATTGCCCAAGTCTGCTTAAATCTGCCGGGACCTTTCATAGATCCGAAACGTCAGCTTTCCTGCTCCTCTGATGCTGCTTGGCCTGCTGTATCCATCCAGCTCTACACCTTGTTATCTTAAATTAGAATTTAGCACGTTTTTACTTTGTTTTTTTTTCAACTAGTGTGATTCAGGAACATGCTGGAATAAGGATAGTGCTAGCTGGCCTTTCAGTTAAAAGTTACTGAACTATGCAACATTTGCAGGGAGTACATGTCAAAGGGTACGTGTTCTGCATAAGAAGTCTTCTGCACCCTGATTTTGAAAAACAACTACTGATCAGATTGAAATTAAAACCTGGCTTTTCTTTTTATGTGCGAACATTGTCATCTCACCTGACTAGTTCCAAAGATCTCAGCAATGCCACCTCGCACCTTCTGACAGGTGGAAATGATTCTACCTGTGAAAAAGAAGTCAGTGACTTTTAAATTTCATTGTTGCAAACGGGAAGAAGATCAAAGGAAGTCTATTTACAACCAAGTGCAGTTTTCCCATGAGTGTTTGTTGTATAATTATTGACTGAGTACACACTTATTAAAGTAGCACCCTACCAGAAATAAAATAGTGCCGATTTTGTACTGCCAAGGTATCCAGTTGCCAGAGCATTGGATAATGGAGGGCGACTGGGTGGTAAATGTAAGGCAAAGTGAATTCCTGAAGAAAGCTGGATATGCTTCCTTCCAGATGGTGTACATGAAAAGCTCATCATCTGCATTGCCCCTTCAAGTCTTTCACCATCCTGACTTGGAAATATATCGCTATTACTTCTCTGTCACTGTGTCAAAATCTTGGAACTCCCTTGTTAACAGCACTATGAGTCTATCCACAGTACCTAGACTGCTGCAGTTCAAGATGGGAACTTATCTTTTCAAGGGAAACTTTAGAGGGAGAATAAAAGCTGGCCCAGCCAGGAATGCTCATTTCCTGTGAATGAATTAAAAACATCCAGTATAAATTTTATTGCATTAATGGCAAAAAGATGCTCAGCCATGCCCAGTCTGTCTATAAGTACCACAAGTAACAGAGAAAGACCACCACCTCGGGTGTAAACGTTGATATAGGAAAGATACTATAAAAGTAGTTGCATTCATACTGAAGGAACAAGGGCTCCCCACAAAGGAAAAAAAGAGGCTCACTTGCATGTGCAGCTGATAGAGGCTCACAACACTGGAAGATCACAGTCATTCTTCATGTTGCATCTCCAAAAATAACAGAATTTCATTTTACAACATGCAGCTACAAGTATATAGCAGCTTTAATGGACCTAAACACACCCTACTGCGATTTCTGAATCCATTATCCAATAAAACCTGGCACCAAACCATTAAAAGAAATATATAGGAGAGATGATGAGAAAATTGTCAGGAAAACTACAAATGACTAATTTATCAAGGAAGAAAGAATACAACAAGCTCATTGATCGCATTCCTTTCATGTCAAAAGATCTCTGGATTTGTTCATTCTTTTATTTTCCTCTTTTAAGTAAATGTAACTTGACTGTACCTGATCCATCTCCTATTTCAAACTAAAGCGCAGCTGAGTGGAAGTAGAATTTCATGATTAAAACACAGAGAGCGGAACATTCACCATGAGGCAGTGATTAAAATCGTGGTTACTCAAAAGGCAGGAAATTAAGTGTGTGGGTACTTCAGAGGTTTGTGAACTGGAGAAGATTCTAAGTATAAGATTGGAGTCTGATCTGGGGAAGGTGATAGATTCACACTTGTTCAAGTGCAACTTCAGGATGGTCTGTCTGAAAGGGCCTCCCAGGCATCATTCACTTAGAAACAGTCTGTCTACCAATACTGTGATCCTAAATGCATTCATTTTATAAACATTATTTCAATCAATTTGTTTTGGAGAACGTCATGTTCAAATTTCCTACTTGTAGGTATGGCTGTATATTATTGCTATCGTTGGATCATTCATATTATTGACATATTAGGTGGAAACCATCACTGATATTTTCAGCATGACATTTCTCACATCTGACACTCAGGATTAAAAGAAAACAGCCGTAAGAATGCTTCTGAAATGAAGCTGGGTGAGTCTGTCAGCCTGCCTGTGTGACAGTGAACAGCTATACAGATGAGAATATTGGAAAATGAATGGCAAAGCTGTTGATGTTGAACTAACTGAGATAGTGAACCAGTGGAGGGTTATGTGAGTGTCAGGTGATGGAGTTCAGACATCTAAGACAGTAAAAGGTTTGATCCAGTATTTGCTGGGACTATCTAAGACTGTAAAAGGTTAGATCCAGTATTCATGTCTTTGTTGGGACTATGTGCTTAAAAACATGTTCTCAGCTCCAGGGTATCTCAGCAGGAGATCCTCAAGGTAGTGTCCTAGGCCCAATCATCTTCAACTGCTCCATGAATGTACTTCCCTCCATCATAAGTTCAGAAGTGGCAGACACTTGGTATTTCTGTTCCAGATCACAATGTGGTCTGCTGCAAATCAAACCAATAAGGACCAAAGCACTTACTCAGAGTTCTTTTCGTTACAACTGAAAGATTGCAGAAGCAAAGCGGCGGGTAAAGTTGTTAGGCTAAAGGCGATGTGTTAAATATATGAATTTTAAGAGCATTTTAAAGAGGAAATGGGACTGAGGAAGTGGAAAGATTTGGGAGGGGATAAATAATTTTGGATGAGCTGAATTGAAAGCACGGCCTTCCCTTTAATCTTATATTATCTTTTGAATTAACCTGAAAAACAGATCATCCAATCTTTCCTCAGAGTACAATGGGACCTTGACCAGATAGGAAAATGAGTCGAGAAGTGGCAGATGGACTTTAACTTAGATAAAATGTGAGGTGCTGCATTTTGGTGAAGCAAATCAGTGAGGGACTTATACAATTTGTGGTGGGTTCCTGGGGACTGTTGCAGAACAAGGATAATTTGGGATGTACTTTCATAGTTCTATGAATGCAGAGTGGCAGGGAGACAGGGTAATGAAAAGGCATTTGGTATGCTTAACCTGATTGGTCAGTGCATTGAGTATAAGAGTTGGGAGTTCGTGCTGCAGCTGTACAGACATTCGTCAGGCCACTTCTGGAATAATTGGATCAATTCTGGTCTCCCAGCTATAGAAATGATGTTGTGAAACTTGAAAGAGTTCAGAGAAGATTTGCATGGATGTTGTCAGGGTTGGAAGGTTTGAGCTATAAGGAGACGCTGAATGGGCTGGGGCCATTTCTCACTGGAGCGTCAGATGCTGAGGGGATGACCTTGTAGAAGTTTATAAAATCATGAGGGGCATGGATAGGGTGAATAGTCAAGGTCTTTTCCCCAGGGTACGGGAATCCAAAACTTGAAGGTGTAGGTTTAAGATGAGAGAAAAAAGATTTAAAAGGAACCCAAGAGGCAACCTTCACGCAGAGGGTAGTGAGTGTATGGAATGAGAGGAAGTGTGGAGGCTGGTAAAATAACAACATTTAAAAAAACACCTGGATGGGTATATGAATATGAAAGGTTTAGAGGGACGTGGGCCAAATGCTAGCAAATGGGACTTGATTAAATTAGGATACGTGGTCAGCATGGATGAGTTGTACCGAAGTGTCTGTTTCTGTGCTCTGCGTCTCTATGACTCTGTGAATGACAATGGATTATTGGCACGTCAGTTTACAACATGTAAGCAAAGATTGTGCTTTCTACATGTGGAGAAAATTAAACAACTCCCTTCGGTAATCATAAAAACAAAAGGTTTCTGTCATTACCATGTTTGAGTAATTACATACTGAAGGTGCAATTGTTTTGTTCACATTGAATTAGAACCTTAGATTGATGATCTCTTTGCGCCCAACGGATTGTGTAGCATACAGTTTTGAAATTCAGTGCGTTTGAATTTCTTGCTTTAGAATATACTTGAACCACCATATCCTGACAATAACTGCCAGATGGCACCAAAAAGAAGCCTCAATAACCATTTATGTTCACTTTTATCTCCCTATTCCAATTACTGGAACTTAAATTCGCTCCAAAATAACTGAAACCTCCAAATGTTTGAAGGCCCAGTGCTGATAGTTGGGTGGCAACAGCCTTGGCTGGAAAAGTTCCTCTCACATAGGTTTTAAAGGGTTGCCCGTTCACTCTGATGCTCTGTCCTTTGGTCCAAGGCTCTCAAACGTCTTCTTCATGTCCACTCTATCCAGGCCTCACAGTGCTCTGTAGGTTTTAACCAGATCCCCCTCATCCTTCTAAACTCCATCCAGTACAGACCCAGAG
The DNA here is from genome assembly GCA_024137785.1 of Ginglymostoma cirratum. Taxonomy (NCBI): domain Eukaryota; kingdom Metazoa; phylum Chordata; class Chondrichthyes; order Orectolobiformes; family Ginglymostomatidae; genus Ginglymostoma; species Ginglymostoma cirratum. The sequence goes on along the minus strand of JAHRHZ010000048.1, from coordinate 127,856 downwards.
GCCTCAACCGTTCCACACAAGACAAGTCTTTAATTCCGGGATCATTCTTGTAAACCTCCTCTGGATCTCTTCCAAGGCTAGCAAATGCTTCCTTAGATATGGGGTCCAGAACTGCTTACAATATTCCGAACGCAATCTGACCAGAACATTATACAGGATCAGCAGCACATCCTTGCTCTTGTATTGTAGCTGTTTGATGGTGAATGCTTTTGTTGGAAAGCTCAGCTGAAAGAGATTCAAACTTATAATCTGAGGGTCCCAGGTAAGAACATAGAACACAGAACATAGAACAATACAGCGCAGAACAGGCCCTTCGGCCCTCGATGTTGTGTCGACTTGTGAACTAATCTGAGCCCATCCCCCTACACTATCCCATCATCATCCATATGCTTATCCAAGGACTGTTTAAATGCCCCTAATGTGGCTGAGTTAACTACATTGGCAGGCAGGGCATTCCACGCCCTTACCACTCTCTGAGTAAAGAACCTGCCTCTGACATCTGTCTTAAATCTATCACCCCTCAATTTGCAGCTATGCCCCCTCGTACTAGCCGACATCATCATCCGAGGAAAAAGACTCTCACTGTCCACCCTATCTAATCGTCTGATCATTTTGTATGTCTCTATTAAATCCCCTCTTAGCCTTCTCCTCTCCAATGAGAACAGACCCAAGTCCCTCAGCCTTTCCTCATAAGACCTTCGCTCCAGACCGGGCAACATCCTGGTAAATCTCCTCTGCAGCTTTTCCAATGCTTCCACATTCTTCCTGTAATGGGGCAACCAGAACTGTACGCAATATTCCAAGTGAGGCCGCACTAGCGTTTTGTACAGTTGCAGCATGATATCACGGCTCCGGAACTCAATCCCTCTACCAATGAAACGTAACACACCTCTTAACAGCACTATCAACCTGGGTGGCAACTTTCAGGGATCTATGTACCTGGACACCAATATCCCTCTGCACATCCACACTACCAAGAATCTTTCCATTGACCCAGTATTCTGCCTTCCTATTATTCTTCCCAAAGTGAATCACCTCACATTTATCTGCATTGAACTCCATTTGCCATCTTTCAGCCCAATTCTGCAGTTTATCCAAGTCTCCCTGCAACCTGCAACATTCTTCCACACTGTCCACCACTCCACCGCCTTTAGTGTCATCTGCAAACTTACTAACCCATCCATCTATGTCTGCGTCCAAGTTATTGATAAAAATGACACACAGCAGTGGTCCCAAAACAGATCCTTGTGGCACACCACTAGTAACCGGACTCCAGGCTGAATATTTTCCATCAACCACCACTCTTTGCCTTCTTTCAGAAAGCCAGTTTCTAATCCAAACTGCTAAATCTCCCTCAATCCCATGCCTCCGCATTTTCTCCAACAGCCTACCATGTGGAACCTTAACAAAGGCTTTACTGAAGTCCATGTACACCACGTCAACTGCCCTACCCTCATCCACATGCTTGGTCACCTTGTCAAAAAACTCAATGAGGTTTGTGAGACACGACCTGCCCTTGACAAATCCATGTTGACTATCTCCAATCAAATTGTTGCTTGCTAGATGATTATAAATCCTATCTCTTATAATCCTTTCCAAAACTTTTCCTACAACAGATGTAAGGCTCACTGGTCTATAATTACCTGGGTCATCTCTACTGCCCTTCTTGAACAAGGGCACAACATTTGCAATCCTCCAGTCCTCTGGTACTAAACCTGTAGACAATGACGACTCAAAGATCAAGGCCAAAGGCTCCGCCATCTCCTCCCCAGCTTCCCAGAGAATCCTCGGAAAAATCCCATCCGGCCCAGGGGATTTATCTACCTTCACACCTTCTAGGATTGATAACACCTCCTCCTTACTAACCTCAATCCTTTCAAGTCTAATAGCCCGTATCTCAGTCTTCTCCTCTACAATATTCTCCTTTTCCCGAGTGAAAGCAGATGAGAAATATTTGTTTAGCACCTCTCCGATCTCCACAGGGTCCACACACAACTTCCCACTTCTGTCTTTGACTGGCCCTCTTCTTACCCTAGTCATCCTTTTATTCCCCACATACCTGTAGAAAGCTTTAGGGTTCTCCTTTATTCTACCTGCTAATGACTGCTCATGTCCCCTTCTCGCTCTTCTTAACTCTCTTTAAATCCTTCCTAGCTAATCTGTAACGCTCCATCGCCTCATCTGAACCATCTCGTCTCAATGTCACATAAGCCTCCCTCTTCCGCTGAACAAGAGATACAATTTCTTTTGTAAACCAAGGTTCCCTTACCTTATCACTTCCTCCCTGCCTGACAGGGACATACCTATCAAGGACATGCAATATGTGTTCTTTAAACCAGCTCCACATTTTGATTGTCCCCATCCCCTGCATTTTGCTACCCCATTCTATCCCTCCTAAGTCTTGCCTAATCGTCCCCCTCAACAGAATCCAAAATGGTATACCTGTTATTGAGGGGAACGGCCACAGGGGATCCCCGCACTGTCTGCCTGTTCCCTTTCCGTCCCCTGACTGTAACCCATCTACTTTTTTCCTGTACCGAGGTGTGACTACCTCCCTGTAACTCCTCTCAATCACCCCCTCAGCCTCACGAATGATCTGAAGTTCATCCAGCTCCAGCTCCAGTTCCCTAACGCGGTTTCTGAGGAGCTGGAGTTGGGTGCACTTCCCGCAGATGAAGTCAGCAGGGACACTAGTGGTGACCCTTACATCCCACATCCTATAGGAGGAGCATGCAATTGCCCGTGCATCCATTCCCATTGTTCTGAATTCGAAAAAACAGACTATTGGAAAAGAAAACAGAGTAACTTACCAAATCAGCGCTCAGAACGTTTTGGTTAGAGGAGGAGGATGGGTGGGACACACTACTTTAGTAGTGTTTTGGGTAAAGCAACCGCCCAAATATATTACCTCACTTACTCAACCGTCCTGTGTCTGCTCCTGCTTGACGCGCACTCCGCCTATTCACGAGGTAAGTTTTTAAAGGAGAAGCTCACCTTCCCAGGCTGCCCTCGCGCCTCCTTCCGGACTCCCGCCACTGAAACGACTGAAAAAAGGGTTCAAGGCCCTATCCAGGTACGGCTTTGGGCCACAGTAAATCAGTTCATGGAGAATGATGATTATGTGGGGAGGTTGAATTACTAAAGAAATTCTTGGAGTTGGTTACTCAAGTGTCAAAAGCCATCTACAAAATTCTAGACCCTGCAATCAATCTAGTGGGGGTACAATACCGTTGTCATGATGACGTCCATAACCAGCCTCAATGTCAACGGTGGCAACCAAGTTTAGCACACATTCCTCATGTCATTCCTCAGGGATCAGGACTACACAGTGCGCCTCCTGCAAGAACCCCATATCATTCCAGGAGATGAAGCCACGTAACTCCTGGATCACCAGCCCTAGTAGGACAGCTGAGATAACAAGGTGTAGAGCTGGATGAACACAGCAGGCCAAGCAGCATCAGAGGAGCAGGAAGGTGCTCTTTGAGAGGGTTTAAACTAATTCAGCAGGGGGATGGGAACCTGACTTGTAACTCCAGTGTACAGGAAGTCGAGAGTATTGAGGTCATGAATAAGGTTTCAAGGTCGCAGGAGTGTACCAGCAGGCAGGAAGGTGGTTTGAAGTGTGTCTACTTCAATGCCAGGAGCATCTGGAATAAGGTGGACGAACTTGCAGCATGGGTTGGTACCTGGGACTTTGATGTTGTGGCCATTTCGGAGACATGGATAAAGCAGGGACAGGAATGGTTGTTGCAGGTTCCGGGGTTTAGATGTTTCTGTAAGATCAGGGAATGTGGTAAAAGAGGGGGAGGTGTCACATTGTTAGTCAAGGACAGTATTACAGTGGTAGAAAGGACATTTGATGAGGACTCTTCTACTGAGGTAGTATGGGCTGAGGTTAGAAAAAGGAAAGGAGAGGTCACCCTGTTGGGAGTTTTCTATACGCCTCCGAATAGTTCCAGAGATGTAGAGGAAAGGATAACAAAGATGATTCTGGATAGGAGCGAAAGGAACAGGGTAGTTGTTATGGGGGACTTTAACTTTCCAAATATTGACTGGAAATGCTATAGTTCAAGTACTTTAGATGGGTCAGTTTTTGTCCAATGTGTGCAGGAGGGTTTCCTGACAGAGTATGTAGATAGGCCAACAAGAGGCGAGCCCACATTGGATTTGGTACTGGGTAATGAACCAGGCCAGGTGTTAAATTTGGAGGTAGGTGAGCATTTCGGTGATCGTGACCACAATTCAGTTACGCTTACTTTAGCAATGGAAAGGGATAGGTATATACCGCAGGGCAAGAGTTATAGCTGCGGGAAAGGCAATTATGAGGCAATTAGGCAAGACTGAGGATGCATATGATGGGGAAGGAAACTGCAGGGGCTGGGCACAATTAAAATAGAACAAAGAAAAAAGAACAAAGAAAACTTACAGCCCAGGAACAGGCCCTTCGACCCTCCAAGCCTGCGCCGATCCAAATCCACTGTCTAAACCTATCACCCAATTCCTAAGGATCTGTATCCCTCTGCTCCCCACCTACTCATGCATCTGTCCAGACGCACCTTAAATGAATCTACCATGCCTGCCTCTACTACCTCTGCTGGCAACGCGTTCCAGGCACCTACCACCCTCTGTGTAAAGCACTTTCCGCGTGTATCCCCCTTAAACTTTTCTCCTCTCACCTTGAACGCGTGACCCCTCGTTATTGAATCCCTCACCCTGGGAAAAAGCTTATCTCTATCAACCCTGTCTATACCCTTCATGATTTTGAAGACCTCAATCAGGTCCCCCCTCAATCTCCTTTTTTCTAATGAAAACAATCCTAACCTACTCAACCTCTCTTCTTAGCTAGCACCTTCCATACCAGGCAACATCCTCGTAAACCTTCTCTGTACCGTCTTCAAAGCTTCCACATCCTTTTGGTAATGTGGCGACCAGAACTGTACACAGTATTCTAAATGCGGCCGAACCAAAGTCTTGTGCAATTTTAACATGACCTGCCAGCTCTTATACTCAATACCCCGTCCGATGAAGGCAAGCATACCATATGCCTTCTTGACCACTCTATCCACCTGTGCAGCCACCTTCAGGGTACAATGGACCTGAACTCCCAGATCTCTCTGCTCATCAACTTTTCCCAAGGTTCTTCCGTTTACAGTATAGTTTGCTCTCGAATTAGACCTCCCAAAATGCATCACCTCACACTTGCCCGGATTGAACTCCATCTGCCACTTCTCCGCCCAACTCTCCAGTCTATCTATATTCTCCTGTATTCTTTGACAATCCCCTATGCTTTCTGCTACTCCCCCAATCTTCGTGTCATCTGCAAACTTATCAGACCACTTATGCCCTCTTCCAGATCATTTATGTATATCACAAACAACAGTGGCCCCAGCACTGATCTCTGTGGAACACCACTGGTCACCTTTCTCCATTTTGAGAAACTCCCTTCAACTACTACTCTCTGTCTCCTGTTGCTCAACCAGTTCTTTATCCACCTAGCTAGAACACCCTGTACACCATGTGACTTCACTTTCTCCATTAGTTTACGATGGGGAACCTTATCAAACGTCTTACTAAAGTCCATGTAGATGACATCTACAGCCCTTCCTTCATCTATCAACTTGGTCACTTCACAATGTGGAGCTTGTTCAAGGAACAGCTACTGCGTGTCCTTGATAAGTATGTACCTGTCAGGCAGGGAGGAAGCGGTCGAGCGAGGGAACCGTGGTTTACTAAAGAAGTTGAATCTCTTGTCAAGAGGAAGAAGGAGGCTTATGTAAAGATGAGGCATCAAGGCTCAGTTAGGGCGCTTGAGAGTTACAAGTTAGCCAGGAAGGACCTAAAGAGAGAGCTAAGAAGAGCCAGGAGGGGACATGAGAAGTCTTTGGCAGGTAGGATCAAGGAAAACCCTAAAGCTTTCTATAGGTATGTCAGGAATAAAAGAATGACTAGAGTAAGATTAGGGCCAGTCAAGCACAGTAGTGGGAAGTCCGTGTGCGTGGAGTCCGAAGAGACAGGAGAGGCGCTAAATGAGTATTTTTCATCAGTATTCACACATGAAAAAGACAATGTTGTCGAGGAGAATACTGAGATACAGGCTATTAGACTCGATGGGATTGAGGTTCATAAGGAGGAGGTGTTAGCAATTCTGGAAAGTGTGAGAATAGATAAGTCCCCTGTGCCGGATGGGATCTATCCTCGGATTCTCTGGGAAGCTAGGGAGGAGATTGCAGAGCCTTTGGCTTTGATCTTTATGTCGTCATTGTCTACAGGAATAGTGCCAGAAGATTGGAGAACAGCAAATGTTGTCCCCTTGTTCAAGAAGGGGAGTAGAGACAACCCTGGTAATTATAGACCAGTGAGCCTTACTTCGGTTGTGGGTAAAGTATGGGAAAGGATTATAAGAGATAGGATTTATAATCATCTAGAAAGGAATAATTTGATTAGGGATAGTCAACACGGTTTTGTGAAGGGTAGGTCGTGCCTCACAAACCTTATTGAGTTCTTTGAGAAGGTGACTAAACAGGTGGATGAGGGTAAAGCAGTTGATGTGGTGTATACAGATGTCAGTAAAGCGTTTGATAAGGTTCCCCATGGTAGGCTATTGCAGAAAATTCGGAGGCATGGGATTGAAATTGGCTAGCTGTAAGAAGACAGAGGGTGGTGGTTGATGGGAAATGTTCATCCTGGAGTTCAGTTACTAGCGGTGTACTGCAAGGATCTGTTTTGGGCCCACTGCTGTTTGTCATTTTTATAAATGACCTGGATGAGGGTGTAGAAGGATGGGTTAGTAAATTTGCGGATGACACTAAAGTCAGTGGAGTTGTGGATAGTGCAGAAAGATGTTGCACGTTACAGAGGGACATAAATAAGCTACAGAGCTGGGCTGAGTGGTTGTAAATGGAGTTTAATGCGGAAAAGTGTGAGGTGATTCACTTTGGAAGGAGTAACAGGAATACAGAGTACTGGGCTAATGTTAAGATTCTTGGTAGTGTGGACGAGCAGAGAGATCTCGGTGTCCATGTCCATAGATCCCTGAAAGTTGCCACCCAGGTTGATAGGGTTGTTAAGAAGGCGTATGGTGTGTTAGGTTTTATTGGTAGAGGGATTGAGTTTCGGAGCCATGAGGTCATGTTGCAGCTGTACAAAACTCTGGTGCGGCCGCACTTGGAGTATTGCATGCAGTTCTGGTCACCGCATTATAGGAAGGATGTGGAAGCATTGGAAAGGGTGCAGAGGAGATTTAGCAGGATGTTGCCTGGTATGGAGGGAAGGTCTTATGAGGAAAGGCTGAGGGACTTGAGGCTGTTTTCGTTAGAGAGAAGAAGGTTAAGAGGTGACTTAAAAGAGACATACAAGATGATCAGAGGATTAGATAGGGTGGACAGTGAGAGCCTTTTTCCTCGGATGGTGACGGCTAGCACGAGGGGACATAGCTTTAAATTGAGGGGTGATAGATATAGGACAGATGTCAGAGGTAGATTCTTTACTCAGAGAGCAGTAAGGGCATGGAATGCCTTGCCTGCAACAGTTGTAGACTCGCCAACTTTAAGGGCATTTAAATTGTCATTGGATAAACATATGGATGATAATGGAATGGTGTAGGTTAGATGGGCTTCAGATTGGTTTCACAGGTCGGCGCAACATCGAGGGCAGAAGGGCCTGTACTGCGCTGTAATGTTCTATCTTCTAAGGCTGACGTTTCGGGCCTCGACCCATTTCTGAAGAAGGGTGTAGACCCGAAACGTCAGCCTTCCTGCTCCTCTAATGCTGCTTGGCCTGCTGTGTTCATCCAGCTCTACACTTTGTTATCTCAGATTCTCCAGCATTTGCAGTTCCTACTATCTCCAGAAATGGTGTACCACAAGGATCTGTTCTGGGTCCTCTTCTATTTGTGATTTTTGTAAATGATTTGGATGAAGGAGTGGAAGGGTGGATTAGCAAGTTTGCGGACGATACAAAGGTGGGTCGGGTTGTGGACAGTGCGGAGGGCTGTTCTAGGTTACAATGGGCCATTGATAGGATGCAGAGCTGGGCTGAGAAGTGGCAGATGGAGTTTAACCCTGAAAAGTGAGGTGATTCATTTTGGAAGGACAAACTTGAAAGCAGAATACAGGGTTAACGGAAAGATTCTTGGCAGTGCGGAGGAGCAGAGGGATCTTGGGGTTCATGTTCACAGTTCCCTGAAAGCTGCCACCCAGGTGGATAGAGTTGTTAAGAAGGTGTAAGGTGTGTTAGCTTTCATTAATAGAGCAATCGAGTTCAAGAGCCATGAAGTTATGCTCCAGATGTACAAAAGCCTGGTTTGGCCACATCTGGAGTATTGTGTCCACTTCTGGTTGCCTCATTACAGGAAAGATGTGGAGGCGTTGGAAAAGGTGCAGAGGAGATTTACCAGGATGTTGCCTGGAATGGAGGGAAGGTCTTATGAGGAAAGGTTGAGAGAGCTAGGGCTTTTCTCTTTAGAATGATGAAGGATGAGAGGTGACTTGATAGAGGTGTACAAAATGATCAGAGGTATAGATAGAGTAGACAGTCAGAGACTTTTTTCTACGGTGGAGATAGCTATTATGAGGGGGCATAGTTTTAAAATGAGCTGAGGTAGATATAGGGGAGACATCAGAGGTAGGTTCTTTACTCAGAGAGTGGTAGGGACGTGGAATGCATTGCCAGAGAGGGTAGTGGATTCGGCCTCATTAGGGGCATTTAAGCAGCTATTAGATAGGCATATGGATTATAGTATAAGATAGGGGTGGAGGTTGGATAGACCTTAGGATTAGTGTAAAGGTTCAGCACAACATCATGGGCCAAAGGGCCTGTACTGTGCTGTACTGTTCTATTTTCTATGAAGCAGTCCATGTTCACATGCAACAAGATCTGCACGATATCCAAACTTGGGCTGACAAGTGGCAAGTGACATTTGTACCACACAAATGCCACGCTACGAACATCACCAATAAGAGACAATCTTACCACCGTCCCTTGACATTCAATGGTGTTACCATCACTGAATCCCCACTGTCAACATCCTGGGGGTTACCATTGACCAGAAATTCAACTGGACTCACATTTACACGGTGACAACAAGGGCAGGCCAGAAGCTAGGAACACTGCAGCGAGTAACACACCTCCTGACTCCTCAAAGCCTGTCTGCCATCTACAAGACACAAGTCAGGAGTGTGATGGAATACTCCCCACTTGCCTGGATGACAGCAGCCCCAACAACACTCAAGAAGCTTGACACCATCAAGGACAAAGCAGCCCGCTTGATTGGTACTACATCAAAAGTGTTTACTCCCTCCTCCATCACCGGCACTCAGTAGCAGCAGTGTGTACTATCTACAAGATGCACTGCAGAAATTCACCAAAAGATCCTCAGACAGCACCTTTCAAATCCACAACCACTTCCATCTAGAAGGACAAGGGCATCAGACATATGGGAACATCACCACCTCCAAGTTCCCCTCCAAGTCAATCACCATCCTGACTTGGAAATATATCACCATTCCTTCACTGTTGCTAGGTCAAAATCCTGGAATTCCCTCCCTAGTAGCATTGTGGGTCAACCCACAGCAGGAGGAATGCAGCGGTTCAAGAAGGCAGCTCACCACCACCTTCTCAAGGGCAGCTAGGGATGGGCAAGAATTCTTGGCCAGCCCGCAATGCCCAGATCCCACAAATGAATAGGAAAAAAGCATAATGTACAAGTTGAAGATATTTACTTTATTGGAGGAAGAGAAAGAAAAGCAGAATATTTCAGAAATGGTGCGAGTTTAGGAAGAACGGATCTCCAATAGGATCTGGGTCACCTTGTTACTGAGTCACTAAAAGTTGAAATGTAGGTGCAGCAAACAAATTGAATATGTTGATCTTCGTTTCAAGGTGATTGCAGAACAGAATACATCCTGCTGCAGTTGCATACAGAGTTGGGGAGACGGTACCTGGAATACTACTTATAGTTTTGGTCTCCTTCTCTAAGGAAGGACATACTGATCGTAGAGGGTGTGAAATGGAGTAAGTAGGGATGCTCTTTCTCCTGGGTGGGATGTCTAAAACAGGAAGCCACAGTCTTAGGATAGGGAGTTGACCATTTTATACAGAGATGAGGAAATCTTTCTTCACCCAGATACTGGTGAACCCATCAAATTCGCTACCACATAACGTTGTGGAAGGCAAGACACTGTGTACTCAGGGCTGAGTTTGCTGTTCCCTTTTTCTGACGCCAAGGCTGGTGTTAGTTGTTTTGTCCAGTTTCATTCTTTTAGACCTCGTAGCAGCTTGACACAAGTAAGTCTTTTTTTTATTCCTCTATAGGATGTGATTGTCACTGGTTAGGGCAGTATTTATTGCCCATCCCTAATCAGCCAGAAAGCAGTTAAGGAAGCATGTTGCTGTGGGTCTGGAGTCACATGTAGGCCAGACCAGGCAAGAATGGCACTGTCATGGACATTAGTGAACCATATCAGTTTTTGCGACAATCGGCAATGGATTCACAGCCATGGACTCTTCATTCCAGATATTTATTGAATTCAAATTCCACCATCTGCCGTGGTAGTATTAGACCCAGGTCCCTGGAACATTACCTGGCTCTCTGAATTAACAGCCCAGTGATAATACCACTAGGCCATTGCTTCCCCTGCTCGTGCATTTCAGTGGACATTTAAATGTCAAACACATTTCTCTGTGTCTGGAGTCACTTGAGGCTAGATCAGGTAGATTTGCATCTTGAAAAGACAATGATGAACTAAATTGCTCTTTAAGTGTCCAGAGCACTATTACTGAGAATGGCTTTTAAATATTGAAGTTTTATAATTCGTTTTTAACTTCCGACAACTACCAGAGCACTGTCGTGGCCTTTCAGATTGCTAACCCAGTGACATATCCACAAGAACAACACCTCAACTTGTGGATTTATTGGAAACTACACTGAGCAGGTTATTCCTATGCTGCTTCACCACTCTGTCAAAGACACTTTCCAACAATTTGATAACTGTGATGGGGCTGAGAGAACGGTAATTGGTCAGATGGTCAATCAATTGGTCAATTGGTCAATCTTAGGACACTGGACATAGCTAAGCAACTTTCCACACTGTTGGCGAGTTGTGCGTGATAGAACTGTACAGAAACAACTTGCTGAGTAATACGCCTTGCTGTGCAGCACAGGTTTTCAGTCCTATTGTGCGAATGCTGCCGGGACAGGTAGCATTTGTCGTATACATTGTGTTCAGTTGTTTCTTGCTATTACATAGTGTGAATCAAATTGTTTGAAGAGTGGCTTTTGTGATTTTGTGGACGTATTGATGATGTTTAGGTGGGAAATCCACTTGATACTTCTGGCTGACAACGGTACAACTGTATCTGTCTTGTCTTTTGTACAGATATAATCGCTTCTCCCATATATTTGTAGAGCCCCCAACCCTCCCGTGAACTGTTTAACACTCCCCCACCATTCATGGTTGGATGTGCCAACACTGTCAAGCTTAAATCTGATCCATTGATCATGAGATCATTTAGCCCTATCTATCAGATTCTAGTTCTGTTGTTTACAATCCAGCCAGTTCAGTGTTCACTGGGTTATCATCATTTTTAGACAAACATGGTGCTGCTCCTGGAATGTACACCTACAGTCATCATTGAACCAGCACTGAGAGGCCGGCTTGATTGTAATGGCAGAGGCCTGGGTAAAGGTTGCAGGTTATGTTTGAACACAACTCTGCTGTTGCTAATATGATTTACAGCAACACACTGATGTTGTTTTGAACTGCAATGTCTGTTGCAATGCCAATCCCACTTAGTATGTTGACTGTGCTACATAAGGCGATGGGGATATTCTCAGTGAGATACTGACACACATGATCAGCAATAACTGAATTCTATCCCTGGTCAATGTTAACCCAGGTGACTGAGCCTCTCAAACACAGACAATGAGGGAGATTAACTCTGAATATTACTCAGGCTGTTCCTGGTCTGTTTTAACCAGCTTAGTGAACTCCTACATAGAAGGACAATGAAGGGGATATGCTCTGTATATTATTTTCTCCGTCCTTCATGTGTGTCAATCCAGCTGACTGTACTCTTATTATTCAGGGTGTCCCTGGTTTGCTTTAACACAGCTGGCTGAACACTTCACGCACTTAATGTAGGAGGTGTGTTTTATATATTGCTCAGTCTGTCTGTGGTCTGTGTTGTAGAATCACAGAATCATAGAGCATTGAAAAATACCCTCCGGTCCAGTTCGTCCACGCTGACCAGATATCCTAAACTGATCTAGTCTCATTTGACAGCATTTAGCTCATATCCCTCTAATCTCTTCCTATTTGTGTACCCAACCAGATGTGTTTTAAATGGTGTTAGTGTACCTACTTCCACCATTTCAGCTCATTCCATCCACTCACCACTCTCTGTGTAAAAAGGTCATACCTCAGACCCTTTTCGAATCTTTCCTCTCTCAAATTAAACTTATGCCCTCTAGTTTTGGACTCCTCCACCCTAAGAAAAAGACCTTAGCTATCCACCCTGTCTTTGCCTCATATGATTTTATAAACCTCTATATAGTGACTTCTCAGGCTCCAATGCGTACAAAACCCCACACACAGACACAATGAAGAAGCATTTTTGTGTGTATAATGCAGGCTGTACCACTCCTGTGAGTGTTTAAGTAATCAGTGCTGGGGATGCTCCTCACATTCTCTAAATCGAGATGTTCCAATCCAAAACATGAAACAAATTATAGAATTATTGATAAGTCCTATGAGGAAAAGTTCCTTTCTCATTTTGGCTCCTGTTGAGACACAATATTCTTGCATTGGACCGTCGTGAGTTAGCTACTCAAAGACAGGACACTTCATTGTCATTTTCCACTGTAATCTCCTGCATCAGACCCTGTCTCCTGACTTCACGTCTCCAGTAGCCAAAGTCTGAGCCAGAACCAGTCTGTGTGCAACCACAGGGTTGTATTTTACGCTGAGCTAAGCTTCTGATCACATTTCGTCACCATTATCAAAAACAACCTACAACCACCTCCATTATGTCCCCCATCTCTATCCCTGACTCAGATCGTCTGCTGCTGAAAACGTCATCCAGTGAGCTCCAGACTACACTATTGCAATACTCCTCTTATGACCGTCGCATCTTGCACTGTCTCTGAACGTCACTCATTCACAACTCTGCTGCATGTCCCAAAATACGCTCGAGCATTGTTCACTCATCACCCCTATACTCACTGAGTACACTGGCTTCTGCTACATTTTTGTGAGGTCCCTCGATGGTGTCACTTCTCCAATTAGTCACATTCCCCAAATATTTTTCATCTATTCCTCTGAACAATTTCCCTTACAATAATGTCCAACTGCCCTTTTAACATGAATGATCTTCCCTGTTTCTCACCCTGGCTATGTTTTCTCGGCTCGGTCATTTTGTTGGTGACGGTGTTTCAGAGTTCAGAAACCTCGGGCTGTGATTCACTTCCCAATGTGTCACACATGGTGTTCCATTTTGAATTTGAGCAGCTTTCACACATGTTGTTGACACATGTCTTGTGTGTGTCCACTGAACGTCAGTTTCAGTCACTGTAAGCTGATCATGTGCTCAATTACGCTAGGAAGCACCCTCCCCCAACCTTTGGATAGTTAAGATGAACCAAGTAACTAACCTGCAACTGAGAGGCTTTGGGTTACTTGTTGATTAAAGTGGATGTGAAAAGATACTATGGGGAAGATCAGTGCATGGGAGGTGATGGACATTTAAAGCGACATCTCATAACGCTCAGCAAAAAAAAATCAAAATGAAGAACTCAACGAGAAAATGAAGCACACACGTGGTTAACAAAGATGACCGAGGAGTGTAACCAATCAGGAAAGAATGCATGAAAAGTGGTGGAAACTAGTGGTCGAGCAGAGGATTTTTTTTAAAGGAATAAACAGCAAGTTGAATAGAAACAGGGAGAAAATTGATTATGATAATAAGTTGCAAGTAAAAATGAATACAAAAAGCAAACGTTTCTGTGTGTATATAGGGAAAAAAAGGAGCTAAAGTGTGTTTGGAAGCCTTGGAGGAAACGATTGGGGAATTGATAATAGGATCAGAAAAATGACAGACAATTTAAACTAATTTTGTAAAATGTTCCTAAAAGTACAGGGCAGTATAAATATCCTAAAGATATATAAGCATAGTGTTAATCGGATGAAATATCTTGTAACAGTCTCTATCATAATTAACAACACGTTTAGCAAACCAATGAGAGTAAAAGCAAACAGATTGTCAGGACTTGATGGCATTGTTGTGGGTACAGCACACCAAGTTACTTTTAATTCGATGATAACTGTGGAGCTGGAGAAGCACAGTAGAGCAGGCAGCATCAGAGGAACAGGAAAGCTGACGTTTCAGGTCGCAACCCTTCCGCCTTCTTCAGAAAATCCCCTTTAATTCGGTTACGTATTAACAGATTTAAACAGACAACTAAGCAATGAAACAATTATTTAAACTTTATTGCATGTGGCAACCAAAATAAAACCCCTCAAGTAAGCAAGTATAAATCTCACAATCCAACTTGGCTATTACCCCGATTAATGGCGGAATGTGGCCAGGGTACCCCCAACGGTGGTCTGTCTCTGGAAGTGTCGAAAGGTCAATACAGATTCACAGTTGTTCACTGGAGTTCTGCTAAATGAGGAGTTTTGGTGTTCGATTCTTATACAGATTTTTGAACTTCGGTCTATGGGGTGATATATTGATAATTTCTTCAGAGTACTTTCATCCAAATTACTGCGTGTCTTTTCTTTCTTATTGCTTTCTTATTAGATGTCGCTTCTTCTGTTCCTTGTTACATTTAGCCTCAAGTATCTGGTCTAACACACAACCTTCTTTTGCTTAACTCCTTAAATTCATTTGCAGGGCGATCATTATCTTTTGTAACAATAAACATCCAGTTCATCAGGAAGGTGTCAGAGCAGTCGTGTTCACTCCCGAGATAGGGAACTGCCGATGCTGGAGAATCTGAGAATAACAAGGTGTAGAGCTGGATGAACACAGCAGGCCAAGCAGCAGCTTTCCTGCTCCTCTGATGCTGCTTGGCCTGCTGTGTTCATCCACCTCTACACCTTGTTATCTCTGTGTTCACTCCCTCTTTACCCAGACATAGCTAATTGCTTTCAATCGTTAGATAAGTCTGTCCTTGTATTTAATAGTTTACCCCAAAAAGAGTTATTGTTGTGTGTCAGTTTATCTTTTGTTGAATCATTAATCCATTATTAGATTTCTGAATGGACCTCTCAAATTTTAAACTTTATGTTGACCTCGCTGTTTCTACATTGTATTCTTTGTTCAGTTCTACTGCACTAATGCATTTTGTAGGGTATGATCTGCCTGTATTGCACAAAAAAACTTTTCACTGTACCCAGATGCATGTGACAACAATAAATCAAGAGAACAGTTATAAAAGTGCTGAGTTCATTAATATTACAGCCATGGATTTAAAATGAAGCGGCTGCAGGGATAGTGGAGGCGAATATTGAAATATACGAGAGCTCACTGGATTCAAGGAGGGTTCCAACCAATTGATAAACTGCTCTATTAAAGAATGGAGGGAGACAGGAAAGCAAGAAAATATAGTATAGTTAACCTTGTAACTGTTGTTGGGGAAATGCTGGAGGGAGAAAAACAGCACAATGCAATTGAAAACCTGAACAAAGTAAGAGTCAACATGGCTTTTGTGAGACAGAGAAAGCATATTTGACAAATCCACTTGAGCTTTTTTTTGAGGATTGGTAAATCAGGGATAAGAAAGGGGCACCAGTGATTGTTATGTGTCTGTTTCCATTTACAGAAGGCATTTGATAAAGGAGCACATAAAAGATGCATTATTGCACAGGGTGGATGATGTCAGATAAGGGGTAATAAATTAGGATGGATTGAGAATCTGTTAAGCAATAGATGATAGATGTGTTAATATTTGTTCTGTCTTCGATTGAAGGGCACAGTTAGTGGAGTGCTAAATGAATCAGCCCTCGGACCTCATTGTTCACAATTAATATGGATAACATGGAAGAGGGAATGTTGTGTTATATATCCAAATTTGCTGGTGGCAAGGAATGCTGCAATGAGTACATAAGGAATCAAGAAAGCTTATTGATAGGTTCAGTGAGTGGACATGTACCTGGCCATTCATGTTTAACATAAAGAAATATGTGGTCATGTACTTCAGCAGTAAGAATCCAAAGGAAGGCTTATCACTGAAATCACGGAATCGTGACAGTGTGAAAGCAGGCTATTCAGCCCATTGAGTCCACACTGACTCTCCAAAGAGGATTCCCCACAAATCCACATTCCTACCTTATCCCTGAAAGCCTACACTTTCCATGGCCACTTGACCTAGCCTGCATATCCCTGCATACTATGGGAAATTTAACTTGGCCAATGCACATACCCTGCACATCTTTGGCCTGTGGAAGGAAACTGTAGAACCCAGAGGAAACCCACACAGTCGGAGGAAGAATATGCAAACTCCACACAGACAGTTTCCCAAGATGGAAATGAACCAGGGCTTCTGACTCTGTGAGGCAGCAGTGCTAACCACTGAAACATTGTGCCACTCTAAGTGAAGAGAGAGACTTCAAAAAAGAGCTTCACAGAGCGACCTGGTTGTTCTTGACTATTTAACTCATAAAGTTAGCATGCAGGTGCTTCATGTAATTAAATGGAGAATATAATTTCAAAAAAAATTTGAGTTTTCTTGTGATGGCACTGGAATGTGATAAACTTGTTTACAATGTAGAAATTGTACAACTGATTTAGCGTTGGTGCAGCTACTTGTACGGTTCCAGTCTCATATTTAAGAGAGGATATCCTGGCATTGGAGGCAATGTAATAGAGGCTGGTTTCTTAGATTTTCAATAGTTGACTCATCAAGGACATAAGAACTAGGAGCGGGAATAGGCATCTGGCCCCTCGAGCCTGCCCCACCATTTAGTATGATCATGGCTGATCTTTTTGAGACTCAGATCCACTTACCCGCCCACTCACGATAACCCTTTATTCCTTTACTGTTCAAAAATGTATCTAGCCTTGCCTTAAAAACATTCAGCGAGGTAGCTTCAACCGCTTCACTGAGCAGGGAGTTCCACAGATTCACAACCCTTTGGGTGAAGAAGTTCCTCCTGACCTCAGTCCTACATCTGCTTCCCTTTAGTTTGAGGTGATGCCCTCTCGTCCTAGTTTCACCTGCTAGTGGAAACAACCTCCCTGCCTCCACCTTATCTATTCCCTTCATAATCTTATATGTTTCTATAAGATCTCCCCTCATTCTTCTGAATTCGAAGAATTGCGAAACAGGTTACTCTTCCTTCAAAAGAGTTCAGAAAAATGAGGGCTCATCTTATTCAAACAAACAAGAAACAGAGGTTGATGATAGGGTATATGTTGATAGGAAGCTTGAACTGAGGACATAGCTGCAGAATTAGGGCACCCTTATTTACAACTTAAATGCGGAAAGATCTCTTCTTTCAGATATTAGTAAATGTCTGAAGTTCTCTACCCCAGGGAGTTGTAGAAGCTAGATTACTTAGAGTATTTAAGGAGAAGATGGATAGAGTTTTTTTTCAAATGAACTGGAGTTGTTGACGATGAAGAGCTGTCACAAAAGAGAATTTGCATTCTTGGGAAGGTCAGCCGTGATCATATTGAACATTAATGCAGGCTTGAAGGTCCGAATGACCTACTCCTGCACCTATTTATGATGTTCTTATGTTCTGTTGTTGGAAAGTTACTGGTTATAACGTCATGTTATGAAATTCTGTATTCAAGGAAACCAGAGGATTTAGCCATCCGACATGAGTTGAGGTTTGGAGGCTGTTTTCACAGCGTACTTGGGTCTGCAGCATGACCAACTAATGGAGGAGAAATTGCAAGAGGCGAAGCCCTTTAATGAGGATAGAGGTGGCTTTGCCCTATAAAACATCTACTTCTTCTGTTTGCCAGGCTTGAGCTGGACTGGATGGCCTCCGATTCATTTATAATAGGTGAGAGTGTCTCCCCCTGTTATTATGTACTAGGTTCTATGATTTTAATGGCATATCATTGCTCGTGTTCTGGAGATTTGATTGGTTGAATCAAGCACCATGACATTGGATTGAGTTGCAGGAGGAGGCTGCTCGGCCAGTTAACCTTGATCTACCAATAAATATATGGATGATGATGGGATAGTGTAGGGGGATGGGCTTAGATTAGTTAACAGGTCGGCGCAACATTGAGGGCCGAAGGGCCTGTTCTGCGCTGTATTGTTCTATGTTCTAATAAGACCATGGCCAAAATGATCTGCCATCTCCATCACTCATTCATGTCTGCGTCCTCACACTCTGGACTCAGTCGTTTATCAAAAATCTAACTGTCTCCATTGAATAAATTTAAAGGCCAAACCTCAACTGGCTTTTTGTGAAGAAAATTTGCACTTGAAGGACCCTCTGAGAATTTCTCCTCATCCCTGTTCGGATCAACATTGAAGTGTCACTGATAACAAGGTGCAGAGCTGGATGAACACAGCAGGCCAAGCAGCATCAGAGCAGCAGGAAGGCTGATGTTTCGGGCCTAGACCCTTCTTCAGAAGAAGGGTCTAGGCCCGAAATGTCAGCCTTCTTGCTCCTCAGATGCGGCTTGGCCTGCAGTGCTCATCCAGCTCTACACCTTGTTATCTCAGATTCTCCAGCACCTGCAGTTCCTACTATCTTTGAAGTGTCACTGTTTCCTTTTCCACACCTATTCCTAAAATTGTGACCACAACTTTTATATGTAACGAAGCTTGTGATGCAGCCAATTTTATAGGCCTTAGACTGTGTCAGGTTCTGTGTGAAGAACAAGTCAACCAAGTTTCTTTAGTCCGCAACAAATGTTTGATTTATCGCTGAATTAAACTTCCTGACCCAAATGTGTAAAGACCAATGGCAAAATGTTTGATCTATGAAAAATTGTACAGATATATTCAACTATCCAAAAATGCTGACACACATTCACACAGATTAACCAACAATATCTTTCTCTCTCTCCCTCACACTCTCTCACACACACACACACACACACACACAAACACACACATGTCTGAGGACAAGCAGAAAAACTAAAAGTCTGCAGCATATCAATTTTAGAGCACCTCAGCCAAGTGATAATTAAACTCAAGGCAAAGCAAGTGTCAGACTGTATGAAATGTTGTTCTGATTTTAAAGTTATTCCTCTCACACGAGCTGTTGGCACTAGAGTTTCTTCCTGGGATAAAAGCCAAAGAACTGAGGATGCTGTGAATCAGAAACAAAAACAGAATTTGCTGGGAAAGCTCAGCATATCTGGCAGCATCTATGGAGAGAAATCAGTGTAAATGTTACAGGTCTGGTGACCCTTCCTCAGAACTGCATTTCTGAGGAAGGGTCATCGGACTCTAGGTGTTAACTCTGATTTCTCTTCACAGACGCTGCCAGACCTCCTGAGATTTTCCAGCATTTCTGTTTTTCTTTCTTCTGGGGATAGTGGACTTGATTGAATTCCTTCTGCTTAAAGTGGTGGCTCAATTTCAAATGATGTGGAGATGCCGGTTTTGTTCTGGGGTGCACAAAGTCAGAAGTCACAAGACATCAGGTTACAATCCAACAGATTTATTTATCACAAGCTTTCTGAGCGCTGCTCCTTCGACAAGTGAAGTGTTAACACAAGACTTCAACTGACAAAGGAGCAAAGCTTTGAAAGTTTATGATTTAAAATAAAACTGTTGGAATATCACCTGGTGTCGTGTGAATTCTGAATTTCAAATAAATCCTCGGAATGCACTCCCCAAGGGTGTTTTATCGATGACTAAGCAGTTTAGAGCTGACACACTTCCCTGAGAGCAGTTGTAAATTGGCTGCTGGTTCTCTTTCAGGTTAAATGTTTTCCTCTGTTTGTTGAAATGTGCACTAATCTTGTCCAACCCAATATGAGCCCTTTCAGGAAGTTCTCCATACTGTATACCTCCATCTGTGTTCACTGATCCTTATAAGCACATCATTGCTGCTATTACATCAAGTGTCTTTTCCCCGGGCAAAATTATCCCATTTTTATTTCCAAGATTTATTTAAAAAAACGCATGTTTTCCGAATGTCTGTGTTGAAGTGAAGACATCTTACTCTAAGATACATACTCTAAGTATGTATCCAAGATTTAACCTCCCCTAGAAGAGGAAACATTCATCAGGCACCCTTCACAGATTCTTCAAGAACCTACATGATTCAATAATGTTATCTCTCAGGTTATTTTCTAATTAATCTGTTCAAAGATGTCATTGTACAGGAACTTGAGAGGTTTGAACACAGGCCTCCTAGCTTAGAGTTTGGGACACTAGCATTGCACCTAGAAGATCATTTTCTGATGAAGGGTCTAGGCCCGAAATGTCAAGTTTTCCTGCTCCTATGATGCTGCTTGACCTGCTGTGTTCATCCAGCCCCACGCTTGTTATCTCGGATTCTCCAGCATCTGCAGTACCTTTTATCTCTAATATTTCAATATTGTTTAAAACTGTCTCATTCTTTAAACTGCAATCAGTATAGGACCAAACTCTTCCATATTTCCACAGAGGACAAACCCTCATGACAGGAATCAATCGAGTGAACTATTTCTGCAATGCTTCCAATGTAATTATATGACTTCTGAGGTTATGAGTACACCCGATGTGATCTCAGTAAAACAGAGTACAATTGCAGAACCATTGCCATCAATGTTGATGCCTTACAATGAACATCAAACTAAGACGAGACCTTGTGGCACTTTTCTTGTATTTTAAAAGACATCTTCAATTTTGTGGGTGGCACGGTGGCTAGCACTGTAGCCTCACAGCACCAGGGTCCTGGGTTCAATTCCAGCCCCAGGTGACTGTCTGTGTGGAGTTTGCACATTCTCCCTGTGTCTGTGTGGGTTTCCTCCAGGTGCTCCGGTTTCCTCCCACAGTCCAAAGATGTGCAGGCTAGGTGGATTGGCCATGATAAGTTGACCATAGTGTTCAGGGGTGTGTGGGTTATAGGGGGATGGGTCTGGGTGGGATGTTCCAAGGGTCAGTGTGGACTTGTTGGGCTGAAGGGCCTGTTTCCACACTGTAGGGATTCTAATTCTAATTGTTTATGGAGATGAGGAGATCTATATTCTTTTCTCAAAGTGTTGTGGGTCTTTGGAACTCTTTTCCTGGAGAGTGGTGGAGGCAGATACATTGAATATTTTTAAGGCACAAACAGATAGATTCATGAATAACAACCGTTTCAAGGGCTATTGGTGAATCACCAGGATGATGGATCGCAGGGCACAATCAGACCAGCCCGAACCTAATTGAATGAGAGAGCAATGACAATGGCTAACTAATGCATCTCCATTGTAAGTTCCTGTGTTTGTAACAAGCTGACTCTGTTCCTTCCAATGTATCAAAGACTGGGGCATTGGCCTTTTACTGGTCCTGGGTATTGTCTGGAACATTATCCTTGAAATAATATAACTGATTATCTTTGGAGTGTTCCATAATTGACATTATTATTGAATCTCTAGTCATCAATTAATAGAAGAAATGATAAAATCCCAAAGAAAGAAATTCCATTTCAGGAACGATGAGACATTGTTTTGAAGGCACATCAGACAGTTGAAAGGTGAATACCTTTCTTCCCTTCATTTACATTTCACCACTACATAGAATTAACCACAATTTAAGTGAAAAGGCAGAAATTTTGTAACCTCTTCATGTCTTCCAGGAACTGGGAAAGAACCCTTCAGGATGGCAACATTTTCATAATACCACAAGACCACTAGAAATAGGAACTGGAATAGAGCTTCTGACCCCTGGAACCTGCTCTATTATTTAACAGCATCGCAGCTTATCCAATCTTTGTCCGGTCACTTTCTTGCCTTTATCTGCGAACACGTGATTCTCCTACTGATCAAGCACCTACCTGTCTCACTCTTAGATATACACAAAGTCTTCCCTGCCAAGCCCCTTAAGAATCCTATATGTTTCAATAAGATTACCTCTCATTCTTTTACATTACAGTGACTACAGTCTCAACCTGTTTAGCCTTTGGTCATAAAACAATCCCTTCATACCAGGGATCATTCTCATGAACATTTTGTGAAACACCTCAAATGAAATGGTGCATTGCTCCAAATGTGGTCTCACCAGCAATTTGTACAGTTGCAGTAAGGCTTCCCTATCCTTCTACTCCAACCTCCATACAAGAAAGGCCAACATTCCATTATCCTTCCTGATGATGTGCTGCACCTGTGTACCAGCTTTCTGTGTTTCCCAAGTCACTTTGTGTTACACCTTTCTGCAGCTTTTCTCTGTCTCAATAATATTCTGGTCTTTTGCTCCCCCTTATTAAATGAACAATGCCACACTTTCCCACATGATGTTTCATTTGCCAAACTTTTGCCCAGTTACTTATCTATCAAAATCTCCGTGTAAACTGTTTGAATTCCTATGGCAACGTGCCTTTCCACACATTTTTGTGTCTTCTTCAAATTTGGCTACAGTTCATTCACTTCCTCACTATCCATTTTGATATATACAGTAAAACTGTGCAGTCCCAGCACTGATCCCTGTGGAATCCCATTGGTTAGGCATCACCAACCTGAGAAATAACCCTTTATCCTTTCTATTCTTTCCTTTCCATGAGCCAATTGTCTATCCATTCCAACGTATTCCCTCCAATACTATGGGCTGTTATCTTATGACATAACCTTTTGTGAAGTACTTTGTTGAATGCCCTCAGGAAGCTCAAATAAAACATATCTGCTGGTTCCCTTGTCCACACTGGTTGAGACTTCTTTGAAAAACTCTGAAAACTTCCTTTCAGGAAGCCATGTTGACTCTTCTTGTTTAGACTTTAAATTTCCAAATGTTCTTCTGTTACTTTCTTAATAATTGATTTCAACACTTTTCACCCTCCCCCCTCTCATTTTAGGAACTGTAAAGAAGTGATGTGTGTCTGCTGTCAAGTAATCTAGCACAAAAATTTTCTACAAATCATCTGTTCTTATAGATGTGTGTCTGTATATTTGGAGAGGGAATATTTCTTGAGACTCATAATATTTTAAACTATTCAAACCTTCCCACTTGTTACCTCAGCTCCAGTGACTTCAATAATTCACAGAAAATGGAGATACGTCTGAAAATTTCAGCTAGTAACGTTGTCCCCAGGTTGATGCACAATTTATTTGTTTCCTCACAGTTAACGTAGTAACAATCTTCATTCTGCATTATAAAAATTGTGGATTGTCTCCATGTGTCAGTCGTTATCTGGTGGCTATGGCAGTTTCGGATCTCCTGGTCGTTATCCTCGATCTGATATTGAGATACATTCCAATTGTTTAATGGGAACAGTTTTATTTCCTGAAGTACTTCCCCTTGTGTAATATCCACGCCATCCTGCTTTATGCAGCTGCTGACTGTTCTATCTGGTTCACTGTCACTTTCACCTTTGATCGACGTGTGTCCATTTGTTTCCCAAAGCTGAGAAGTAAATGTTGCAGTGAGAAAACTACGGCTGTGGCTCTGGGAACAGTAACTGTACTGAGCTGTTCAAAGAACATCTTCTGGTATTTTATGTTCTCAAGTCAATATTTGCTGAGGAACTTCCCCTGGTTTTGTGATGTAACAATTGATGTCTATTACTCACAGGTCTGGGTCACAATCGAATTCATCCACCATGTTCTAACCCCGACTCTTCCGTTTCTCCTGATTTTGCTGCTCAATGTTTTAATCATTAGACACATATTAGTGAGCAGCAGAGTCCGCAGGAGATTCCAGACTTACAGTAGTAGGGAGAATCATACAGATACCGAAATGGACAGCCAAAGAAAATCCATAATTTTACTGTTTCTGATCTCTGCTAATTTCATCCTGCTATGGTCAACGTTAATGGTATTTTCTATATGGAGACGGATGTGATATTTGGGTAACGTGCCGATGTATTTGGATGTCTTTGTGAAGGAATTGGGCTTCATGCTGCAGCTCCTCAGTTGCTGCACAAACACTGCAATTTAGGTCGTGACCCAGACTAAGTTCAGGCAGCAACCGAAGAATGTGCTGAAATATCCCTTTACTCAAATTAAATTTATTAAATTCATTGTTTAGTCAACCATTCCATGATTATCTCATTACATTTCAAATGTTCAACCATGAAGCTGCTGTTACTGTGCTAACAGGCTGAAGTCATTCAGATTTCTCCAATCTTATTACACAAATTAAACGGGGACATTCCAATTTTTCTCTCAACTTCAAAGCCAATGAGGAAATTTTAGAAAGGTGAGCTTTTGGGAAGTAATAAACATATTGTTTTTTTAAATGACACTGTTCCTAATCGTGTACCTATAACTTAGATTTGTAAATAATAAAAAAAATTAAAATATCAAACAGCAGAGCTAACTAATTGATTTAGAGTTTCAGTGAAGAGGCTGAGCTGGAGAGATACAAGTTAGACCCAAATCTGGTCATCAGGGAAGGAAAGGTGATCCAGGTCAAGCTCAGTAGTGGGATTTACGTTACTCTGTCCTTGCTTTCATCTCTGGTGTCATACACCCAAACCTGCCCTCAGCAGAATTCATCTATCTCACATGTTACATGTTCCACTTACCGTCTCCCTCCATATCTCTTTCCTATTCATTGTCAATACATTTCTCACACCCTGTTTTTTTTCTCTCTCTTTCTGACTGTTCTCTCTTCTTTTTGTTCCCCTCTCTTTTATGCGTGCTATGGACCAGGCCAACACCCCTCAAAGCATATTAAGAAGATAGCCTAGACCAGAACTTTTATTATTTCAAAGGCAAGTGCCAGACATTGCATTCAGAATCACAATTCATTTGGTTAAACTACCAGTTCTGAAACAAAACACACTTTATTCATATATTATAACTAAGAAACAACAAAAAAGGCATTTAAATGACTTAACCCTATTGGAAGACTTAACAGAAGAATAGATTATTTAACTATTAAACAGTAACTGTTCCAACTGGGTAACAGCCTATAAACATTACCTTTGTCAAAGGCAAAAAGAGTAGAATAGGTTGTCTCATCTGTAATTCTAGCAACAGGAAGAGAATCCCAGCCTTCAGCTTTAACAGAGAGACAAAGAATAGCTTCCACATCAAGCTTTAAGACCCTCAAGCAGCAACTCCTACTGATATAAGAAAATCTAGAACTAAAAATCCTGGCTCTAGGGAAGCTTGACTCTACTCATTCAGGCTGCTTCTTTTGTTCCAACTTAAAATAAAAGGCTTCACAAGCTGTTTATTACATACAAATAGAGAGTTTGGTATTTTTGTTTCAAAACCTTTAATAGAAAAGGACAAAATACATCTCTTAAAGGCATGGTATCATCATACCATGTGCCCCACACCACAAAAAAAAACCAATGGTTTCATTTAAAAAAAAGTGTTAGGCTATTAGTACACTACAATACATACATATTACATTGATTCTAAGCATGCAAACATTCACTACTACAGTACATTTCAGTTCATTTATTCCAGCCACTGAGCACCTCTGCTTTCCTTCATCCAAGTCACGACAACACATCAACAGTTACATTCTCTTAATCTGTCACGTGTAATTTTCAAATTGAATGCCTGCAGTAATAAGCTATGTCTAAGCAGTTTGGAATTTTAATTTTTTTTTGCAAAAAAACTTTAAGAGGTTATGATCAGTAAATACTATGTCTCAGACACTTCACTGGCAATGTAAATGTTGCAAAATTGCAATGCCGACACCAAACTCAGGATCTCCTTCTCAATCATGGAATATTTCTGTTGATGATTATTCCATTTCCTGGAAAAATACCCAATCAGTCTTTTTATCTTCTCATCGTCTTCTTGCAAGAGTACAGTACCGACACCCACATTACTCACATCGATGGCCACCTTACATGACTTGCATAATTAGGTGTAGCTAACACTGGAGCAGTGGCTAACATAGCCTTCAGGCTGTTATTTGCCATTTCTCCATCCACTGAAATGTTATACAATTCTTCAACAAGTCAGTCAGTGGAGCAACCATGTTGCTGAAATTTGATACAAACTTTGATGAAAATTGCTCAGTCTCAGGAATTTTAGTACTTCCCTCTTTGTCAAAGGTTTGGGAAACTGCCCAACAAACTTTGTTTTCACATCTCATGAGGCCATATTTCCATGTCCAATTAAATGTTTCAGAAACGTGACTTGGGCTTTTGCAAACTCTTGCTTAGCCACTTTTATCACTGATCTTGCCTTCCAAAGCTGATTGAATCATTCCAATGGATGTTCCAAATCTTGCTTGAATGTTGTCAACGTACACCACACAAATGGGTAATCCTGTAGTGACTTTATTGGTTAGTCTTTGAAATGTGGCTGGCGCATTATTGAACCAAAGGGTACGACTTTAAACTGGTATAATCCATTTGGTGTCAGAAAAGCTGAAATGCCCTTCACTCTTTTGGATAAAGATCCTCTGAGTAAGTCCACCTTAGAAATGAAGATGCTTGCCCCAACTTCTCAATGTAGTCTTCCAAACGTGGATTATGATATGAATCAGATCTTGTAACTGTGCTTACTTTGAGATAGTGCAAACATAATCATTGGATCCCATTTGGGTTTGGTATCATTTCTATGTGTGAGCTCCATTCACTGAAACTCACTTCGATTCTGTTGTCTTTGAACATGTGGTCAATCTCTTTTTGAAACTGTGCCAACTTTAAAGGGTTAATTCTATAAAGATGTTGCTTAATTGGAACAGCATTTCCTATATGTACATCATGCTTAACTAGATTAGTACTACCCAGCCCATACCACATATCTCACCATGTGATTTTAAAAACTCCTTCAGGTTATTTCAATTTTTCACCAAAAGGTAACTCAATGATTAATTCAAATTTTTGAGAACTATCTCATTTGGGCTGCACGCTGGCTCAGTGGTTAGCACTGCTGCCTCACAGCACCGGGGACCTGGGTTCAATTCCACCCGCGGGTGACTGTCTATGTAGAGTTTGCACATTCTCCCTGTGTCTGCATTGGTTTTCTCTGGGTGCTCCGGTTTCCTCCCACCATCCAAAGATATGCAGGCAAATGCGAGGTGATGCATTTTGAAGGATCAAATTTAGATGTCAGTTACACTGCAAGTGGCAGAACCCTTAGGAAAATTAACATTCAGACAGATTTGGGCGTGCAGGTCCACAGTTCCCTAAATATGGCACCACAGGTGGCCAAGGTGATTAAGATGGCATATTGCATGCTTGCCTTCATTGGCCAGGGCACGGAGTACAACAATTGGCAAACTACGTTGCAGCTATACAAAACCGTTTTTAGGCCACATTTGGAGTACTGTATGTAGTTTTAGTTGCCACACTACCAGAAGGATGTGGAAACTTTGGAAAGAGTACAGAGAAGGTTCACCTGGATGTTGACTGGTCTCGAGGGCTTGTGCTATGAGGAAAGGTTACAAAGACAAGGATTGTTTTCACTGGAAAGATAGCAGCTGAGAGGAGACCTGATAGAAGTCTACAAAATTATGAGAGGAGCATAATTGGTGGATAGTCAGACGCTTTTTCCCAGGGTTGAAGTTTCAATTACAAGGGGGCACAGGTTCAAGGTGAGAAGGCAAAAGTTTAATGGAGATGCGTGAAGGAAGGTTTTCGCGCAGAGAGAGTCGTAGGAGCCTGGAAAGGACAGCCAAAATTGGTGGTGGAAGTGGGCATGTTGGCGACATTTAAGAGGCTTGTACCTGGATGGTTACATGAATAAGGAGGGAGCAGAGGGATATGGACCAAATAACGGCAGAAGATTTTTTTTTAGATTAATTAGGGCATGATGATCAGCACAGGTTTAGAGGGCTGAAGGGCCTGTTCCTGTGCTGTACTTCTCTTTTGTTCTTTTTGTTCATTCTCCTTTTGCTTTTCTTCCCTATCAAAACACTGTTTGAACATATTCACACGGCACACTCTGAGCTTCCTTTCTATCTGGCGTTCTTATCAAAAAGTTCATCTCACTCAATTTCCTTTTGGGTTGATAAGGCCCATTAAAATATACATTTAAAGATTCTCCTACCACTAGAAGTAATGCTAATGCTTGATTTCCTCCATCAAAATTGCAATGTTTTGACTTTTTGTGTACTTTCCCTTTCATCACATGTTGTACTTCTTTCAAATGCTGCCAAGCCAACTCACCTACTCTAGTTAATCTCTCCTTAAATTTTGACACATAGTCCAAATGTGAGGTCTTTAAACTCACTAAATTTAATTGAGTCATGTGGTGCAGCACGAATTGCAAGAAGTACAAATGATATTCGTTTATTCCAATCCTCTGGACAGTATTGACTATAAGTCATCAACAGGCTCTTTAACAATTGATGCCACTGTTCTAGTGCTCCCTGTGATTTTGGATGGTATGGATTCCCACTCTTGTTTCTGGGAAGAGTCTTACACAGTCAATTATGACACTTGTAAAAGATTCCTCAAATGCAGTAATGGGTACTAAGTCTGCTGGTTTTTATCACTACCTGTGGTTTTCCAATCATCCAACATGTATAATATTTCCAGTAAAATTCAACCACATCATTATACAGTCCAGGTCAAACAAAATATTTTTTTGTATTTTGGCTTGAATATTCCTTACTCCCAAATGACTTCTTACTGGTAATTTATACGCTACCCACAACACCTCCTTTCTTTAACCTATCTGTAATACAATCTGATGAAGTTTGGGATAACAAGGTGTAGAGCTGGATGAACACAGCAGATCAAGCAGCACCAGAGGAGCAGGAAAGCCGACGTTTCGGGCCTAGGCCCTTCTTCAGAAATTTCTGAAGAAGGGTCTAGGCCCGAAACGTCGGCTTTCCTGCTCGTCTGGTGCTGCTTGATCTGCTGTGTTCATCCAGCTCTACACCTTGGCATTTCAGATTCTCCAGCATCTGCAGTTCCTACTATCTTGATGAAGTTTGGTCTATTTTTCATCTGCCTGAATATGTGATGGTCTCCATTTCCTCATTTTTAAAACAGTAATGTTCTGGGATACATTCAGATTTTTCTTGTTTGTGTGTTTTTTTAAATACAACTGCTTTCGATTTTAATCTTTCCATTGTAATTAGGCCCGTTTAGGAAAGTAACAGTCCTAAACACTGCAAGTTAGTCTGCAGATACAACCTTCCAAATACCTCTTATCACTTCAAACACCTACAACTGTCACTATCTCTGCAGTCTTCACTGTCCCCTTCACAACTCCCAATCTTTGAAACCTTCTCCAGCCACTACTATCATTACTGTCTTTGTATCTAGCCTAACACACTACAATCCGCTGTCTGTAAATCCCTCAATTTCCTCCAGCCATTCCATTGTCGGTAACATATTCTATCTTCTCCAAATGCCACTATCTCTGCATCGATTCAATCTACAATGTCCACTACTTCTGTAAGTCCTTCAGCCTCTATCACTACAAAGTTCACCAGCTCCTATGGCACTAACTATCTCTGTTGACATTGTTTCTTCAACAACCACTAAATGCTAAAATGGTGCCTGTCGCTGTGTCCACCTCCAGCCCTAACAGTCTACTGTATCTACATTTCTTCAACCACTACAACTACAGCTTGTCATTCTGTGTTTCATCCAAACATGCATCAAAATTAGAGATAACAAGGTGTACAGCTGGAAGAACACAGCAGGCCAAGCAGCATCCAGCTCTACACCTTGTTATCTCAAGATTCTCCAGAGCCTTCCTGCTCCTCTGATGCTGCTTGGCCTGCTGTGTTCATCCAGCTCTACACCTTGTTATCTCAGATTCTCCAGCATCTGCAGTTCCTACTATCTCAATGCATCAACATTTACCACTGCTGGATTTGCGGGTGCTGCTGTTATGCAGGCTTTATTGTAATGCTCACTGTGTGTGTCTCTTCCCAAACCTTTTGACGGAGTTACACGCTGAAAACTTTACTGCCCACATTGCATGTTGACTCAGGCCACTCCACGTGGGCTATTTTGCTGTATTGAAAACTGAAGGCCACCCTTCCCAGACATTTTCACTGTCATTTGATTGCAGACCACTTACCACAGTTTGCTTAACTATGGTGGTGATTGTTGGCCACTCTTCATAGACTACTTCCTTGAGATGCGGACTTCAGGCCACTCTTCCTAGACTCCTTTACTGTGAGGCAAACTTCAAATCATTCTTCCCAGCCCTTTTTACTGAATTGCTCAGTGCAGGCCACTGTTCCCTATCTGTTACAATATAATGCTGAATTCAGATCGCTCGGTGAGCTGCATCCCTGTGATGCTCACTGCAGGACATTCTTTCCAGTTCTGTTCCTGTATGATGCTGACTGCAGGTTAATCTTCCCAGACAGTTTCACTGCAATGCTTACTTTAGGCCACTCTTGCCAGACTGTGTTATTGTGACGTAGCCTTCAGGCCACTCTTCCCAGATGGTTTCGCTATGATGCTCCGTAAAGATGCACTTCCAAAATTGCTTCACTGGGATGGTGACTTCAAGGCACTCTTCCCAGACTGTTTCACTGTGATGCTGACTTCAAGCAATTCTTCATGCACTGTTTCATTGAGTTGCTCACTGTAGGCAACTCTTTGTGAACTTTATCACTGCGATACTGGCTGCAGTCCTGTATTTCTTGTATGTTTCCCTGAGTTGCTCACTGTAGACCACACTTTCCAGACCGCTTCTTTGCAATGCTCACTGCAGGCCATGCTTTCCAGTCACCACTCAGTGTGCAGATATCTCGCTGAGAGAGAGGGGTGGTGACAGAGACAAAGCAGTCAGTGTACAGATAACTCCTTGAGGGAGTGAGAGAGAACGGAGACTGAGAGACACTAGTCAAATGACAGATATCTCCCTGATATGGGGAGAGGTCTGAGAGACATCAGTCAGTGTACAGACAACTGCCTCAGACGTGGGGGAGTGAGAGACACCAGATGGTTTACCGATACTGCTCTGGGAGAGGGGAAATTGAGAGACAACAATCATTATGCAGACAGCTCCCTGAAAGAGAGTGAGGGGAAAGATAAGTACTATTCAGACAGCTCCCTGAGAGAGAGTGAGGGGAAAGATAAGTACTCGTCAGACATCTGCCTGAGAGAGATAGAGAGGAGACTGAGAGACAGAAGTCAGCGTGCACATATCTTCCTGAGTGAGGGGGACATGTGAGGCACCAGTAAGTGGATGGCCATCTCACTGAGGGAGAGTGAGTGAGAGACAGAGACACAGAGAGAGGGAGAAGTCAGTTTACAGATGTCTCCCTGACAGACAACACTCAGGGTACAGAAATTTCCTTGAGGGACAGAGTGGACTGAGAGACTGCAGTCAGAGTACAGATAGCTCCTTGAGAGGTGGCTGAGAGACACCAGTCAAGGTACAGGCATCCCCCTGCTAGAGAAGACTGAGAGACTTCAGTCACTCATATCTCATATATCTCCTTGACGTTGAGACACTCCTGGTGCAGGTATTTCGTTGAGAAAGACAGAGAGAGAAAAGAGAGAGAGCGGGGTTGGGGGGGATTGAGAGACACCTTACAGCGTACAGACATCTGCTTTAAATAGAGAGAGGGGATGGGGAGACTGTAGTTAGTACACAGCTATCTCCCTGAGGGAAACGGCACTGAGAGGCTCCAGTCAGTGTATTGATATCTGTCATAGAGACAGGAGACTGAGGGACACCAATGTAAAGGCATTTTCCTGAGACAAGTGGTACTTCAAGAAACTAATCAGTGGACAAATATCTCGCTTAGAAAGCGGGGTGCTGAGAAACATCAGTCAATGGACAGCTTCCCCACTGAGACAGAGAAAGAACTGACAGAGAGGATAGTGTAAAGATATCTCCCTGGGAGGAATATAGAGGTCTGACAGACACCTCTCAGTGTACAGATACTGAGACATTGCAAACTGAGCAACATCAATTAGTGTACACATATTTCCCTAAGAGACAGAAAGAGGGGCCTGTAAAACACTAGTCATTATCCAAATATCTCCCTGAGATACATATATATAATATATATATATATATACGCACACACACACACACGCACACACACACACACACACACACACATATATATATATAGAGAGAGAGGGAGAGCAAGAACTGAGAAACACCATTCAGTGCAAAGATATCTCCCTGAGGGGGAGAGAGAGAGATGTCTAAGGGACACCAAGCAGTGTACAGATATGTCTCTTTTAGAGAGAGAAGTCTGAAGGACATCGGTGAGTTTACAGATATCTCTGCAAGAGAGAGGAGACTCGGGGAAGCAGTTAGTGCAGAGATATCTCCTTGAGAGAGAGGTAACTGGAAGATACAAGTCAGTGTGCAGATATCTATCTGAGACAGAAAATGGTGACTGACAGACTCAAGTCACAGTACAGATATCTGCTTGAGAGAGAGAAAAAGGTCCGAATGACACGAGTTATTTTCCTGAGAGAGACGGGGGAAAGAGAAAGTGTGGTCAGTGTACAGATATCTCCATAAAAAGGAGAGAGAGAGAGACATGAAGGGGACTAAGAGACAACCGTCAGTCTACACATGTCTCCCTGAGTGAGAGAAAAAGATCTGAGAGACTGCAGTCCGTGTAAAGATATCCCCCTCAGAGAGACAGCGAGACAGTCAACAGATGTGTTGCTGAGAGACAGAAAGGGGTCTTTGAGACTCCAGTCAATGGACAGCCATTACCCTGAGCCAAATGGGACACTGAGAGACATCAGTCAGTGCTGAAGAATTTCTCTGTGAGAGAGTTGGGACGGTGAGACACCAGTCAGTGTACAGATATTTCCCTGAGAAAGAGATCGGATTGAGAAACTACGATCAGATTATAGATATCTCCCTGAGAGGTGCCTGAGAGACACCAGTCAATGTACAAGCGTCTCCCTTAGAGAGTGGACTCAGAGTCTCAAGTCACTGTGCATATATCTGCTGATATATGATGCTGCTGATGAGGCTGCTGATGAGGTGGTGGGTCTCTTCTAATTTGTTGCGTTTAATAATGACAAATGTGTTGTCTACGTACCAGATCCACAGTTTAGGTTGAATGTGGGGGAGGGGTTTGTGTTCTAGACTTTGCATAACTGCTTCCGCAATGAGTCCTGAGATGTGAGACCCCATTGGTGTACCATTGTTCTGTTTGTATACTTGGCCATTAAAGAAGAAGTGTGTTGTGAGGCAGAGCTCTAGTAGTTTATGTATGTTGTCATTGATGATGGAGCTGCTGGTCTGTGTTGCTGCTTCTTCTGGTAATGTGGCTATTGTTTATTTGGCTAGTGGAATGTCGATTGATGTGAACAAAATTGTGACGTCAAAGGCTACCATAATCTCATCGTCGCTGATTTTTATGTTCTTGAGGGTATTGAGGAAATCTTGGGGTGAGTGGACAGAATGGGGTGATCCGTCTACTAGGTGTTTCAATCTCTGTTGTAGTTCCTTGGCCAGTTTGTGTGAAGGTGTGCCTGGTGGGGTAACAATGGGTCTGAGGGGGATGTTTGGTTTGTGTACTTTAGGGAGTCTATAGAAGCCGGGGGGTGTTTGTGCCTTCTGGTTTCATTCTCATGTTGCCTGTCTTGGTTATCTGCCCTGCATCCTTTAGTCTCTTGGCCTTATATGAGTCATATGTAGGCCAGACCAGGTAAGGATGGCAGTTTCCTTCCCTAAAAGACATTAGTGAACCTGATGGGTTTTTCCAACAATCGACAATGAATCCACAGTCATCATTAGACTCTTAATTCCAAATATTTATTGAATTCAAATTCCGCCATCTGCCAAGCCATTCCCCAGAACGTTATCTGGGTCTCTGGATTGACAGACCAGCGATAGTATCACTAGGCCATTGCCTCCCCTTTTGTCCTGAATGTTGTAGATCTTCTTGAGTGTTGTTGATGCTACATTCATCCAGGTGAGTGGAAAGTATTCCATCATACTCCTGAATTATGCTTTGTTGATAGGGACCAGCTTTGGAGAGTAGGGAGGTGAGTTGCAGCTGGTCATTTTGGAGCTGTACAGAATTTTGGTTTGGCTGCAGCTGGAGTACTGCATGCGGTCTATTCGCTGCACTACAGGAAGGATGTGATTGAACTGGGAGGGTGGGGATGGGGTTTGCAGATCCCTCACAAGGATGTTGCTTGGGATGGAGCGTTTCAGCTTTGAAGAGAGATTGGATAAGCTCGGGTTGTTTTCTAAGGAACAGTGGAGACTGAGGGGGGCCTTGATGGATGTGTGCAAGATAATGAGGGGCATGGGCATGATGAATAGAAAGCAAAACTTTCTTTTGTGTGGAGATGTCTCTCTACACCATCTCCAAGGAGCTTCACTGTCACAAAAAAATCTTCCAGGATAGGTACAACACAGGATTTGTTACAGATTTAAGCCATCACTGTCCTATCACATCAGACAGTCAAAGGGCAGATACACAATATTGTTTGATTCAGTGGATAGCAGTATCTACCATATCTCAGCTAACAGTCTCATGGCAATGACAACACAACTATGCAAAAAAAGTGTACTATTCCCTCTAAACCATTAAGTTAAAATTTCTAAGGGGTAGATACAGGATGGGTTGGTAACAACACAAAACAAGTTTTTGTTCACAAATACTCTCACTCATATCTTCCCTCACTCACCCACTGATTCATTCATTCACACTGTCATAAACTTACACTCTCACGCTAACTTGCTGTCTTTTTCTTCCAACTCACTCCCTCAACCACGTCCTCTCAGTCCCTCACTAGTCACTCATTCTTATTTATGCAAAGTCTCTGTTACTCTCACATGCACATACTCTTGCTCAGTTGCTCACAGAGTCTGTCTCTTTTGCACATACCTATACTCTCTGTTCTAACAGGACTAGACTGGGTAAGCACAGCAAGGATATTCTTGATGACTGGTGAGTCCAGAGCCAGAAGCCACAGTTTATCGATATGGGGAGAATGGTGAGCCAATAGAATTCACTGCCATAGAAAACAATTAAGGCCAAAACATGGAATGTTTTCACAAAGGAACAAATGGTCAAATGGCAGAAGATTCTATAGGGTGGCTACTCTCGGGGCGAAGACATTTTTCCTCATCTTAGTCTTAAATCCTTCAACTTTGATCCCTGGTTCTGGACTCTTTGGTCATCGAGGACAGCTTTTGTGTGGTTTTACTGCAGTTCGAATATTATAAATTTCTGTGTGCAACCCTCAACAAACTCAATTTTCTCTGTTCCAGTGAATAGAGTCCTAACTAACCCAGTCTCTTTTCATATGTCAGGCCTTCGATCCCAGCAATCTGTCTGGTAAACCTCCATATAGTCAAAACATCCTTCCCCAAAGAAGTACTGCAATACAGCACTCCATGATATGGTCTCAGCAAGGCCCTGTGCATTTGTAGCAAGAAATCCCTGCTTCTCTACACAAACCATCTCACTATGAAGTCTAAGGTATCATTTACCTTCTTCACTGCCTGCTGTACTTGCATGCCTACTTTCAGCAGCTGCTGTATGAGGACTTCCAGGTCTCATTGAATCTCTTTCTTCTCAGTCTCTTGCCCTTCCGTCTTTCTGTTCTTACTACCTAATGTTTAACCTCATGTTTATCCATATTATGCTTCATCTGCCATACATATGACCATTCTTGCAACTTGCCAAATTTGCATCGAAACATATCTGCACCTTCCTCATAGCTCACCCTGCACTAAGCTTTGTGTCGTCTGCACACTTGGAGATTTTACATTGAGTACCCCCTTCTAAAAATTTAACGTATATTGTGAATAGTTGGTGTTCAATCTCTGATCCCTGCTTGAATGAGTTATTTTTCTGACAGTGGTAAATTGTATTGGGATTGATTAGGAAGTTACAAGATTGCCCTGAATAGCATAAAGAATTCTGAACGGGGTGAGGGGGAAAGTGGCGTGGGAAGAGGATTGTGTCCATTTGAGGGAAACTACAAGAATTCATTGAATGCTTAAGTATTGTATTCAAGTGCAAGGAGAAGGGAAGACATGATAACAGCTCTGGGATGGGCGGAAGTGTGATGATGACACTGGTGCACTGGTGCAGAATCCTGTTGTGCCTGGCCTTGAAAGAAACCGTGTGCAATTAGGTTTTCCCCTTCTATGTCGAATGTTCTTAATTTTTGGCCCCATGAAGCATGGTGAAGCCACTGCATTAAATGAGCTACAAGGAAGACACTTCTGTGATATTGCTGTGGATGGTGACATAGTCTTAGAATAGATTAGAGGACAGAGCTTGGACAGTATGATAGAGACGACACAGGGAGCACAGTGATTAAAATTTGTAAAATAGTGGGCCCAGAGCAGACATGTTGTCAAAGAGAATGCAAAAATGAAGGACTTTGGAAGTAAAGACATAATAGAGATTCTAAGCATTATTTAAACACTGAAAGAATACAGACAACTATGGCACAGAAATATTTGGGAAAACTATCGTCCATGAGTCACAATCGAGGCTCCAATTTCAGCGCGTTTTAAGGAAGGCAAGTGGAATCCTGGTCTTTACTTCAAGCAGAATGGAATATAACAATTGGGGGGTTTTGATAAAGCTGTGCGAGGGACTAGTCAGACAACAGTTGAAATTCTGTGAACCATTTTGGTCCCATTATCTCATGAAAGATAAATTGACATTGCGGTCACTCAGACAATGCTCACAAGGCTGATACTGGTATAGGATGACTGTCTTATGAGGAGAGGTTGGAAATTTGGGCCTGTACTCATTGGATAATAGTGTAATGTGAGGCAACATTATTGAAACATACAAGATCACACGGGTCTTGACAGGGGAGATGCAGGAAGGTTGTTTCCCTTGTGGGACAGACGAGGACCACAGTGCATAATCTCGGAATATGTGGTCGCATATCTAAAACTGAGATGAGGAGGAAGCATCAAGGGAATTCTTTACTACAGAGGGTAGTCGAGGCTGAGTCAGTAAGCATATTTAAGGCTAAGGGAAACATATCTGTCATGAGTAAGCGAATCAAAGATTATGAGGAAAACTCAGAAAAGTGGAGTTGAGGACATTCAAACTAGCTATCATCAAATTGAATAGCGGAGCAGACTCGATGTGCTGAATATTTTACATCTTCACATGTAATTGTGGCCTTTTAATATCGTTTATGTGTGGTGCAGGGATAGCACTGCTCATGAGTGATTTTGGCCTGCATGCTAGCTGAAATAAATGCAGTTTGGCAATACCAGCCTAGAAGAAATTTTCCTGGCAAGCTTTGCAGGTAGTTTCTTAGAACATAATGTACTGGAAGCAACTGGAGACCAGGTTATTGTAGATGTGTTTGTGGGAATGTGACAGGATCAATGAACAACCTCACTGTAAATGTATTTCTGGGAAGAAGCGATCATGATATGATTGAATTTTGCATTCTGTTTCACAGAGAGAAGCATGGGGATAAGGTGAGCACTTAAACTTAATTAAGGCTACTGCATGGACATGAATTGTGAGTTAGCCAATATCACATTAAATACTAGGCTACGATATAGTTCAACTGAGAACGAGTGAAAACTTTTAAGGGACTATTTCTGAGCACTCAGAATATTTATATTTCTAGTACAAGTTAGAATGGCAAGAGGGGAACACATAATCTGTGGCTAATAAATAAAAGCTAGGCAATGCATCTAACTTGCTGAAAAGGCATGTGATTTGTCAAGATATATGAAAGATCAAATAATTAATTGAAACAGAATGAGGGATAAACAGAAGAACAGATGAATGCAAGAAATAGGAGCAGATGTAGGACATCAGGCCGGCTGAGTTTTCTCCACCATTCATTAAAATCATAGCTGATCTCTTTGTGGACTCAGCTCCGCTTACCCATTGCTCACCTTACTTTCTTTATTGCTCAATAATCTCATTATCTTTGTCTTTAATAGTATTCAATGAGGATGCCTCAACTGCTTCACTGTGGAGGGAATTCCACAGATTCACAACCCTTTGGGTGAAGAATTTCCTCTTCAACTCAGTCCCAGAACTGCTCCCCCTTATTTTGAGGCTATGACCGCTAGTTTCACCCGCTACTGGAAGCAACCTCCCTGCTTCTATCTTATCTATTCCCTTCATTATTAAAGATGTTTAAGATCCTCCCTCATTCTTCTAAATTACAATGATATAGTCGCAGTCTACTCAATCTCTCCTCATAAGCCAACCCTCTTAATTCCATAGTCAATCTAGTGAATCTCCTCTTCCCCCTGTCCAGTGCCAGTATATCCTTTCTCAAGTGAGGCGACCAAAACTGTACACATTCCTCCAGGTGTGGCCTCATCAGCACCCTATACAGCTGCAGCATAACCTCCCTGTTTTAAAACTCCATCCCTACAGCAATGAAGTACAATATTCCATTTGCTTTCTTAATTACTTGTTGCACCTGTAAACCAACCTTTTGGGATTCATGCACAAGGACACCCAGGTCTCTCTGCACAACAGAATGCCACAATTTTTTAACATTTAATAATAGTCCATTTTGCTGTAACAGAGCTACTTAGTATGGCAGAAAGGGACAGGAGAGTTTCGTACTGCTTTCCCTCCTTCTATTTCTGTGTATTTTGAATCAAATTCAGAACTGAAAATTATTTCTCCAATGCTTCCTGTAGGCTAGGGTGAATGGAGAACTACAATAGATTCAAATAGACTCCTTCAGAGACTTATGGAGATAGTTCATGAATTGGACAGTGATTTGAGGGCCGGTATGGACTTGATGGCCTGAATGCCCTGCTACCACAACTGTAGAGGGACCACTTCTTGACAATATAGGAATTTGAGCACAGTCATGGTAGACGAATTGAACTTCCTGCGAGTTGAATCATTGGACACATGGTTTTCAATGACATCAAGTTTAACTGGGATGGGGGAGCTTCATACGGTTTGCCACTCAGGAGTGCATTGGAAAAATCAAGGCCAGCTATCCCAAAATCGTCAATGCTGTTTTCAGTAAATTAGAACTCGGAGGAAGACTTGACCATTCAGTCTTTCGAGTCTGCTCCACCATTAAATGCAACCATTGCTGATCTCCCCTCTGCCTCAACTGCTTGCTCCCCATAATCCTTTAACACTTGAGTGACTAAAAATCTGTTTTTCTCCTCACATTTTCTCAATGTATCAGCGTCCATCACTCTCTGGGGGAGTGGATCCCAGAGGTTCGCAATCTTATTATAGAAGTAATGTCTCCTCATCTCTGTTTCAAGCTTGCTACTCCTTATCATAAAACTATGACGTCTAGGTCACCAGACCTGAAGCATTAACTCTGATTTTTCTTCACAGATGCTGCCAGACCTACTGAGCTCTTCCAGCATCTTCTGTTTTTGTTCTCTCCTATATCTACTTTGCCAATCCCCACTAGCACCTTATATACCTCAACTAGGTTTCCTCACATCCTTCTAAATTCTAGCCATTATAGGCCTAAATGGCTCAATCCTTCCTCACAAGGCAAGGCCTTCATTTGGATGATCAATTTAGTGACCTTTCCTTGAATTGCCTCCAATAAACAAGATGAAAGGGGTAAGGAAAGTGGGAGGCCAATGATGTTTCCACAGTCTGATTCAGTTGTATGAACATCTAACACAACTATGTTATTAGAAACTAATCTTGGAGTCAAGTGTGTTGTCAAAATCATAAGCAGGTTGTGTGAGAGATAAAAGGTACTGCAGATGCTGGAGAATCCGAGATAACAAGCATGGGGCTGGATGAACACAGCAGGTCAAGCAGCATCATAGGAGCAGGAAAACTTGACGTTTCGGGCCTAAACCCTTCATCAGAAAAATGAAGGGTTTTTCTGATGAAGGGTTTAGGCCCGAAACGTCAAGTTTTCCTGCTCCTATGATGCTGCTTGACCTGCTGTGTTCATCCAGCCCCGTGCAGGTTGTGTGTTTATGTTTGCAAGGAACGAGATGGAGGCAATAGTTAGGAAAGTGATTAATACACTTGCAAGCTATGGTCTCAGCCTCTCTAGTACTATTATGGGGAAGATCAGTAATTATCCAGCACGTCTATCCATCTGATAATTTACACATTGACAGAGCAGATAGAGATGATTATGCGGATTAGATATTGATCCTGGTTACTTAAAATCAAATGTTTTTCTTTTGAATACTCACACTGATGAAGAATATTTAATACGAGGTCTTCCCAAAGATTTACCCTGAGTGATTCCACATTATCTACCACATTATTTACTTCTGAATCAAAAATGATGATGCAGTTTTTGCTTGAGCAACTGTAACCAATCTTAATGTTCAGGGGAATACCGACGTTAATGGAGACAATAAAAATGAGGCGCGTTTCAAATATGTCAGTTCTGACTACGTGGAAGGTTTGCATTCCAAGCGAGAATAGTTCCCATTTTCCCACACAGAGGTGAAAAAAACCACTCATCTGTCAGGCAGAGGATATTTTCTGCCCTGTTCTGGCTGCCATTGGCGTTGTTTGTGAGCCCTGATCTCAGAAATGAGTCATATAAATGTAATTTTGTCATTGTGCCTGGAAGGATTTCTGCTTGCATTCTTAACCGTGCTGTGTATTTTTTCTCTCCATTGAAAGCAGAAGCATGATAATTATCATAGCTTTTGGTTTTGGACATGTGCACATTATGCTATTAACATTTATCAACCATTGCATTCTTAATGCTTTATTCTATGTTAGGAATTTACTGACATGAAATCTCCAATTTGAAAGCCCACATTAGACCACCAAGATCCATTACAAATACTATTTTTGGAACAGACTTGCCTTGTCAGTGATGGAGGGAATGAATGTTTGTGGATGTTGCGTCAATAAAGTAGGTTGCTTCATCCTGGATAGTGTCAAGCTTTTTGAGTGTTGTTAGAGCTGCACCCATCCAGGCAAGTGGAGATATTGCATTACACTCCTGACTTGTTCTTTGTAGGTGGCAGACAGGTTTTGGGGAGTCAGGAGGTCTGTTACTCACTGACGAATTCCTAACTTCCGACCTTCAATTTTAGCCATGTACTTCGTCATAACAGCATAAGAAACAGAAACAGGAGTAGACTATCTGGCCTATCCAACCTGCATCATCATGCAATATGATCATGGCTATTCCTTTCATGAACTCAGCTCCACGTACCTGCCTAGTCACCATAACCTGTAATTCCTTAACTGTTCAAAAATCCATCTTACTTTGCCTCAAACAAAGCATTTGATGAGGTAGGCTCAACTGCCTCGTCAGGCATGGAAATTCCACAGATAGAATTGTATGCATTGTCCACTTCAATTTCTGATCAATGACAACTCTCAGGATGTTGATGGTGGGGGATTCGGTGATAGAAATACCACCAAGAGCTCACATTTGAATTCTTTTTTATTGGGCATGAATATCGCCTGGGACATCTAAGGTATGAATATATTTCCCCTCCAAGTTTAATCACTATTTAGAAATGAATTCTTTTTGGAGAGTAAAATGAAGAAAGAGGATTTCACAATTAGCCGTATGATTCTAAAGGAATGCCTGATGGCACACCATTCCCTCCTCCCTTTGTGTTTTTCTCAGCTGCAGCATTTTTGCAGGAAAATATGACTAGTTTAGTTGTGAAAGCTCAGTGGCATGGACAACTTGGGCTTGTTTCCATGCTGTAAACCTCTATGACTCTATGAGTGTAAGATTACATCAGTAAACAGACAGAAAGGCCAAAGTCTGGTGAATTTGCCATGTTGACAAACATCAGTAAATGTTCACAAGACTAAAGTCTCATGAATGCACACTGTAGACAAACTTCAGCTTGGTAGGCTGGTATTCGAGCTTCTGATACTGACGAAACTGACGATACTCAGCTCAAATAATTTTCCAGGACATGGCAACATAAGAACATAAGAGATAGAAGCAGAAGTAGGCCATCTGACCTGTCAAGCCAGTTCCGTCATTCATTAAGATCCTGGCTGATCTTTTTGAGACCCAGTTCCACTTACCCGTCTGCTCACCATAACCCTTAATTCCTTTACTGTTCAAAAATCTGTCTGTCTTTGCCTTAAAAGTATTCAAAAGTTAGCCTCAACTGCTTCTTTGGGCAGGGAATTCCACGGATTCACAATCCTTTGGGAGAAGATGTTCTTCCTCAGCTCAGTCTTAAATCCGCTCCCCCTTATTTTGAGGCTATGGCCCCTAGTTCTAGTTTTACCAGCCAGTGGAAACAGCTTCCCTGCTTCTACCTTATCCATTCCCTTCATAATATTATATGTTTCTATAAGATCCACCCTCACTCTTCTAACTTCCCATGAGTGTAGGCCCAGTCTACTCAATCTCCTCTCAGAGGGACAATTCCCTCAATTCCAGAATCAACCTAGTGAACCTCCTCTGTACTCTTCCAGAGCCAGCATATCCTTTCTTAATTCAGGAGACCAAAACTGTGCACAGTACTCGAATTGTGGCCTCATCAACACAGTTGCAGCACAACCTCCCTGTTTTTAAACACCACCCCTGTAGCAATGAAGGGCACTATTCCATTTGCCTTCCTAATTACCTGCGTTACCTGCAAACCAACTTTGTGATTCATGCACAAGGACAGCCTGGTCTCTCTCCACAGCAGCATGCTGCATTTTCCCCCTTTAAGCAATAGCCTATTTTGGTGTTATTCCTAGCAAAACAGATGACCTCACATTCACTAACATTGTGCTTGTCTGCCAAATCCTTGCCCACTCACTTAACCCATCTATATGCCTCTTCAGACTTCCATTTTGCTCTATCACTCATCACACTTAGTGTCATATGTGAACTTTGACACACTGCACTTGGTCCCTGGGACCTGCACGTGTGCAACAAATATCTCCAACTGCAGTGCCCGGAAGTCTGTGTTTCGGAGTTGGAGCGGTGTCTGGGGACACTGTGAAGCATTCACAAGGGGGAGAATATCATGGAGGGCATGTGGTGACACCGCAGGCTCAGACTCCACAGACAGAAAGGGACTGGGTGACCACCAGGCACAGAGGGGTGCCCAAGCAGGCAATGCAGGAATCTCCTGTGGCTATTCCCCTGCAAAACAGATATACTGCTTTGGATACTATTCAGGGGAATGACCTCTCAATGTGTAACAGTGAAATTCATGGCACCATGGTTGGCTCCGCTGCAGAGGGAGAAATAGGCATAGAAGTGCTTTAGTTATAGGGGATTCAATCATAACAGGAATAGATAGGCGCTTCTGTGGTCAGAAACGACAGTCCAGGATGGTGTGTTGCCTCCTTGGTGTTAGGGTTCTAGATGTCTCGGAACGATTGCGGGACATTCTGGAGGGTGAGGGTGAACAGCCATTGGTCATGGCATGCGTTGGTACTAACGACAAAGGTTAATGAAAAGGGATGAACTCCCAAAAGCAGAATGTAGACAACTAAGAAGAAAGTTGAAATGTAAGACCTCAAATGTCGTTATCTCAGCATTACTACCAGTGTCATGAGCTAGTCAGAGTAGAAATAGCAGGATATATAGAATGAATACATGGCTGAAAAGATGCTGTGAGGGGGGCAGTTTCACATTCACGGACCAGTTGTGGGAGAGATGAGATGTGTACAAATTGGACAGGTTACACTTGGGCAGGACCGAGACTGAGGCGTATGCGAGGTTACTTGGTAGAGTTATTGGGGAGGGATTAAATAGTGTGACACAGAGTCACACAGCACGGAAACAGACCCTTCGGTCCAACTCGTCCATGCCGACCAATTATCTCAAACTAAATTGTCCCATTTGCCTGCATTTGGCTTCTATCCCTCTGGACCTTTCCTATTCATGTATTTATTCAAATGTCTGTTAAACGTTGAAACTGTACCTGCGTCTATCACTTCCTTTCGCAATTCATTCCACGTACGAACCATCCTCTGTGTGAAGAAGTTGCCCCTTAGGTCCCATTTTAAATCTTCCTCCTCTCACCTTAAACTTACGCCATTGGAGCTTAGACTTAGAATCCCTAAAGTGTGGAAACAGGCCCTTCGGCCCAACAAGTCCACACCAAATCTCACAACATCCCACCCAGACCCATCCCCCTAGAACCCACCTGATCTACACATCGCTGAACACTATGGGCAAATTAGCATGGCCAATCCACCCTAGCCTGCACATCTTTGGACTTAGGAGGAAACTGGAGGAAACCCACACAGACACTGGGAGAACATGCAAACTCCACAGAAACAGTCGAGAGTGGAATCAAACCCAGGCCCCTGATGCTGTGAGGCAGCAGTGCTAACCACTGAGCCACTACTGCCTATATAATGTGGAAAAATGAGCGGTGATGGTCTTTGGCAGGAAGAACAGAGGAGCCAAACATTCATCAAATGGAGAAAGACTGCAGAAAGCCACAGAAGTGAGGGATTTGGGAGTCCTTGTCCATAAATCACATCCTAGTCCAGCAGGT
Organism: Ginglymostoma cirratum; assembly: GCA_024137785.1. NCBI lineage: Eukaryota > Metazoa > Chordata > Chondrichthyes > Orectolobiformes > Ginglymostomatidae > Ginglymostoma > Ginglymostoma cirratum. The sequence continues at coordinate 83,519 of JAHRHZ010000048.1, read as the reverse complement.
AATAGGGAAGATAAATGGACTGTTGCCCCTTTTTATTTTGAAGGGAGTGGAGAACAAAAATGGGGAGGTTTTGCTAGAATTATACAAGGCATTAGTCAGACGACAGCTGGAATACTGTGAAAGGTTTTGGGGCCCCTTATCTAAGGAAAGATAGACTAGAGGGCAGTCCAGAGAAGGTTTGCTCAGCTGACCCTAGGAATGGAAGGGCTGTTTGATGAGGAAAGGTCGAGTAGGATGGACTTGTACTCGTTGGAGTTTAGAAAAATGAGAGGTGAGCTGATTGAAATGTACAAGATTCTGAGATGACTTGCCAGGGGAGATGTGGAGAGGTTATTTACATTTCATAGTCATTGAGTCATTTGTGAGAAAGTCTAGGACCAGAGGGGCATAATCTCAGAATAAGGGGTCGCCCATTGAAGACAGAGATGAGGAGGAATTTCTTATCTCAGGGGGGAGTGAATCTGTAGAATTCTTTACCGCAGAGGGCTGTCGAGACTGGGTCATTAAGGGTACTCAAGGCTGAGATAGATTTTTAATCAGTAAGGGAATTAAAGAACAATGAAGGATTAATTC
>JAHRHZ010000048.1:62543-77946 GCA_024137785.1 Ginglymostoma cirratum | reverse complement strand
AGAGATAGGGAGGGGGTATGGGGAGCTGGAGGAGGTGAGAGAGATAGGGAGGGGGTGTAGGGAGCGCGAGGAGGTGTCAGAGATAGGGAGCGGGCGTAGGGAGCTGGATGAAGTGACAGAGATAGGGAGGGTCTGGTAGAATGTAGGTGTATGAAAAGTTTAAAATCATGAAACTGGCTGACTGGAAGCCAGTGATGATCAACGATCGGGTGGGGGAGGGGTTAATATGGAAACAGGGTCTGAAACAAGTGAAGATGTGGGCAGTAGAATTCTGAATGACCTCCGGGTTGCAGAAGGAGCAAGGAGACACGACCAGCCGGGAGTGAAAAGAAATACACGAGCCGGTGGTAACGCGAACATGGAGCGTCGCAGTAGCAGTTGGGGCTGAGATATGGGGCTGCAATGAATGCCAAGCCAGCGCAGGCCATTCAGCCCATCAAACCACTAGGATCCAATGAATCCCCACTCACCCCACCCCTCCCTTGCTGTTTTCTCCCTCAGCCTTCCTCCTCCTCAGGAGTCCCTCCAGTGCTAAGTTGAAACCTGGGAGACAGACGGTGGTGGAGAAGTGTTAGAATTCGAAGAGGTGATAAACAGCTGTGGGAAAGTGAAATACAAACTTACCGATGGTATCCACAGAGCCGATCCCAAAGTGACCTAGACACTAGGAAACCTCTGACAGCTGAGCGAGGCTGATCGGTTAATCGCTGAGAACTAACTAACACTGTAGCAAGCATCAGCCTGTCCAGGGTGGGCAACTGGGCGAGGGCTCTTGCCTGTCAAATCAAATGCAGCTCAAGGATTGGCGGAACACTGTCTGACTTAGGAAACCCAACGCAGCGTTTGGAAAAGTCCCTTTGCTCCGTGCTCCACTCCACCAGAGACAGAACAAATAAATCCTATGTCACCAGTTTGGTTTGTCAGTCACAGACACAAGTTGCTGCACTCCCATTAACCCAAAGGCAAACTTTTCGCTTGTATTCGATCTCCCATTGGCAGAATGTACAATCCTTTCAAGGTTTAAGATGAGGAAGGCTGTGACAGGGAGATGAGAACCGGAGCAGTAGGGCAGTAGGTGCAGAAACTGGGGGAGAGGTAGAAATCAAGTCAAACATGACTAATAACCAGAACAGGTCAGGAAACGCTACTGAAAAGTGCAGGGGAGGTGGTCTGAAATCCATCTGTTTCAACGTGAGAAGTATAATATGCAAGGTAGCTAAACTTAGAGCTTTGGTTAGTACTTGGAACTGTGACATTATTGTGATTACAGAGACTTGGCTGAAAGAGGAACAAGACTGGCAGCTGAATATCGCAGGATTTACATGTTTCAGGTATGATAGAAGGGGATGTAAAAGGGGTTGGACAGTCGCATTACTGTTAAAGGAGTTGCTCACAGCTGTGGGACAGGATACATCAAAGGACTCATGCAGTGAGGCAATATGGGTAGAACTCAGGAAGAAGAAAGGTGAAATCACAATGCTGGGAGTATACTACAGGCCTCCTAACCCTCCATTCAGGAGGGTTTCTTGACACAGTATGTAATCACTCCAATGAGGGAAGGGGTTATACTGGACCTGGTTTTGGGAAATGAGCCCAGTTAGATGAGTGAAGTTTCAGTGAGGGAGTATTTTGGAAGTAGTGACCAAAATACCATGAGTTTTAAGATAGTCATGGATAGGGATAACAGTAGTCATTGGGTGAAGGCGTTAAATTGAGGGAAGGCGACCTGCAAAAAATTAGGCAGGAACTGGAGAATGTTGATTGGAGGCAGCAGTTTGAATGTAAATCTACATCAGACATGTGGGAGTATTTCAAACAGCAGTTGATAAGAGTTCAGGAGCAGCATGTTCCTGTGAGAGGGGGACAGATATGGCAAGTTATGTGAACCTTGAATGACCAGGCTTGTTGCAACCTTGGTCAAAAAAGAAAAGAAAGCATACATAAGGTCTGGGAGGATGGGAACTGATGAAGCACATGAAGCATATAAGGAAATTAGGGACAAACTTAAACAAGGAATAAGAAGAGTCGAAAAGGGTCATGAGAAGTCGTTAGCAAACAGGATTAAGGAACATAAAAACATAAGCCATCTGGCACTTCAAGCCGCTCTGTCATTCAATGAGATCATGGCTGATCTGTTTGTGGCCTCAGTTCCACTTACCTCCTTCCACCATAACCCTTAATTCCCTTACAGTTCAAAAAATTATCTATCTTAGCTTTAAAAGCATTCAATGAGGAAGCCGCAACTACTTCACTGGGTGGGAAATTCCACAGATTCACAACCCTTTGAGTGAAGAAGTTTCTCCTCAAGTCAGGGCTAAATCTGCTCCCCCTAATTTTGAGGCTATGCCCTTTTGTTCTAGTTTCACCCGCCAGTGGAAACAACCTCCCTGCTTCTATCTTATCTATTCCATTTATAATTATATATGTTTCTATAAGATCCTCCCTCTTTCTTCTAAATTCCAATGAATATAATCCCAGTCTACTCAGTCTCTACTCATAAGCTAACCTGGTCAACTCCAGAATCAACCTAGTGAATCTCCTCTGCACCCCTGCCAGTGCCAGTACATCCCTTCTCAGGTAAGGACACTAAAACTGGATGCAGTACTCCAGGTGTGGCCTCACCAGCATTCTATACAGCTGCAACGTAACCTCTTTGCTTTTAAACTCAATCCCTGGAGCAATGAAGGACAAAATTCCATTTGCCTTCTTAATTACCTATTACATCTGCAAACCAACCTACTATAATCCATGCAGAAGGACCCCCAGGTCCCTCCCCACAGCAGCACGCTGCAATTTTTTACCATTCAAATAATAGTCCTTTTTACTGTTATTCCTACCAGAATGGATGACTTCACATTTACCCACATTAGACTCCATCTGCCAGACCTTTTCCCACTCAAACTATTTATATCCCTCTGCAAACTTTCAGAGTCTTCTGCAAACTTTGCTCTACCACTCATCTTATTGTCATCTGCAAACTTTGACATACTATATGTGGTTCCCAACTCCAAATCATCTGTATAAGTTGTAAACAATTGTGGTCCCAACACTGATCCCAGACGAACACCACTAGTCAATTATCACCAACCAGAAAAGCATTCATTTATTTCCACTCTTTGCTTCCTGTTAGTTAAGCAATCCTGTATCCATGCTAATACATTGTCCGTAATGCCGTACACCTTTATCTTATGCAACAGCCTTTTGTGTGGCATCTTGCCTAATGCCCGTTGGAAATCCAGATACACCACATGAACTGGGTCCCCGTTATCCACCACCATAGAATTCCAGTAAATTAGTTAAACATGACTTGCCTTTCATGAACCCAAGCTGCATCTCCCCAATGGGACAACTTCTACCTAGATGTCTTGTTATTTGTTCCTTAATGATTGATTCAAACATTTTCCCTACTTTAGAAGTTAAACTAACTAGCTTATAATTCCCCATCTTTTGTCTACTTCCTTTTTTAAACAGTGGCATCATATTTGCTGATTTCAATCTGCTGTAACTGCCCCAGACTCCAGCGAATTTTGGAAAATTATCATGAGTGCATTTACTATTACTCCCACAATCTCATTTAGTACCCTGGGATGCATTCTATCAGGACCAGGAGACTGCTCTATCTTTAGATCCATTAGCTTGCCCAACACTACTTCTTTCATGATAATGATCATGCCTTGGTCCTCACGTGCCTTAGTCCCTTGTCATCAGTTACTGGTGTGTTATTCATGTCCTCCACTGTGAAGACTGACACAAAATACCTGTTCAATGCCTCAGCTATTTCCTCATTTCCCATTATTAAATCCCCCTTCACATCCTCTAAAGGACCAATGTTTACCTTACCATTCTTTTTCATTTTATATATTTATAGAAACTTTTCCTATCTGTCTTTATATTCTGAGCTGTTTTACTCTCATAATCTATCTTACCTTACTTTATAGCTTTTTTTTGTGGCTTTCTGTTAACATTTAAAGTTTTCCCAATCTTATAGTTTCCCACTGGTCTTTGCTACTTTGTATGTCTTCTCTTTCAATTTGATAGCCTCCCTTATTTCCTTAGATATCCATGGCTAATTATCCCTTTTCCTACTGTCCTTCCTTTTCACTGGTATATACTTCTGCTGAGCACTTTGAAAAATTGCTTTGAAAGTCCTCCACAATTGTCCCACCACAGAGTCTTTCTTTTCAGTTTACTTTAGCCAACTCCTCTCGCATTATATTGTAGTCTCCTCTGCTTAAGTATAGGACTCTGGTATTGGATTTTATCTTCTCAATTTCCATCTGTATTCTAAATTCAACCGTACTGTGATCGCGCCTTCCAAGAGGATCCCTAACTATGAGATCATTAACTATTTCTGTCTCATTACACAGAACCAACCCTGGATAACTTTCTCCCTCATCGGTTCCATTACATACTGTTCAAGAAATCTGTCATGGATACATTCAATGAACTCCTCCACAAGGCTGCCTTGACTGATCTGGTTCAATCAATTGACATGTAGATTAAAATTCCCCACGATAATTGCCGTACCATTTTTACAGGAATTGGTTATTTCTTTGCTAATTGCCAAAACACAATGTGATGATATTATTTGGTGGCCTATAGGCTATGCCTATCAGTGACATTTTCTTCTTAGAATTTCTAATTTCCACCCAAATTGGGTTCAACCTTATTCACCATAGAATCTATATCATCTCTGACTACTGCCCTGATGTCATCCCCAAATATCAGAGTTACACCACCTTCCAGTCTGTCCTTCCGAATAGTCTGATACTCCTGGATATTTAAGTCCCAGTCATGACTATCCTGCAACCACCTCTCCGGAATGACTACTAATCCATACTCATTCATGGTGATTTGTGCCGTTAACTCATCTACCTTGTTTCGAATACTGTAAGCATTCAGATAAAGTGCCTTTCTGTTAGTTTTTATACCTTCTTTCTGAATTCTAACATCTCCATTAATAATATCTCCAGCATTTTCCTTCCTCATAACTTGTTTAATAGTCTTCAATGTAGTTAAGCCATCCTGCATACATGTTAACCTGCTGTTTTCTATTTATCATTATCATTTTGTCATTTTCCCCTTCCCTTCCTCTCAGTTCACTAGTTTAAAGTCTTGGTGACCACTCTCTTTATCCTTTTCGCTAGAACACTGGTTCCAGATTAGTTCAGGTGGAGACCATCCCAATGGTACAGATCCCTCCCGTTGTAAAACTGATGCCAGTGCCCCATGAAATGGAAACCAAAAGAACTGCGGATGCTGTAAATCAGGAACAAAAACAAAGTTGCCGGAAACGCTCAGCAGGTCTCACAGCATCTGTGAAGGAGAAAACAGAGTTAACGTTTCGGATCTGGTGAGCCTTCCGCAGAACTGATGGTGGCTGGAAAAACGTCAGTTTATATACAGAAAATAAGGAGGTGGGTGAGGTACGGAGTAAACGATAGGATGGAGCTCGAAGAGAGAGAAAGACAGTTGGATAGACAAAGGAGTTGCTAACGATCAGGCTGGGAGGGTGAATGGTTGTTAATGAGGACTGTTAGTGACTAACAACAGAGGGTGTGTAATGGCAGGCTATGTGGTAACAAAGCCTGGTGTGTGGGGTGGGGGGCTGGGACATGGGAGAGTTTAGGCCCTAATATTATTGAACTCAATATTGAGTCCAGAGGGTTGTAGGGTCCCCAAGCGGAAAATGAGGTGTTGTTCCTCCAGCTTGCATTGCGCTTCACTGGAACATTGTAGCAAGTCAGAGACAGAGATGTTAGCCAGGGAGCAGAGTGGTACATTGAAGTGGCAACCAACGGGTAGTTCAGGGTCTTTTTTGAAGTAGAATGTAGGTGTTCTGCAAACTGATCGCCAAGTCTACGCTTCGTTTCTCCAATGTAGAGGAGACCACATTGTGAGCAGCAAATGCAGTAGACTAGATTCTGGGAAGTGCAGATAAAGTGTTGCTTCACCTGGAAGGTATGTTTGGGCCCTTGGATACTTGGGAGGAGTTAAATGGGCAAGTGTTACACCTTCGCCGGTTAGAGGGGAAGGTGCCGTAGGGCTGTGGGGAGGTGTTGGGGGTGAAGGAAAAGTGGACCAGGGTGTCCTGGAGGTAACGGTCCCTGTGGAAGGCTGACAAGGAGGGGGAGGGGAATATGTGTCTGCTGGTGGCATCTTGCTGGAGGTGGCGGAAATGGCGTCTGATGATCTTCTGGATGTAGATGCTGGCGGGATAGTAGTTAAGGACCCTATCGCTGTTGCAGAAGGGAAGAGAAGGGGCGAGGGCGGAAGTGCAGGATATGGGTCAGACCTGGTTGACAGCCCTGTCGCAGCGGAGCTGGGGAAACCTCGGTTGAGGAAGAAGGTGGACATTTCGGAGGCTCCCTTGTTGAAGTTGGCCTCATCTGAACATATGTGACGGAGACATAGGAACTGAGAGAATGGGATGGAGTCCTTACAGGAAGTGGGGTGTGAGGATGTATAGTCCAGGTAGCTGTGGGAGTCAGTGGGTTTGTAATGGATATTAGTGGCCAGTCTATCCCCAGAAATGCAAACAGAAATGTCAAGGAAGGGAAGGGAGGAGTCAGAGATAGAACAACACCTCATTTTCCGCTTGGGGACCCTACAGCCCTCTGGACTCAATATTGAGTTCAACAATTTTAGGGCCTAAACTCTCCCATGTCCCAACTCCCCACCCCACACACCAGGCTTTGTTACCACATAGCCTGTCATCACACGCCCCCTGTTGTTAGTCACTGACAGTCCCCATTAACAACCATTCACCCTCCCAGCCTGATCGTTAGCAACTCCTTTGTCTATCCAACTGTCTTTCTCTCTCTTCAGGCTCCATCCTATCGTTTACTCCCTATCCCACCCACCTCCCTATTTTCTGCATATAAACTGACGTTTTCCCAGCCACCATCAGTTCTGAGAAAGGCTCACCGGACCCGAAACGTTAATTCCGTTTTCTCCTTCATAGATGCTGCCAGACCTGCTGCGCTTTTCCAGCAACTTTGTTTTTGCCCCATGAAGTGGAACCCCTCTTTCCCCCACTACTCTTTTAGCCATATGCTTACTTCCCTAACTTTATGATCCCTATGCCACTTTTCACGTGGCACAAGTAGAAATCCAAAGATTATAACCCTTCAGGACCTTCCTCAAATTTGTTCCTCGTGCTTGATGATCCCCAAACAGTTCCTGCTTCCTGGCCTCGCCTATACTACTGTTCCCAACATGGGCAACAATACTTGATCCTTGCCCTCCCGCTCCAATATCCTTTCAAGCCAGTCCGAGATGTCCCTCACCCTGGCACCGGGCAGGCATCACACAATGCAAGATTCTCGATCCTGCTTACAAAGGATGCTATCAATCTTCTTGATTATAGAGTACCCCACACTATCACTTGTCTTGTTTTGCTTCCTCCTCTTGAATGGCCGCCTGTACCATAGTGCAATGGTCAGCTGGCTCATCCTCCCTACAACCCTTTACCTCATCCTCACAGGGAACAAGTACCTCATACCTGTTGGCCAAAGTCAAGAGCTGAGGCTCCTCTGTTCCTAAATTCAAGATCCTCCCTACCTGCCTCACTTGCAATCATACCCTGCTGTCCTTGATCGCTGACTGAATTTGAAATACTTAATCTATCAGGTATGACCGCCTCCTGAAACAAAACATCCAGGTACTTCTCCCCCTCCCAGATGTGCCACAGATTTTGAAACTCAAATTGCAACTCATCAACTCTGAGTCAAAGTCCCTCCAGCAACCAACACTTGCTATAGATATGGTCAATGCAGCTCGCAATGGGGACTGCCAGCTCCCACATTATATAGCTACAGCATGTCACCTATCCAGCCATCTCTACTCAGTTAACTTATTTGTTAGTTAATCTCAGGTTAGTTAATTTATTAATTGGTTTTGGAGTGGCTTTTTTATAATTTAGGAGAGATTTCCTACTAGCCAATCAGGTCACAATGCTCCTGTGAAGTCACTTTTTTTCAGTTAGGCTTTGGTTACTCCAGCTGATCCTCCCTCTGAGTTCACTTTTAGAAACAAGACCATGAGTCCCTGCAGTAAATTAGATTTATATTACTGTGCTCTGCTACTCCTCCCTCTGACTCTGCCCCTGAAAACAAGTAGAATCCCAGGGCTTAGTAAATGTATATAAAAAGCAAGAGGGCAGCTAGGGAAAAGGTTGGGCCACTCAGGGACAAAGGAAAGAATCTATGTGTGGAGCCAGAAGAGGCTGGTATGGTCCTAGACAAATACTTTGTGTCGGTATTTACCAAAAAGAAGGAATTGATGGAGAGTGATCTCAGGGAAGGGAGCGTCAAATTTCTAAGCCAAATTGCTATTAAAAAGGAATAGGTGTCATGCGTCTTAAAAAGGTGTTACAGTAGATAAGTCCACAGGTCCTAATGGAATCTATCTCAGAATATTCAGGGAGGCATGCGAACAACTGGAGCATTGACAGACATCTTTGTATCCTCTTTGGTCAGAGGTGAGGTCCCAGAGGACTGGAGAATAGCCAATGTGGTCTCATTGAAGGAGAAGGAGAACAGTGGAAATCCTGGAAATTACAGGCCTGTGAGTCTCATGTCGGTAGTAGGGAAATTAATGGAAATGATTCTCAGGGAGATGATTGATAACGGAAAAGTGGTTAATGTTTATATGGACATCAGTAAAGCCTTTCAAAAGGTCTCTCATGGCAGAATGGAATAAAAGGTGAAGTCATGTGGTATCAGGCTTGAGCTGCCAAGGTGGATATAGAGCTGGCTTAGTCATAGGAGAGAGAGGGTAGCAATGGAAGGATGCTTTTTGGAATGGAGGGTTATGACTAGTGGTGTTCCACAGGGATCAGTGATGGGACCTCTGCTGTTTGTGGTCTACATAAATGATTTGGTGTAAAATATAGCCGGTCTAATTAGTAAGTTTGCGGATGATACAAAGATTGGTGGAGTTGTACATAGTGAGGAGGATTATCAGAGGACACATCAGGATATAGATCATTTAGAGGCATGTGCAAAAGAAATGACAGGTGGAGTTTGATTGGAACAAATGTGAGGTGATGCATTTTGGAAGGTCAAGTACAGGTAGTGAATGGCAGAATGCTTAACAATATGCAGTGGGATCTGGGTGTGCAGGTCCACAGATCACTGAAGGTGGAAGCACTGGTAGATAAGGTAGTAAAAGAAAAAGGCCTATGGCGTGCTTGTCTTCATTGGAATGGGCATTCACTATAAGTATAGGCAAGTTATACTGCAGCTTTTTGGAAATTTATTAGGCCACACTTTGAATATTGCAGAGAGTTCTGATAACCATATTACCAGAAGGATGTGGCTGCTTTGAAGAAGGTACAGAAAAGCATTTACCAAAACGTTGCCTGGTATGGGGGATTTTAGCTATCGACTGAGTTTGTTTTCACTGAAATGCAGGAGTTTGAGGGTTGACCTGATGTAATTTTATAAGATTCTGAATGGCACAGATTGAGTGGAAAGTATGAGACTTTTTTCCCCAGGGTGGAGGGGTCAATTGCTAAGGGAAACAGGTTCAACATGTGAGGGGGAATGTTTAAAAGAGATGTGTGAGGTAGGTTTTCCACCAAATGGGTGGTGAGTGCCTGAAATACATTGCCTGTGCAGATGGTGGAAGCAGACACAATAGCAACATTCAAGAAACACCTGGACGAATACATGAATAGGAAGACAATACAGGGATACAGATCCTGTATAAGTGAAGACAGTTTTAGTACGGAGGGATAAAATGTTTCAGTGCAGGCTTGCAAGGCCAAAGGGCCTGTTCCTGCGCTGTATTGTTCTTTGTTCTTTTGTTTAAATCCTCCATTTAAATTGTTATCAATTGCATTCCCAATACTGATCCCTGAGACAGTCCATTAGCCTTTGATCTCCAACCAGAAAAATACCCATTTATCCCCATTCGTAGCTTTCTGTTAATTAACCAATCCTCTGTTCATGCTAATACACTACCAGTAACACTTTGCATCTTTATCTAGTGCAACAGCCTTTTGTGCAGCACCTTGTTGAATTCCTTCTGGAACACCATATCCATTGGTTCCCCATTTTCCACAGCACTCATAATGTCCTCAAAGAAATCAAGTAAATTCGTTCAACATAACCTGCCTTTCATGAACCCATACTTTGTCTACATGATGGGACAATTTCTATCCCTATGTCTTACTATTTCTTCCTCAATGGTAAATTCAGGCATTTTCCTCACTACAGAGGTTAACTTAACAAGCTTATCATAATGTTTCATTTGTCTACCTCCTTTTTTAAACAGTGGCATCAAAATGAATAACCAAAAAAAGATACTTGCTCTGTTCAGTCAAGACTAGGAAGATAAGAAATGAAACTAGAAATCTTAGTGCAGAATCAGTCAGTTACTTTACTGTTTACTGGTATGATCAGGAACAATTATGCTTTTTTTTCTGTTTTATTTACAGTAACCTTTGTGGCTATTGTGATCTTGTGTCTGGAAAAGTGTGGTCTGTCCAAATGCATCACCAGCTATCTCGTTGGAATGGTAGTAACAGATCTCCTAGTTGTCATCTCAGACCCCATGTTGAACTGGATAGGTGCCATTTATTTCCCATTCTCATTCTTGAGCATCACTCCGGTTTGTTGTTTCATAATGTTTTCGCTATATGTAACCCGAGTGATATCTGTTTGGCTCACTGTTGCTTTCACATTTGATCGATTTGTAGCCATATGTTGTGAGAAGTTGAAAACGAAATACTGCACTGAGAAAACAGCAGCTATGGTCATTGCAACAATGTGTGTTTTGGGCTGTTTGGAGGCTATCCTTTGATACTTTGCGTCTGAACCACAATACATAATTAATAATGTTCCATGGAAGTGTGTTTTTAAACTGAGTTTCTACATATTGCCCAACTGGATAGTGTTTGACATGTTTCACCTAATTTTAATCCCCAGAATCCCATTCTTTCTCATATTTCTGCTCAATGTTCTGATAGTCAGACGCATTTTAGTGGCAAGTAGAGTCCACTCTGGATTTCGGAATAGGAACATTGGAGAAAACTACACAGATTCGGAGATGGAGAACAGAAAGAAGTCAATCATTTTCCTCTTTAGTATATCCACTTCTTTCATATTATTGTGGGCAACGCAGGTTCTGTTTTGCATCTATCGAAGAATTACAAAAACACATTCTTACTCCCACTCAAATGACCTCTATGCTATAGAATCTGTAGCAATTATGCTGCAACTCCTCAGTACATGCAGTCACATATGCATTTATGTCCTAACCCAGTCTAAATTCCAACAGCAGTTAACAGATATGGTCAAATACCCCCTCAACCTGATCACTAAGTTAGTGAAATAATCGAAGTTGAAAGGTTTCAAGCACTTAATCCAAGAACTATCTCATTGTCCAATCCCATCACCCTACACTGGGCTGTAAATATACTTCTGTAATTGAAGCTCTGAGCCATGAAATGATATCATACCTTAACCTGCTACACTTTATTGACTATCTGAGTTATCCTTGAACAATTTGCTTGGCAAATGGCAATTTTAGTTTTGTTAATGAAAAATCAGCATTAATTAGGTGTGCTGTGCATTAAAACATATTGAAAACTGCTCTGCACTTAGAGTAACATGTGAAATCTTCAACTACAAAACCAGAAATTGCTGCAAAAACAGAGCAGATCTGGTCACAGCTGCAGAGAGAAAGCAGAGTTAACATTTCTTTCCACACATCCTGCCAAACCTGCTTTGCCTTTCCAGCAATTTGTCTTTGTTTCTGATTTCCAGAAACTACAATTATTTGGAATTTCTTTTCTTCGTTTCAAGCAAAATATTCAAATCTGTGACCGTAATGGATAATTATGGGTGCAGAACAGAATAGGAATAGAAAATATAGATGAAACGCAGGGAGAGACAGCAACAAATCAAATATCTAATGAGTCGCATAGACATATTGGCAAATGGAGACGTAGGAGTGAAAATGATGGTTCGATATCCATTAGCAACTAGAAAAATCAAGGGCGGAAGGATATAGGAAAGATAGAGACAGAAAATAAGATTTGAATAAATTAAAAATGAGAGTGGTAGCAGAAACTGGAAGTGAAAATGGAAGGGGCACAAAGCTTACTTAAGCCAAGGACCATCTGAAATGCAAAAAGGATAAAATATACCGACATTCTAACGGTTAATGGTTTAAATTAAAGAGAAGTAATGAGATAGAGTTCACATCATATATTGATGGACAGAAGCATTGAAATGGATGAAGGAGAAAGGAACAGAACATAAGAACTAGGAGCAGGAGTAGGCCATCTGGCCCCTTGAGCCTGCCCCGCCATTTAATAAGATCTTTGAGACTCAGATCCACTTACCCGCTCGCTCACCATAACCCTTAATTCCTTTACCTTTCAAAAAGTTACCTAGCCTTGCCTTAAAAACATTCAGCGAGGAAGCTTCAACCACTTCACTGGGCAGGGAATTCCACAGATTCACAACCTTTTGGGTGAAGATGTTCCTCCTGACCTCAGTCCTACATCTGCTTCCCTTTATTTTGAGGCTATGCCCTCTAGTCCTAGTTTCACCTGCTAGCGGAAACAACCTCCATGCCTCCATCTAATCTATTCCCTTCATAATCTTATATGTTTCTATAAGATCTCCCCTCATTCTTCTGAATTCCAATGAGTATAATCCCAGTCTGCTCAGTCTCTCCTCATAATCCAACCCTCTCAACTCTGGAATCAACCGAGTGAATCTCCTCTGCACCCCCTCCAATGCTAGTATATCTCTTCTCAAGTAAGGACACCAAAACTGTACACAGTACTCCAGGCCTCACCAGGACCCTATACAGCTGCAGCATAGCCTCCCTGTTTTTAAACCCCATCCCTCGAGCAATGGCAGACAAAATTCCATTTGCCTTTTTAATCACCTGCTGCACCTGCAATCCCACCTTCAGCAATTCATGCACAAGGACACCCAAGTGCACATCCTTTGCACAGCAGCGTGCTGCAATTTTTTGCCATTTAAAACATAGTCCATTTTCCTGTTATTCCTACCAAAATGGATGACCTCACACTTATCAACATTATACTCCATTTGCCAGACCTTTGCCCACTCACTTAGACTATCTATATCCCTCTGCAGACTTTCAGTGTCTTCTGCACACTTTGCTCTACCACTCATCATAGTGTCATCTGCAAATTTTGACACACCACACTTAGTCCCCAACTCCAAATCATCTATGTAAATTGTAAACAATTGCGGTCCCAAAACTGATCCCTGAGGCACACCACTAACTACTGACCGCCAGCCAGTAAAACACCCATTTACCCTACTCTTTGTTTTCTACTGGTCAACCAATCCTCTATCCATGCCAATACATTACCTGTAATACTGTGCAACTTTATCTTATATAGCAGCCTTTGGTGTGGCACCATGTCAAATGCCTTCTGGAAATCCAGATACACTATATCCACAGGTTCCCCATTGTCCACCATGCAAGTAATGTCCTTAAAGAATTCCACCAAATTAGTTAAACATGACCTACCCTTCATGAACCCATGCTGGGTGTTCCCAATGGGGCAATTTATATCTAGGTGTCTTGCTATTTGTTCCTTAATGATAGATTCAAGCATTTTCCCCACTACCGAAGTTAAACTAACTGGCCTATAGTTACATGTGTTTTGTCTACTTCCTTTTTTAAACAATGGCGTCGCATTGGATATTTTCCAATCTGCGGGAACCACTCCAGAGTCCAGTGAATTTTGGTAAATAATTACTAGTGCATTTGCTATATCCCCCATCACCTCTTTTAGTACCCTGGGATGCATTTCATCAGGGCCAGGAGACTTGTCTACCTTTAGCCCCATTAGCTTGCCCAACACTGCCTCCTTAGTGATAATGATCGTTTCTAGGTCCTCACCTGCAATAACCTTCTTGCCATTAGTTTTCGGCATGTTATTTGTGTCTTCCACTGTGAAGACCAACACAAAATAACTGCTTAATGTCTCAGCTATTTCCTCATTCCCAGTTATTAAATTGGCCTTCTCATCCTCTAAAGGACCAATGTTTACCTTCGTCACTGTTTTACGATTTACATATTTATAGAAACTTTTGCTGTCTGTTTTTATATTCTGAGCTAGTTTACTCTCATAATCTATCTTACATGTCTTTATAACATTTTTTGTGGCTTTCTGTTGGCCTTTAAAGATTTCCCAGTCTACTAGTTTCCCACTACTCTTAGCTTTTTCGTATGTGTTTTTTTTTCAATCTGATACTTTCCTTTATTTCCTTAGACTCTCTCTTTTCCTACAGTTCTTCCTTATCACTGGAAAATACTTCTGCTGAGCACGGTGAAAAATCGTTTTGAAAGTCCTCCACTGTTCCTCAATTGACCCACCATAAAGTTTTTGCTCCCATTCTACCTTAGCTAACTCCTTCCTCATTCCTTCATAGTCTCCTTTGTTTAAGCACAGGACATAGGTACTGGATTTAACCTTCTCACGCTCCATCTGTATTTTAAGGCGACAGAGAAAATTGAAAGACAACTGTTCAATGAGATGGGAGGGAGAGGGCATAACAATGCAGAGTACATGCTTCTGCTCGACATTTATCTGCTCCAGCTGCTTTTAATTTTCTCATCCTTCACTTTTTTTTCTTCTTGGCTAAATCTACTTACCTTATGCGAGGCATGAGTTTGTGCAGCCCGGAAGAGATTGTCATGGAGGGGATCAAGCCAGTGTGGGGAGGACAAGACCAATGTGGTGGTGAGACAGACAAAACAAAAACTGCAGATGCTGGAACCCAAGGTAGACACACAGGAGGCTGGAAGAACACAGCAAGCCAGGCAACATCTGGAGGAAAGGAACAGTCAACATTTTGTGTATTATCTTCAGGATTGAAGAAGGGTACTACCGGAAATGTTGACTGCTCCTTTCCTCCGGACGCTGCCTGGTTTGATGTGTTCGTCCAGCCTCCTGTGATGTTGAGAGAGATCCCCGTCATCGATGGCAGTCATCCAGAGCAGCGGTGAAAGAAAGAACGAGTTGGCAGGCAATGAGAGCAGGTGTAAGCAGACTGGGCCGGTCAGTGCAGAGGGCAGTAACTGCAGGGGGCAGTCAGTGCAGAGGGCGGTCAGTGCAGAGGGCGGTCATTGCAGGGGGTGGTCAGTGAAGACAACGGTGTAAGCAGCCCAGAACAGTCAGTGCAGGGGATGTTCAGTGCGGAGGGTGCTGTAAGCAGCCCAGGGCAGTCAGTGCAGATGGTGGTCAATGCAGAGGGCGGTCAGTGCAGGGGATGGTCAGTGCGGCCGGCGGTGAGACTGGGAGCAGGGATAAAAGGTACTGCAGATGCTGGAGAATCCGAGATAACAAGGCGTGGGGCTGGATGAACACAGCAGGCCAAGCAGCATCATAGGAGCAGGA
>JAHRHZ010000048.1:32085-59368 GCA_024137785.1 Ginglymostoma cirratum | reverse complement strand
GCACCAAACCATCATCTCCCAAACCATCCACAACCTCATCACCTCAGTTGACCTCCCACCCACCGCCTCCAACCTCATCGTTCCCCAACCCCGCACCGCCCGCTTCTATCTCCTTCCCAAAATCCACAAACCTGAATGCCCTGGTCGACCCATTGTCTCCGCCTGCTCCTGCCCCTCCGAACTCATCTCCACCTACCTAGACTCCATTTTCACCCCCTTGGTCCAGGAACTCCCTACCTACGTCCATGACACCACCCACGCCCTCCACCTCCTCCAGAACTTCCAATTCCCCGGTCCCCAACACCTCATTTTTACTATGGACGTCCAGTCCCTATACACCTGTATTCCCCATGCAGATGGCCTAAAGGCCCTCCGCTTCTTCCTGTCCCGCAGAACTGACCAATCCCCCTCCACCGACACCCTCATCCGCTTAGCCGAACTCGTCCTCACCCTCAACAACTTCTCTTTCAATTCCTCCCACTTCCTACAGACAAAGGGGGTGGCCATGGGTACCCGCATGGGCCCAAGCTATGCCTGCCTCTTTGTAGGTTACGTGGAACAATCCCTCTTCCGTACCTACACTGGCCCTAAACCCCACCTCTTCCTCCGTTACATTGATGACTGCATCGGCGCCACCTCGTGCTCCCACGCGGAGCTCGAACAGTTCATCCACTTCACCAACACCTTCCACCCCAACCTGAAGTTCACCTGGACCATCTCCAACACTTCTCTCTCCTTCCTGGACCTCTCTGTCTCCATCTCGGGTAACCACCTAGAAACCGATGTCCATTTCAAGCCCACTGACTCCCACAGCTACCTGGAATACACCTCCTCCCACCCACCTTCCTGCAAAAATGCCATCCCCTATTCCCAATTCCTTCGCCTCCGCCGCATCTGCTCCCAGGATGAGACATTCCACTCCCGTACATCTCAAATGTCCTCATTCTTCAAGGACCGCAACTTGCCCCCTACAGTGGTCGAGAACGCCCTCGACCGTGTCTCCCGCATTTCCCGTAACACATCCCTCATGTCCCGTCCCCGCAATAATAACCAAAAAAGAATCCCCCTCGTCCTCATGTACCATCCCACCAACCTCCGGATCCAACGCATCATCCTCCGACACTTCCGCCATCTGCAATCAGACCCCACCACCAAAGACATTTTTCCCTCCCCACCCTTATCTGCCTTCCGGAGGGACCACTCCCTCCACGACTCCCTTGTCCGCTCCACACTCCCCTCCAGCCCCACCACACCCGGCACTTTTCCCTGCAACCGCAGGAAGTGCTCCACCTGCCCCCACACCTCCTCCTTCACCCCAATCCCAGGCCCCAAGAAGACTTTCCACATCAAGCAGATGTTCACCTGCACATCTGCCAATGTGGTATACTGCATCCGCTGTACCCGTTGTGGCTTCCTCTACATCGGGGAAACCAAGCGGAGGCTTGGGGACTGCTTTGCAGAACACCTGCGCTCAGTTCGCAACAAACAACTGCACCTCCCAGTCGTGAACCATTTCAACTCCCCCTCCCACTCCTCAGATGAACTGTCCATCCTGGGCCTCCTACAATGCCACAGTGATGCCACCCAAAGGCTGCAGGAACAGCAAATCATATTCAGCCTGGGAACCCTGCAGCCCAATGGTATCAATGTGGATTTCACAAGCTTCAAAATCTCCCCTCCCCCTACCGCATCCCAAAACCAACCCAGCTCATCTCCGCCTCCCTAACCTGTCCTTCCTCTCACCCATCCCCTCCTCCCACCTCAAGCCCCACCCCCATCTCCTAGCTACTAACATCATCCCGCCCCCTTGACCTGTCCGTCCTCCCTGGACTGACCTATCTCCCCCCTACCCCGCCACCTACACTCACCTTTACTGGCTCCATCCCCGCCTCTTTGACTTGTCTGCCTCCTCTCCACCTATCCTCTCCTCTATCCATCTTCTGTCCGCCTCCCCCTCTCTCCCTATTTATTTCAGAACCCTCTTCCCCTCCCCCATTTCTGATGAAGGGTCTAGGCCGGAAACGTCAAGTTTTCCTGCTTTTTTGATGCTGCTTGACCTGCTGTGTTCATCCAGCCCCACGCCTTGTTATCTTAGACTGGGAGTGGGAACAGGTTGTCGTGAAGGCGGAGCCAAGAGAAGCGGAGGTCGTGACCTGGTGAGGAGTGCGAGCCCACAATGAGTGGGTACTTTTAAACTGCGGTGTTGAACCTTTCCTTGTTTTTCTAATTTTTAGTATGAGGAACTTGTTTATATTTTTAACATTGTTTATTTATTTTTCGGCTATGTACGTAAGATTTTGTGCCTCGGTACATTTGTACCTAAAACGGCGCAGCCAGTGGTGACTCGTAAACCTTTTAGTGGATTCATATGACATAAAAGCTAATTTTAATTCTAATGTTTAAAAATAAAGCGTATAATTCTAAAACATATACAGCAATGTTGCCTGAAAGTATTTTAAAAAGGAATGCAAGACTGTAGATGTAGGAGCAGAAGGAGGCCATCGAGCCCATCGATTCTCACCAACATTCATTACACTCGTGCCTGTCCTAGCTGCTGAACTCAAGTTACCTCAACATAGGTCAGGGGTGAAGATGAAGAATAACAGTAAGAATGGAGGTTTCTTAAAGGAAGTATCAGGTCTCCCTCACACACACGCACGCATACATACATTCACTCCCACCCCCAACACACACACATTCGCTCGCCCCTTGCATGCATACAGACTTTCTCTCCCACCCCCCATACCCGCCCCTACCACACACACACACACTCTTCCTTCCCCCAACACACACGCTCTCTCTCTTCCCCCCCATCACCCTCACACACACAGGTGAATCTATGGGATAAATGTGTATTTGCACACACATTTTATTTTTTTGAAAAAGCACACAATTTACAGACAGTCAGTCAATATGGCGTTTTATAAATTCCTACTTTAGAAATAAAACCAGTCTGATTCCAAACTAAAACACAAACAGATTTTAGACGCCTGACATGCGTTGCCTGACCCAAAATGTCACCTCTTTTTTTACACTGATAAAACGTTTAGTTCTCTCAGGAACAGAACTTGAAAGGAATTCAAGGATTTACGTTTACACATTAATCAATTAAAACCTTCTGACTGATTAAAGATTTAACAGCATTTTAGGTTTGTTTAGTACATCCTGATCAGTAGTGTGAATCTTTGATCTTTTACTTCTAAGTTCTGTGTCTGGTACCACCTCTCCCACTAACGCCTATGGAAGGATTGAGGTTGCTAAAGCTTGTGTTTTTAAATAAACCTGTTTGACGATAATCAGGTGTCATGTGATTTCTGAACCTGTCCACCCCAGTCCAATGAGAGATAATAGGAACTGCAGATACTGGAGAATCTAAGACAATAAGGTGTATAGCTGGATGAACACAGGCCAAGCAGTATCAGAGGAGCGGGAAGGCAGACCTTTCAGGCCTAGAAGCTTCATCAGAAATGGGGGAGGGGAAGAGGGTTCTGAAATAAATAGGGAGAGAGGGGGAGGCGGATAGAAGATCGATAGAGGAGACAGACAAGTCAAAGAGGCGGGGACGGAGCCAGTAAAGGTGAGTGTAGGTGGGGAGGTAGGGAGGAGATAGGTCATCCAGGGAGGACGGACAGGTCAAGGGGGCGGGATGAGGTAGGAGATGGGGGTGCGGCTTGAGGTGGGAGGAGGGGATAGGTGAGAGGAAGGACAGGTTAGGGAGGCGGGGACGAGCTGGGCTGGTTTTGGGATGCGGTAGGGGGAGGGGAGATTTTGAAGCTTGTGAAATCCACATTGATACCTTTGGGCTGCAGGGTTCCCAAGCTGAATATGAGTTGCTGTTCCTGCAGCCTTCAGTGGCATTGTTGTGGCACTGCAGGAGGCCCAGGATGGACATGTTGTCTGAGGAATGGGAGGGGGAGTTGAAATGGTTTGAACTGGGAGGTGCAGTTGTTTATTGTGAACTGAGCGCAGGTGTTCTGCAAAGCGATCCCCAAGCCTCCGCTTGGTTTCCCCGATGTAGAAGAGGCCACAATGGGTACAGCGGATGCAGTATACCACATTAGCTGACGTGCAGGTGAACATCTGCTTGATGTGGAAAGTCTTCTTGGGGCCTGGGATTGGGGTGAGGGAGGAAGTGTGGGGGCAGGTGTAGCACTTCCTGCGGTTGCAGGGAAAAGTGCCGGGTGTGGTGGGGCTGGAGGGGAGTGTGGAGCTGACAAGGGAGTCACGGAGAGAGTGGTTCCTCCCGAAAGCAGACAAGGGTCGGGAGGGAAAGATGTCTTTGGTGGTGCGGTCGGAGGATGATGCGTTGGATCTGGAGGTTGGTGGGGTGGTACATGAGGACGAGGGGGTTTTTTTTTGGTTGTTATTGCAGGGACGGGGTGTGAGGGATGAGTTACGGGAAATGCGGGAGACACTGTCGAGGGCGTTCTCGACCACTGTAGGGGGGAAGTTGTTGTCCTTGAAGAACAAGGACATCTGAGATCACATCTTGGAGTCTGCTTTGCAGAACACCTGCGCTCGGTTCGCAATAAACAACTGCACCTCCCAGTCGCAAACCATTTCAACTCCCCCTCCCATTCCTCAGACAACATGTCCATCCTGGGCCTCCTGCAGTGCCACAACGATGCCACTGAAGGCTGCAGGAACAGCAACTCATATTCAGCTTGGGAACCCTGCCGCCCAATGGTATCAATGTGGATTTCACAAGCTTCAAAATCTCCCCTCCCCCTACCGCATCCCAAAACCAGCCCTGTTCTTCCTCTCACTTATCCCTTCCTCTCACCTCAAGCCGCACCCCCATCTCCTACCTACTAACCTCATCCCGCCCCCTTGACCTGTCTGTCCTCCCCGGACTGACCTATCTCCTCCCTACCTCCCCACCTACACTCACCTTTACTGGCTCCATCCCCTCCTCTTCGACTTGTCTGTCTCCTCTCCACCTATCCTCTCCTCTATCCATCTTCTATCCGCCTCCCCCTCTCCCTATTTATTTCAGAACCCCCTTCTCCTCCCCTATTTCTGATGAAGGGTCTAGGCCTGAAACGTCAAGCTTTCCTGCTCCTATGATGCTGCTTGGCCTGCTGTGTTCATCCAGCTCTACACCTTGTCACCCCAGTCCAATACTGGCACCTCTCACTTGCGCACGCGCAGTGCAGACACACAGAAAAATGCACAACAATCATGAGCAGAGGGAAATATTCAAGAGAACATAGATCAGTATCAACAGTCCAAAACCACTAAACACAATGGGTTGCATTCATAGTTCTCAATGATTCGATGATGCCTTGTTGTTATCTGCATAGCAATGATCAGTCTAGAGTTCATTGGTTGATTGATTGGAGACTGAGTCTTTTCTGGTTGTCTGCTCTGAATTCTTTTGTGTAGCACTTCAGGCTGTATTTTGTTTCCCTGCCATTTCCATGGAATATTTGACTTAGTAGCTTTACAGGGAAAACTGAGAGGGAAAAGAAATCTTACTTCAGTTATGTCAAAAGATATCTGTTTCTCTCCTGCCCGATATGCTTCTGGACTGCATGATTACAGTGTGATTTTGGAAAGTGTACCACCTATTTCAACAGCTGGGCAATTGCATTAATGATTAGCATCAAATCTCTGGCATCATGTGTACCCCTGGCCACCCCCAACCTGCCCTTGACACTACTACAATGCAATATGCATTTTGACTGCACCATGGATAACAGGCGAAGTATAGGACATTTGGTTCGAGGCTGCTCTGCCATTCAATGTGATCATCACTGATCATTCAACACAATTTCTTGCTCCTGCTTTCTCCCCCATACAAGTCCATCATTATAGCACTAAGAAATAACAATATTCTTCCTGAAAACTTTGAATGCTTTGGCTCAACAAATTTCTGTGGCAGAAAATTCCATCAGTTCATCATGCTCTGGGTGAAGGTATTTCTCCTCATCTCAATCCTAAATGGCTCACTCCATATCTTTAAACTGGGACCCTTGGTCCTGGACATCTGGAACATCCTTCCTGAGTTTACTCTGTCTGGTTTTTACACAATATTTTAGATTATAATGAGATTTCCCCCATCCCCATTCTCTTTAAAACCAGTGAATATAGTCTTCATCAGAGCTGATGAAGGGTTGAGACCGAAATAGTCGACTCTCCAGCTCCTCCGATGTTGCCTGACCTGCTGTGTTCCTTCAGCTCCACATTGTATTGACTGACTCCAGCATCTGCAGTTCTTGCTATCTCAGTACTTGAGGTGTTGTGAAGGATGATGAACAATATACAATCATTGACAGACATCTGACCTTATGATGGAGGGAAGGACATTGATGAAGTAGCTGAAGATGTTTGGATCGAGGTTACTACCCTTAGAACCTTTTGCAGAGATGTCTTGAAGCTGAGATGAGTGACCTCCAACAACTATTAGCATCACATCAGTGAAGGTTTTGCCCCTTCATTCCCATTGATTTCACTTTGGCCAGGGCTTCTTTGATGTCACACTTGGTCAAATGCAGCCTTGATGTGACAGCCTGTCATTCTCATCTCACCTCTGAAATTCAAACCTTTCATCCATGTTTGAAACACATGGCTGTAACAGTACCCAAACTGGGTGCTGGTCAGCAGGTTATTGCTAATCAGGTGCTGATTGATAACAC
Source organism: Ginglymostoma cirratum (assembly GCA_024137785.1). NCBI lineage: Eukaryota > Metazoa > Chordata > Chondrichthyes > Orectolobiformes > Ginglymostomatidae > Ginglymostoma > Ginglymostoma cirratum. Next base: position 52,730 of record JAHRHZ010000048.1, on the reverse strand, counting down.
TAATGACAACATCTGCAAGAGGAATGTCTCCACCACCCTGGTCCTGCATTGTGGAGCGAATCCCTAATCATTCGAGGTCTGGTGAGGCCTTAGAGAAAGTTGACCACATCTGGACTGTCTTGAGGGCCAGAGCAGCTAATGATGAAGAGATCCAACATCACCTCCAGCGCAGGCTGCAGGTGCTGAGGAAAAGGGTGTTCGAGGACATGAACATCAGATCCAACACCAGCGTCTTGGTTCAGAGAGCTGTGTTGGTTCCAGCCCTCCTATATGGCTCTGAAACTTAGACTGTCTACAACAGACACCTTGATGTGCTGTATCACTATCACCAAAGCTGCCTATGCAAGATCCTGTGAATCCCTTAGGAAGAAAGATGCACCATAATAAGCATCCTCGATGAGGCCAACAATCCCAGCATGGAGGCATAAACATTGTGGATTGGCACTGATAGGCTCGACATGCCATTTACATGACTGACATGAGACTCCCCAAGCAGGTGCTCTACTTCCTGATTCAAAATGGCTAGCAAGCCCCAGGTGGACAAGAGGAAGTGCTTTAAAGGTCTTACTACCTGCAAGGCCTCGTTGTGGCATTCCCACAGGCACTTGGGAATCATTGGGCTAAGATGGTCCATAGTGAAGGAGGAGAAGCATGTGAGAAGATGTTGAGCACCTCAAAACTTGCCATGGGGAAGAAATGGAAGCCAGGTGAAAACAGTGAAAGGAGCATGCTGCCACACCAACATCCTATCAAGCCCACATTCAGTCCCAAGTGTAAAAGAGTCTGCAGAAGCCATATCAGTCTCTAAGTCCATCTATGGACTCATCCAGACAGGGGAGGAGAGTCACTGTCGTCTGTGAGGGTCTGCCAATGCATGAATACATGCTGCTTGATAACACCATTGATGACATCTGCTATCACTTTACTGATGATTGAGACTAGACTAATGGAGTGGCAATTGGAAGGATTGGATTTGGCCTGAATTTTGCGTACAGGATATACCTGGGCAGTTTTTCAGATTGTCAGCTAGACGCCAGTGTACTGGAACAGCTTGGTTAACCATGCTGCAACTGCTCGATCACAAAACTTAGTACTATTGCCAGAATGCTAGGGACCATGCTGAGGTGGGCGCTGAGCTGGAACATCCACTCTACACTTCCAGCTGAAGATAGTCGTGAATACTTCCGTCTTTCCCTCTGCACTGATGTTCTGGGCTCTTCTGTCATTGAGGATGTGAATATTTGTGGATTCTCCTTCTTAAGTGAGTTATTTGATTGCCCACCACCATTCACGACTAGATGTGGCAGTACTGCAGACCTTAGGTCTGATCCATTGGTTGTGGAATAATTTGGCTTTGACAATCAATTGCTATTCATGTTGTTTGGCACACAAGTAGTCCTGTTTGGTTGTTTCAGCTCATTGAAACCCAACTTTTAGATATGCATAATGTAGCACCTAACATGCCCTCCTGCAGTCACTATCGAGTCAGGTTTGATCACAAGGATTAACATTAACAGTGAATGGGGTATCTGTTCGGTAGGATTGTACTGAGATTCTGATGTTGTTGATCAACCACATAGTCACGTGGATGCCCAGAGTTGAGAAATTCAGAGTTCAAAGTCTGTCCCATTTAGCACAAGGATAACATCACACAACATGATGGAGAATCTTTTCTACGTGAAGGTGGGACTTTGGCCCCAGAGGGATTGTGCAGTGGTCTGTCTTACTGGTTTTGCTATGATGGATAGATCTGTTTTGAGCAGACAGATTGTTGTGGATGCTGTCGAGTATGTTTTCCCTCTTGTTGTTTTCTTCACTACCTTACGTAGACCAAGTCTAGCAGGTGTGTCCTTTAGGACCCGACCAGCTCTAACAGTTCCACTGTAGCCGAGCCATTCTTGATGATAACCACTGACATCCTCCACACAGACAAATCTTTGCACCCTTGCTGCTTTCAGTGCTATATCCTAAGTATTGTTCAACGTGAAGGAGCACTGATTCATCAGCTGTGGGAGGGCAGTACGTGATAATCAGCTGGAAGTTTCTTCGCTCCATGTTTAACCTGATGTTGAGACTTCATGGGCTCCAGAATCAATGTTGAGAACTCCCCAAGGCAACTGCCTATGACTGCATACCACTGTGCCACCAACTCTGTTTGAACTATCCTAGTGGTGAGAAAGACATATCCAGGGATGGTGCTGGTGCTGTCAGGGGCATTGATTGTAAGGTATGATTCTGAGAGTATATCTCAATCGGGCTGTTGCTTGACTAGTCTGAGACAATCCTCCCAAACGTAGGCACTAGCCTCCAGATATTAATAACAAGGACTTTCTGGGGTCAACAGGGCTCTTTGTGCTATTACTGTTGTCTTGCCAAAGTCGATGACAAGTGGTCCATTTGGAATTAGTTTTTTTTTTAGATTTTGTAGCGGTTGATACAACTGAAACTCTTCCTAGTTCATTTTAAGAGGGCAGTTGAGATACTACCACTCTGCTGCAGGTCTGGAGTCACATAGATGCCAGACCAGGTGAAGATGGCAGATTTCCTCTGACAAACACTTATGGTTTTGTAGCCGTCATTAGATTCTTAATTCTAGATATGTGATTGAATTCATATTCCACCTTTCGCTGTGGCGGTATTCAAGCCCTGGTCCCCATGAATGTCACTCAGTTTCTGGATCATACGACTAAGCCATTACCTCTCCAGAACCGGCAATTATAGGCAGGATGGAACTCCTCTTTCTGTCTTGTTTGAACTACATTATATCGTCCGTGTTTAGCAAACCTTAGCATAATTATTGGATGATTCTTAAATCAAGCAACATTATATATTTGAGTAGAGGGCAGGAATAAGCCCTTCTTCAGCTTTTAATGGAGTCATAAAGTTAGAGTATTGGAGTCACAGGGCCATACATCCTTCGGTAACCAGTTCATGCTGACCATAATCCTAAACTAAACTAGTCCCACTTGCCTGTGCTTGGCATAAATCCCTCCAAATGTTTCTTATTCATGTACTTATCCAAATGTCTTTTCAATGTTGTAACTATACCTGCATCATCACTTCCTCTGGAAGTTCATTCCACTCTCTATTTAAAAAAAAACTTACCTCTCATATCTTTTAAAAAGATTTCTCCCCTCGTCTTAAACATATGCTCCCAGTCTTAAAATTGTTCCTCCAAGTAGTGAAAACCTACCATTCACCTTACCTATACCCCTTGTTATTTTTAAAACTTCTATAAGAACACCCCAAACCTCCTATGCTCCAGTGAAAGAAGTCCCAACTTATCAAGCCTCTCCCGAGAACTCTCACCTTCCATTCCAAGAAATATCTTGCTAAACCTTTCTGAACCATCTCCGGCTTGATAATGCCCTTCCTATAACAGGGTGACCAAAACTGAATGCAGTACTCCAGAAGAGGCTTCAGCAACATCCTGTACAGCCTCGACATGACTTCAAAACTCCTGCAATCAAAGGTCTGAGCAATGAAGGCAAGTGTGCTAAACGCTTTCTTGACCAACCTGTCAACATGTAACACAAACTTCAAAGAATCATGAGCCTGAATGCCTAGGTCTGTATGTTCTACAACACTGCCCAGATGCCCTATTTTTCTTTTTTAAAATCTTGCCTTGGTTTGTTTGACCAAAATGCAATTTATCCAAATTAAACTCCATATGGCACTCCTCAGGCCATTGACCCAATTGATCTTAAATTGACCTGTAATCTTAAATAATTCATTGTCCATCAACTTTGATGTCATCTGCAAATTCAGAACTGTGCCTTCTATATTTTGCTGTAAATCATTTGTATAAATACAAACAAAAGCGGACCCAGCACTGATCCCTGCAGAACTCCACTGGTAACAAGCCTCCAAAATCAAAAAACAAACTTGCACCACTTCTCTCTGTCTCCTGCCATTAAGCCTTGGTTCACAAGGATTTTTGCTGGATAAAGGCATAGTATGCAGGAAATCACAACTTAGAAGCACAGCAGCTTTGTGCACACGTTGACCCAGAATTTACCCTACTTCTGTGGGTGTCAATTACCACAAAATGCTAATTAGAAGAAAAGACTTTCTGACTGTTCTGCTGACCACCGGTAGAAGCTGTGTGAAAACTCCACAAAGGTATCAATCTCACGGTATAATTCATGGAACTCTATCTGGACCGGCTTCCCACCACAAAAGCCTTTTCCAAATGTTCCATGGAATGCTTAACTTCCAGTTCTATGTTGGTTATCCCTTGTGTTGAATAAATGCTGTTTTTTAAAAAAAAAATGGAGTTCAATCCGGGCAAGTGTGAGGTGATGCATTTTGGGAGGTCTAATTCTAGAGCAAACTATATTGTAAACGGAAGAGCCTTGGGAAAAGTTGATGAGCAGAGAGATCTGGGAGTTCAGGTCCATTGTACCCTGAAGGTGGCTGCACAGGTGGATAGAGTGGTCAAGAAGGCATATGGTATGATTGCCTTCATCAGACGGGGTATTGAGTATAAGAGCTGGCAGGTCATGTTAAAATTGCACAAGACTTTGGTTCGGCCGCATTTAGAATACTGTGTACAGTTCTGGCTGCCACATTACCAAAAGGATGTGGAAGCTTTGAAGACGGTACAGAGAAGGTTTACGAGGATGTTGCCTGGTATGGAAGGTGCTAACTATGAAGAGAGGTTGAGTAGGTTAGGATTGTTTTCATTAGAAAAAAGAAGATTGAGGGGGGACCTGATTGAGGTCTTCAAAATCATGAAGGGTATAGACAGGGTTGATAGGGATAAGCTTTTTCCCAGGGTGAGGGATTCAATAACGAGGGGTCACGCGTTCAAGGTGAGAGGAGAAAAGTTTAAGGGGGATACACGCGGAAATTACTTTACACACAGGGTGGTAGGTGCCTGGAACGCGTTGCCAGCAGAGGTAGTAGAGGCAGGCACGGTAGATTCATTTAAGGTGCGTCTGGACAGATGCATGAGTAGGTGGGGAGTAGAGGGATACAGATCCTTAGGAATTGGGCGATAGGTTTAGACAGTGGATTTGGATCAGCACAGGCTTGGAGGGCCAAAGGGCCTGTTCCTGGGCTGTGAGTTTTCTTTGTTCTTTGTTCTTGACTTCCCTGCATTTTGGGATCAATTTATACTACATGTGGGAATGTGAGCAACATGATCCTCTGGAATCAGAATCATAAATTTTTAGCTTACAAAAGTTGGAGCTGCTTTCTTGTTGCATCAGGGAATGAAGTTTTATCAGAGGGAGAGGAATGTGTAGATTTGAGGTTATAATCAAATCAACCATGAACTAACTAAATGGTGCAGTATGCTCAAAGGGCCGGATGGTTTATTCCTGCTCCTTGGTCAGGTGCTAGGCTTCAAACACACGAGGGTCGTAGATGAAGAAGGGAGAGAAAAAGCTGTTCCCTCTGTGGGAACGATTCATAATGCGAGAGACAAAAACAGACATTGCTGGAAAAGCTCAGAGAGAAATCAGAGTTAATTATTCGGGTCCAGTGATCCTTCCTCAGAACAGATGGTAGCTAGGAAAATATTTGTTTATATTGCAGAAGATAGGGTGGGGGGATGGGCTAAGAAGTAAACAATAGGTGCGGTAGAACCCAAAGAGAGAGAGAAGAACAGTTAGACAGACAAAGGAGTGGATAACGATCTGGCTAGGAGAGTGAATAGCTATAAATGGAGACTGTTAGTGGCTAACAATAAGTAGCTTGTAATGGCAGACTATGTGATAGGTGTGTGGGGTAGGGGGCTAGGACATGTAAGAGTTCAGGCCCTAAAATTATTGAACTCGATACTGAGTCTGGAGGGGCTGCAGGGTCCCCAAGTGGGAAATGAAGTGTTGTTCTTCCAGCTTGTGCTGAGCTTTGCTGGAACACTGCAGCGAGCCTGAAACAGAGATGTTGGCCAGGGTACAGGGTGGTGTGGTAAAGTGGCAGGCAACTGAAAGATCAGAGTCTTTTTTGCAAGCAGAACATAAATGTTCTGTGAAGCGGTTACCCAGTCTACGCTTCGTTTCCCTCATGTAGTGTGAGCAGAAAATTCAGTAGATGAGATTGTGAGTAGTGCAGGTAAAGTGCTGCTTCACGTAGAAAGTATGCTTTGGCTCTTGGATACTGGGGAGGGATGAAGTAAATGGCCAGGTGTTACACCTTCTGCGGTTGCAGGGGAAGGTGCTGTGGGGTTGTGGGGGTTGGTGATGTGAGTGAAGGAAAAGTGGACCTGGGTATCCCGGAGGGAACAGCCCCTGTGGAAGGCAGACAAGAGAGGGGAGGGGAATATGTGTCTCTTGGTGGCATCTCACTGGAGGCGGCAAAATGGTCGCTGAAGATCTTCTGGATGTCAATACTGGTGGTATGGTAGGTAAGGACAAGGGGCATTCTATCACTGTTGCAGGAGGTAGGAGAGGGTGTGAGGATGGAAATGCGGGAGATGGGTCAGACACGGTTGAGGGTCCTGTCAAAAACGGTGCTGTGGAATCTTTGTTTTAGGAAGAGGGTGGACATTTTTCAGGCTCTCTTTTCAAAGTTGGCCTCATTGGAACATATGCTAAAGAGACAGGAGAACCAGGAGAATGAAATGGAGTCTTTTTAAGAAGCAGGATATGAGGACGTGCAGTCCAGGCAGCTGTGGCTTTATAGTAAATGTTACTGGCCAGTCTATCCCCAGAAGTGGAAACAGAGATGTCGAGGAAGGATAGGGTGGAGTCAGAGATAGACCAGGTGAAAGAGAGGGTGCGGTGGAATTTGGAAGCAAAATTTTTGAACTTTTCAAATTCTGACCAAGAAAGTGAAGCAGCACCTTTGATATCATCAAATTTTCAGAGATAGAGTTGTGGGTTGGGTCCGGAATAGGACTGGAAGAACGAATGTTCCACCTACCCCACGAAGAGAAATGCATAACTGAGGCCCATGGTCAACTCTCTGACCTGCATAAAATGAGAGGAGTTAAAAGAGAAGTAGTTGAGGGTGAGAACTGCGATAATGAGAGATCAAAGGACATGGCAAAGAAGACCTGCTCAAATACTTTCTTGCAAGGAGAAGAAAGTGGATTAATATTGGTAAGGGATAATGTGCAGGGTTATGGGAAGAAGGCTTTGTGACTACATGCATTGCTCACTAAGAAACATGGTACAGGAACATTGTGTGGAATACCCTCCTTCAGTATCATTGCTGTTCAGTTAAACAATCTGCTGACTCATTATGACTATCCCAAAAGCTATTGCACTTTTCCACAAACTTTAACCATCCTGCAATTTATTGGATTAATCCCCAACCTAACAGCCCAATACAAAAATGAAGCAAACAGAAAACAGGCAACAATAGTCATTTAGGCAAAATCTAAGTATTTGGTCAATGCTGGCAAACTTTATTGAGTCGATTGGAGCTGGAGATTTTGACACCTTAATGCAATGAGGTACAGTCAATTTGCTTTGTAAAATAGAAATCACTTTGAACACATTTAGTAGATACCATTGAGAATGTCACGTGCCAAAGTAGATAAAGGGATGAAGCACTGTATTTAGATTTGTGCAAAGACCCAATTGATAAGGTGCAAACAAACAGTTACGGCCGAAACGCAGTGTTATAGTTTTGGAGCTGATTCATCATTTTGGCTCAAATTCAAACCATGTAACATGGAACTGAGATTTTGGATTAATTGTCAATTTTCAGGTTGGCAAACTTTAATATGCAGATGCTACAGAGTGCAACACTGTGGCCTCAAGGTTTTTACAATTTGTATTCCTGTGAAAGAGGCAATACATTGTGTCAGAGCAATATTTCCTTTTATAACCATAGAAACATGGAGCAGGTGCAGGCCATTCTGGCCTTTTACCTGGCTTTGCTGTTCCATATGATCACGGATGACCATTCTAATCAGAACCTTCTTCCAACTTATTTTCCGTTTGATCTCTTCATTCTTCAAAACTATATCTGTACCCTACTTCACCATATTCAATAGATTGGCCTGAACATTGCCAGTGGTGAAGAAATCCACAAAACCTCTACTCTCTGGAAGAAAACATTTCTCCTCACTTCCTGTCCAAAATCGCCTGCCCCGTTCTTAAATTGTGATGCTTGCATCTGGACTCCTCGGTCATCAAGAACATTCTTCCTGTATTTACATTGCTTGAGGTTCTATGAATTTTAGAGGCTTCTGTTAGATTCTCGTGATCCCATTCATCTGATCTCCAGTGAATATATAACCTACTGAAATAAAATAAAGGACTGCAGATCCTAAAGATCTTTAACAAAAGGAAACATTGAAAATGGGCAGGAAAGTGGGCATGTGGAATCGATCAGCCATTACCAAATTGAAATCCAGGCTAGCTTGAGGGGCCTAACCATCTTTTCCTGTTCCATCTATTACTGTCTTATGGTATTACATTGAACTGAGTTAATTGAGAAGGTGACACTGTTTGCCAGTTCCAAAAGAAAGTAACCAAGGACTCCACAACTATGCCTGTGAAACAAAGATTCATGAAAGCCATTTAAGTAACAGGTGGGAGGTTTTCAAAGTGTGATAATGAGAGTTGGAGGCATTATATTCCTATTAGAGTGAATGGTAAGGCTGGTTAGAGTATGGAACAATACAAGAATAAAGATATTGAGGTTCTTGTCAAGAATAAGAAAGAATCATATGTCAGACATAGACAACTGAGATCAAATAATTTTTTGAAGGGGCATTCATGAGAGAGAAATCAAGAGGGCAAAGAGGAGATCTGACATGGCCTTGGCAGAAAGGGCTAAGGATAATCCAAAGAGATTTTGCAGGTACGTTAACAGCAAAAGAAACACTGGAGAGAGAAAAGGTCCTTTAAAGATGAATGAGGTCATCCATGTGTTGAAGCTCAGCTGATGACAGAGATAATAAATTAATATTTCATGCCCGCTTTTACACTGGAGAAAGAGGTGGAGGCTAGAGAACTCAGTAAACTACATACTAATGTTTTGAAAATGGTTCATTTTACAGAACAGGAAGTGCTAGAGCTTTTAGAAAATACAAAGGTGGATTAAAATCTGACACCTGATCAAATGAATCCCAGGAAGTGTGGGAAGTTAGGGAAAAAAAATTGCAGGGTCCCAAGCAGAAATATTTGTATCATCTATAAGCACAGGCGAGGTGCCGGAGAAGTGGATGGTGTTTAATGTTGTGCCTTCATTTAAAAAAGGCCGTAAAGAGAGACCTGGGAACTATATACCATGTGAGTCTGACATCAGTGGTGGGTAAGTTGTTGGAGGTGACTCTGAAAGATAAGATTTACATGGATTCAGAGAGGCAAGGACTAATTAGGGATACTCATCATGGTTTTGTGTGAGGGAAATTGTGTCTCACAAAAATGATTGAGTTTTATTTAATGAAGTAACGAAAAAGATTGATGAGGGCAGAGCAGTAGATATTGTTTGATTGGACTTTAGTAAAGCCTTTGATAAGGTTCCACTGGTAGACTAACTAGTAAAGCTCGATCACGTGGGCTTCAGGGGGGTCTTGCCAATTGAATACAAAACTGGCTTGACTGTAGGCAACAGAGAATGGTGGTGGAGGATTGTTTTTCAGATTGGACGCCACATGTGTTTGTCAGGTCTAGAAACAATCAGGATGGGATGAGGTTGTAGACTTGCTTGCCGAGCCAGTGGGTTTGGTTTCAAATGTTTCGTCACCCTGCTAGGCAACATCATCAGTGTGCCTCCGGTGAAGCGTCAGTGTTCTCTTCAGCTTGTTTTACATGCCTCGTTTGCTGGGGTGGTTGCTATTACTTCCATTTGTGTTTCTCAGTGGTTAGTACACAGGGTCTAATTCAATGTGTTTGCTGATGGAGTTCCCATCATGAGGTGTAAACCACCAGTCAGCAATCCACAGGCACAGGGGACAGCTGAACAGAACGGCTGCAGAAAGATAAGAGTTATGATGAACGGTGCCCATAACCACCTCCTCAAACACGAGCTGAAATTGCACACCAAAACACTGCACTCCAATGCAACCGAACAGGAATAGACATTCAGACTGGAACAAGCCATCAGCATACAACAACAAAAGACCAGAACAAAGAAAAGGACAGCCCTTCATGAAAAGCTGTCCAAAATTACTCACATCAACGACATGGAAACAGAGATTCATGCATAAAAAACATCTCAGACATGAACAAGACGGTCCTAGTACGCAGACTGGACTATAACTGCAGAGACACCAAAAAGACTGACTTCCTGGCTGTGCTGGAATCGACACTAAAAAAACAACGGATTCACGGAAGAAGTACAACAGAACATTAGACAGACAATAGTTCCATGACTGAACAAAAAAGTAGAGTGGAAGACATTCACTATCAAAGAGAGGAAAGCCCTGGAAAGAGTCAGGAAAGACAGGAACATTGTAATCTTACCAGCAGACAAAGGACACATGACGGTAATCCTCAATAGAACCCAATACATCAAGAAAGCTAATGCACAACTAGCAGATTCTGACACCTACCAACAGATGGTGATAGGATTACAATGACCCTGAGGAAATTACACAACTCCAGGAGACATCAGCAAGACAGCCTACCAAAACTGAAGCCAGAGGGATACAACACACCCCGATTCTACGATTTCTAGGTACACAAACTGGGGCTCCCCCTCAGACCCATTGTCTCACTGCCAGGCACACCAACATATAGACTTGCCAAAAAACTACAAAGTAATTGAAAAACTAAGTGGACAACACTACCCAATCCATCCAGTCATCCCAAGAATTATAAGACTCCCAGGAGTCATACCGGAAGGAAATTGACAATAGGGACACATGAATACAAAATAGCCACCAAGAGACACGATCAATTCTCACTTGTTGCACTACACACAGACTATGACGGACACAAATTTGACTGGGAGAGCACATCACTTATTGCAGAGGCCAAACAGAGACATGACAGGGAATTCCTGGAGGCCTGGTATTCAAACTGGAACTCCATCAACAAACACATTGAATTAGACCCTGTGTACAAACCACTGAGAATCAAAACTGGAATGAATAGCTACCACCCCAGTAAACCAAGATATATAAATGACTAGCGGCACAGGGCACAGACGCTTCACCAGAGGTCCACTGACGATGTTACCTAGCAGGGTGACAAAACATTTGGAACCAACTCCACTGGCTCGGCGAGCATGTCTACAGCCCCTTCTACCACTCGGGCTACAAATCTTCTCAAAAACTTTTAATTAGGGTGGTAATATAGAAGGTGTGGTTAATATGATGGCAGATGACACCAAAATTGGTGGTATAGTGGACAGTGAAGAAGATCATCTAAGATTACAAAAAGATCTGGATCAATCGGTTCAATGTACTAAGGAGCAGCAGATGGATTTTAATTTGAACAAGCGTGATATATTTTGGTCAAACAGACAAGGGCAGGACTTAGGGCCCCTGGATTGTGTTGTAGAACAGAAATACTGAGGGGTTCAGTACATAATTATTTGAAACTGGCATCAGACCTAGATAGGATGACTAAGGTGTTTAGCATGCTTGCCTTCATTGCTCAGACCATTGAGTGTAGGAATTAGGATGTCATGTTGAGTTTGTACGAGAAGTTGGTGAGGCCTCTTCTGCATGCAGTTCCGGTCGGCCTGCTTTCGTAAGGACATTATAAATTTGGAAAAGGTTCATAAAATATTTATCAGAATATCACTCAGAATGGAGTGTTTGAGTTGTAAAAATGGGCTGGATAAGCTGAAACCTTTTTCACTGGAGAGTAGGAGGTTGATAGCTGGCTGCATGTCGGTTTATAAAACATGCGGGACGTAGCAAGGGTCTTTTCCCTCCGATGGTGGAGTTCAAAATGAGCGTTCATATTTTTAGGGTGAGAGGAGAAACCTTTATAGAGGACATGAAGAGCAAATGTTTAAAACAGACTTGAAGGAACTGCCAGAGGTGGTTCAGTTGCGACATTTAAAAGACATTTGGCTAAGTATATAAACAGGAAATGTTGGTGAGATACGGGACAAACGCAGGCAAGTGGGACTTGTTAAGGTTAAGAACATGCTCGATGTGGACTAGTTGGACCTAAGGGTCTGTTTCCATGATGTATGACTTGAAACTCCATTTGGTAATCTGGCCAGGTTTTTTTTTAAAATTAATCCCTTAACTGTTTACTTAACTGTCTTTCTCTTGTATGAATGCGTGCTGGATTTATTTTTTCCTTTATCCATTCTTGGGATGAGGGCATCGCTGGATAGACAGCATTTATTGCCCATCCCTTGTTGCCCAGATGGCAGTTAAGAGTTAATCACAGTGCTGTGTGTCTAGAGTCGCATGTAGGCCAGACCAGGTAAGGATGGCAGTTTCCTTCCCTAAAGGACATTAGTGAACTAGATGGGTTTTTCCCAACAATCAGCAATAGATTTATGGTCATTACATTCTTAATTCCAGATATTTATTGAATTCAAATTCCACCACCTGCCATGACCTAACAGTTCTAATTAACCATAAACCAGCTATTCAAGCCTTGAGGACACCAATTCCCAGGATTGCCGATAGCTAACATAAATGCTTACATTTCCATGATCCTTTCATTAACCCAACTGTTAATCGAACATTAACACAAATTAACCCCTATCCAATACTCACTGTAACTATAATGGCACTATACCTAACTCAAACCCCAGCCTAAACCTGATATTACATCCAAACAGCACTCCAGGCAACTCATTGAAGTTCCATTAAAACTGAATCCTTTATTCAATATTAAGGCTGATCCTAACACTAACCTCCAACCATAACTCTGAAACCACACAGTGAATCACAGTGAACAGGTTGTGGATCTGAAATGAACCTCCTAAGAACCTATAGACAATAGGGTAGAAATGAAGAGGAAAAGTAAAGAGAAGAGAATGAGGTCATGATGGAGAGATGAGAAGGAGTGAGACTGGCTGATCTAGTCTGGCACATCTGAACAAGACCGTGAAAATGGCTGAATTCTGTATTGCTGATTTTGATTCTGTGAAGTACTCAGCTGGCTCTCCACAGCTAAAGAGAGCGATGATGCTCCTGAACTCCATCAAACAGTCCGAAGTGTGTTGTCTGTTGGTAGGAATTCAATCACTGAATGGTCGTTAGGGAAGGTCATCTACATGAGTTCTCAAGGTAAAACTAGAAGCGTTTGAAGGACAATTTGCATTAACACAGCTTCCAGTTCTGTTTCGTTTCTTCATGTGTTCAGTGCTATTCTTTGGTGAGGGAGTGAGTATTTGTTCGATTCATTCCCCATGGTGAACATCTTTCAGCATCAGAAGTTTAATTCAGCTGTTGTCATCTATTTGTTCCAACTTTTCAAAAAAAACACTTTCGAACATTGTGCAATACAAATATCCCAGTAGAGATATTGACGAGCATAAAATTAAGGCCCTGTGAATCAGACATCACAGAATTAAACTGAGGGGGATTGTCTACAGAAGCAAGGAACAACTCACAGCAAACTGAAAATGCACAGCCTGATTCAAACGGTGAGGAAAATATTCTACCTGGCTCTAGGCATCATTGGCTTTCCTGGTGAGTGCATATAACTACTGAGGCTGTTGAAATCAGTGTCAGATTCAGTTTCTGCTGTTACCCAGTGAGCAATAATGTTACCTGCAACAGCACATTAGGTCAAATGTGCTGGAAGTATCTCTACAGTTTAATTGTGCTGCTTCCACTGTTTCAAGCTCTCCCCACTGTGTTATTACACTCAGTGTATGACTGTTCCATGAAAAGAACAGAATTTCTGATGTACATTATGTCAAGGAATATATGGAATTCTACAGTGATTAAACTGAATGAAAATGGGATTTTATGTTGCAACTCTTGAAGGGTGAGAAATTCATTTAGAAGATGAGTTCTGAGAAAGAAGCGTTTCCAAGAAATCGTATGGATTGAAAAACAACAAGTAGGTCAACTGAGGATATTATAGCAGAGCATTGGCTGCCTGAAGACAACAGAGTGAGAGAAGCAGGTACATTTTGACAGAAGCAATTTTAACAGGGTGAAGAGGTCCTCACCAGCATGGGTGCTGTTGAAAGGTAAACTGCACAGTCAGCTGGGGCAGGATGGTGGTGGCAGGGAAATCTTACATTTGCTTTGAAGAAAGACAGAACCAGAAGGTTGTGGAAATGTTAGAGACAAGCAATGAGGCTATCGGAGATAAAAGGTACTGCAGATGCTGGAGAATCCGAGATAACAAGGCGTGGGGCTGGATGAACACAGCAGGCCAAGCAGCATCATAGGAGCAGGAAAACTTGACGTTTCGGGCCTAGACTCTTCATCAGAAATGGGGGAGGGGAAGAGGGTTCTGAAATAAATAGGGAGAGAGGGGGAGGCGGATAGAGGATGGATAGAGGAGAGGATAGGTGGAGAGGAGGCAGACAGGTCGAAGAGGCGGGGATGGAGCCAGTAAAGGTGAGTGTAGGTGGGGGGTAGGGAGGAGATGCCTCAGTCCAGGGAGGACGGACAGGTCAAGGGGGCGGGATGATGTTAGTAGATAGGAGATGGGGGTGGGGCTTGAGGTGGGAGGAGGGGATAGGTCAGAGGAAGGACAGGTTAGGGAGGTGGAGATGAGCTGGGAGTGGCACTTTTCCCTGCAACACCTGCCCCCACACCTCCTCCCTCACCCCAATCCCAGGCCCCAAGAAGACTTTCCACATCAAGGAGATGTTCACCTGCACATTTGCCAATGTGGTATACTGCATCCGCTGTACCCGTTGTGGCTTCCTCTACATCGGGGAAACCAAGCAGAGGCTTGGGGACCGCTTTGCAGAACACCTGCGCTCAGTTCGCAACAAACAACTGCACCTCCCAGTCGTGAACCATTTCAACTCCCCCTCCCACTCCTCAGACGAACTGTCCATCCTGGGCCTCCTACAATGCCACAGTGATGCCACCTAAAGGCTGCAGGAACAGCAAATCATATTCAGCCTGGGAACCCTGCAGCCCAATGGTATCAATGTGGATTTCACAAGCTTCAAAATCTCCCCTCCCCCAACTGCATCCCAAAACCAGCCCAGCTCATCTCCACCTCCCTAACCTGTTTTTTCCCTCTCACCTATCCCCTCCTCCCACCTCAAGCCCCACCCCCATCTCCTATCTACTAACTTCATCCCGCTCCCTTGACCTGTCCGTCCGTCCTCCCTGGACTGACCCATCTCCTCCCTACACTCACCTTTACTGGCTCCATCCCCGCCTCTTCGACCTGTCTGCCTCCTCTCCACCTATCCTCTCCTCTATCCATCCTCTATCCGCCTACCCCTCTCTCCCTAATTATTTCAGAACCCTGTTCCCCTCCCCCATTTCTGATGAAGGGTCTAGGCCCGAAACGTCAAGTTTTCCTGCTCCTATGATGCTGCTTGGCCTGCTGTGTTCATCCAGCCCCACGCCTTATTATCTAGCAATGAGGCTATTTTGGGCACACAGTGAAGGAATGTATCTGAAATAATCAGCAGTTTGCTTCAAGATTTCAAAGGAAGATGTTGGGGAAAGCAGAATTTGATGTTTGAGAAGGGTCCCAATCTGAAATATCAACTTTCCTGTTTCTCTGAGGCTGACTGACCTGCTGTGTTCCTCCAGCTCCAAACTGTGTGAGGTTCTGTGGCGTGTTGTTTTTGTTTATTATACCTCTAACTAGTTCCTTTCATACATTTGTATTGATTAAAGTCTTTTTGATAAAGTCCTTACCACCTAACCTCAGTGATGGAGAATGTTTTTCATTTGTTTTATCACTTCTCTCTCTCCCTTTCAATTTAGTGATTGTTGCGATCCTGTTTTGAGGAAAATGTAGACTCTCAGCCTGCAGCTCTTGCTACCTTCTGTCCATGGCAGTGCTGGATCTATTGGTCGTTATCATTGAGATCATACTCAGCCAAATCAAACATGATTTTTTCCCACTATCATTCTTGGACATCACCCCTGTGTGCGGTGTTCACTATGCCCTGTGCCGTCTAGCCATAGACTGTTCTGTGTGGTTCACCATCATGTTCACCTTTGATCGATATGTTTTGTTGTGAGAAACTGAAAGCCAAATACTGCACTCAAAAAACTGCAACTGTGGTTCTTGCCACAACCGGCAGTCTGCTCTGTTTAAAAAACATTCCCACCTACTTTAGATTTAAACCTGAGGAGATTATTGACAACATACCATGGTAATGTTCTAATTCATTTGCATATTATTATGATCCTATCTGGAAAGGATTTAAAAACTTTGAAAAGATTCTAACACCCATATTCCCATTTGGTTTAATTCTGTTCCTCAATGCTCTGACAGTTAGACATATTTTAATGGCCAGTCGAGTCTGGAAAGTTCTGAAGGGACAGAGTCAGGGAAAGAATTCCAGTGACCCAGAGATGGAAAGTAGAAGACAGTGTGTGATTTTACTCTTCGCCATATCTGGCAGCTTCATTTTCCTGTGGCTGTGGTATATCTTGTATTATTTTGGTGTTGATGATCCTTTAGACAGTGATGGTGAATATATATTTAAACAAGTTGCATATATGCTGCGGAATTTGAATTGCTGTACAAATACCATTGTCTATGTGGCATCCCTTTCCAAGTTCAGAGAGAAGCTCAGGAACCCACTGGAAGCTATCTTTACATAAATGATTAAACAACTAAAATTCAAAGCAACTGAGAGTGGATGATCACAAAGGTATTAGCCTGGTGGAGTAAATAAATGCCAAAGGGATATTATCAATTGTCAAGACGAGATAGAAAGTCGGAGATTCAGAAGAACATTGGCAGCAGTTGTCAGATGCCAAATAATTCACGGTCAAACAGAAGAGATGGCTGTTGGATAACCTGAGGTCAATGAAAAGGAGAAATCAGTAACGTTATGGAGCAGCAGAACAAGGGCAAGAAGTGTTACATGAGACCCACATGGAAATTAATAGAAAAGAAACCGGAGCAGCAGGAGCCTATTCAACCCTTTGAAGCTGATGCACCATTCAAAGAGATCTTGGCTGATCTCTTGCTTTCCTGCTTTCCAATTCGGTTGTTGTTAAGCTGTGAAAATTGAACAATCCCAGTATTAAACTGAAACAACTGAGTGTTGAAATTAACAAAAGGAGACAGGAATGCCAGGGAAAAGTCAGCAAAGCACAAGAGCTGACCTCTGGGAGACCAACAATAAAGACGGCGGGAAGAAAGTCGAAGCGCCTCCTGCAGGACAGGAGGAAACGCAGGATCGACGGCTTCTCCTCCACATGCACTGGTTCTTAGCTTGTCATATCCACTCAGGGAAAGAAATGTAATTTCACAAAAGTAAATGCTGTGGATGATGCACATCAAGATGTATTGATTCACTATTAAATCTAATGATCTTCATTTTGAGAAATAAGTTTTTAATCTGATTTCCTTACACTCCTGCTGCTGTGTCATAGCTGTCTCTCCCTTCCATCTCAACCAGGCCCTAGGTTTTAGCTTCAATCTGTAGAAAGCCAACCACTGAGCTGGGGTGAGATTTATGGGACATCGAATAGAGGGTTGAATGATTCAGTTCCAGTTAAGATAAGGGTGAACAGTGCCTGAGAGCTAAACTGGGAACTGTCCTCCCATTCCATGTTCCTCGCTGTAAATGGGTTCAGAATGTATTATTTGCAGACAGTTCTTATTTGAGCCAAAGGTGAATCTATGGTGATCAGAGTTGACATTTACATCTCCATGACTTCATGAGTCTGTCCCCATGTCAGTCTCATCGTTGAAACCTTCATCCATTCCATTGCTTACCCCAGCCTTGATTATTGCACAGCTCAGTATCACACATTCCGCATGGTATAAACTGGGCATGAGCAAAACCTCTTGATCCCCAACTCACACCAGCCCCAATCATCAACCCTTCCTGTCTGCTCATGGCCTCACTCAGACTCCCTGTTAACCATCATAGAAGATAGGAGCAGGAGGAGGTCATTAGGCCCTTGAAATACCCCCTCATTCATCTGAACGTAAGCAAAAACAATCCTAACCTAGTCAATCGCTCCTCATATGTCAGTCCCACCACCCCCAGAATCAGCCTGGCAAGCCTTCACTGCATTCCCTTGAGAGCAAGAGTGTCCTTCCTCAGAAAAGGAGACCTCATTCTACGTGTGGCCTCACCCCATTTGGCGAATAGGGGAATGGTATTTGTAAAATGCAAACTTTGTGTTGGCTATAACGTGATCCCCGCAATGTTTAGCGTTAGAGAGCTGTAATAATAAAGTTGAAACACAACTGTGTCAGAACATAAGAGCACAATGTTCTTATTGTGTTATTTTGAAAAGTTACATCAAAATCATTATGCACAAGTCTGGATAATTGTCTGTCATGTAACAAATTCAGACTTTTCAAATTCACAATCGATTAAATACCAGTCAGATTGATAAAAAATAATAGAATTAAGCCTCAGACCAAATTAGACAATAGGTTTCTGAAAGATCAATCACAACAAAACAGCTTGAGAAAATAAATGATCATCAATGTCCAGTCACTGAGGGATGGTGACAGGCTCATATTGTTAGTGACAACATAGTGTTGTAGTTTTACTGGTGACTGGGAGATGCTGCTGGTGAGCGGGTGATGTGATTGTCAGTGACTCAGTGTTGTTAATGTTTCTGACAGGTAAATGGTCTTACCCATGAATGCATTTACTTGTTGGCATCTGGGCGATGCTGTTGGCAAGTAGCTTGATATTGTTCCTAATTGGGCTTTGTCATTGCTGGT
This sequence comes from Ginglymostoma cirratum, assembly GCA_024137785.1. Lineage (NCBI taxonomy): Eukaryota > Metazoa > Chordata > Chondrichthyes > Orectolobiformes > Ginglymostomatidae > Ginglymostoma > Ginglymostoma cirratum. The sequence continues at coordinate 34,044 of JAHRHZ010000048.1, read as the reverse complement.
GTTTGTAAGGTTGGTGATCAGGATTTTCTCCAATGACTAAGTGATGCTGCTGGAGATTAGATAATTATTCCCAGTGATTGGTTTTTGCTGCTGGAGTTTGATGCTACTGAATCGTGTTGGTATTGAGCGCTGGGTGATATTATTCCAGGAAATGCTGGATACTGCTGGTGTCCTTGTGTTTCTGTTGGAAGCTGGATGCCATTGGTGACCATAGGTTTTATTTTGCTGTCAAAAGGTTACTGTCTGTAGTCAGACTTACTGCTGATAAGGTGATTAATGCTGCTGGTGGTAGCAGAGGTGGCTGAGGGCTTGCTATTCATGATCGTGACTGGGTGACGATGAGTGTCACTGAAGTTTGGGTGCGAATGTACAATGTATTGTTGGTGTGTGGGAGGTGAATCTACAGCTACAGTGGTGAGGAATCTTTAAATCTGCTCATTACTGTCTACTTCTTCAAATTGTGCTGCTTTTAGCTGTAAACTGAACTCTGAAGCTTTATTGATTGTCTCACTTCTATTGAATTAATAATGCTGCTTGTGACTGGATGATGCCAGTGCTGAAGATAGGATGATGGTTTGCCCCAACCCTGCTTTTCCCACAGGCCCCATTATTTATATAGCGCAATTTCCTAGAACGCAAAGTTGTACTGGAATGCAACTATCGCATTATAGCAGAATCCCCTGTATATATAAACATGTCAAAACATACTGAAATTTGATGAAAAAGATGTAGATGCCTTTTTCATTTCCTTTGAGAAATTGGCTAAATGGATGAACTGGCCAGACACCGTGTGGGTAATATTAATTCAGACAAAGTTGGGAGGCAGGACTAGTGAGGTGTGCTGTCAGGGGAGGTGTCAGGAGAATATGAAGAAGTGAAATAGGTTATATTGAGTGCCTACAAATTGGTACCAGAAGCATATAGACACCGGTTCAGAAATATAAGAAAGGAACCAGGTAAGACGTATATCAAGAGAGATAGTAGGAACTGCCAATGCTGGAGAATCAGAGATAAAGCATTGTGGAGCTGGATGAACACAGCAGGCTGAGCAGCATCAGAGGAGCAGGAAAGTTGACGTTTCAGGTCGAGACCCTTCTTCTTTCAGGAGAGATGTTAGGAAGCATCTCCACACACAAAGGGTGGGAGAGGTTTGGAATTCTCTTCCACAAACAGAAGTTCATGCAGGATCAGTTGCTAATTTTAAATCTGAGATAGACTTTATTTTGTTCAGCAAAGGTAACAAGGGATATGGGTCAAAGGTGGATTTAGAGTTTGGCTACAGATCAGCCACGATCTATTAGAATCCTGTTCCTCACTTCCTATGTTCTTTTAATGTTTCTGGATGAAAATCTTGTAATTTCCTACCCAAGGGGTTAAGTTAGCAAGAAAGATTATATAATTAGCCTGTCTTCTCTAGAATTTAGAAGGTTAACAGGTGATCTGTTTGAAGTCTTCAAGATAATAACAGGAAAGGGCAGGGTAGATAAACGATTTCCACTGGCTGGGGATTCTAGACCGGGGGACATAATCTGAGAATGAGCAATTCAAAATCTTAGCTCAACCCAGCCTTCTCAAAGGCAATAAATGTAGATGGGCAATAAATGCTGATGTTGCCAGTGACAACCACATCTTGTGATAAATGAAAGAAAACTCTAAAAACCCCTTACATTTAAAGATAATATAGCCTTAGGTTTCTGAATTGATTCATGTAGCTGGAGACTTACTTCCTTTGTTTGAGTTATTGCAAACGGATCCCAGAATGGTCTCAAGAAAAACACACAGAAGTATCACACCCTTGAGAAAATATTCCACTTCTCAATTCACCCATTAAATAGAATATTTTAACATTTTTCTGCATTACACAGTGTTTATTTTGACAAATCTTCCTATTTTACACATTTTTAGAAGATGTTATAATAGTTGAGCTAATTTATTCTCATATTTTATTCTCCACACCTT
>JAHRHZ010000048.1:0-27085 GCA_024137785.1 Ginglymostoma cirratum | reverse complement strand
CTGAGGTGATGAGGTTGTGGATGGTTTGGGAGATGATGGTTTGGTGCTCGGGGGTGGGGTCATGATCCGGGGGCGGTAGGAGGAGGTGTCAGAGAGTTGGTGCCTGGCCTCAGCAATGTAGAGGTCAGTGCGCCATACCACGACTGCCCCTCCCTTGTCTGCGGGTTTTTAAGGTGAGGTTGGGATTGGAGCGGAGGGAGCGGAGGGCTGCACTTTCTGTGGTGGAGAGGTTGGAGTGTTTGAGAGGGGTAGAGAGGTTGAGGCGATTGATGTCTCGACGGCAGTTGGAGATGAAGAGGTCGAGGGAGGGTAGGAGGTCTTGGGGTGGTGTCCACTAGGAGGGCTTGTGTTGGAGGCGGGAGAAGGGGTCAGTAGAGGGAGGGTTAGATTCGCAGTTGGAGAAGTAAGCGTGGAGACGGAGGCGGCGGAAAAACTGCTCAATATCCAAGCGTGAGCGGTATTCGTTGATATGTGGGTGGAGGGGGACAAAAGTGAGCCCTTTACTGATGACTGACCGTTCGCCCTCAGTAAGGGGGAGGCCTGGGGGGATGGTGAAGACTCGGCAGGGCTCAGTGCTGCGGTCTCCTCTGGACCTGCTGGAGAACAAGTTTACTATTCAGGATAGCCAGGGCACAGTAAAGGGAGGGAAAAGACTTCTGGTCTAAAATGCATTTATTTCAATGCACAAGGCCTGGCTGGTAAGGCAGATGAGCTCAGAGCATGGATTGGCTCTGGGGTCTAGAATGTTATAGCCAAAACAGAAACAGGGCTGAGGGAAGGGCAGGACTGTCAGCTCAATTTTCTGGGATGCAGAAGCTACAGGCATGACAGAAGTACAAATAAGTGAGGGGAGGAGGTGCCCTTTTGATAAGGGAGTACACAACAACTGTACTTAGAGAGGATATTCTGAAGGGGGCATCAAATGGTGCCATGTTGTTAGAAATTAGAAACAAGAAGGGGTGGTCATTGTGTTGGGACTGTATTATAGACCCCCAAATAGCCAGGGGGTATTAGAGGAGCAGATGTGTAGAGAGATTGCAGATACCTGTAGGAATAACAGAGCAGTATTGGTTGGAGATTTTAATTTCCCTTGCATTGACTGGGGCACCCAGAATGTAAAAGGCCCGGACGGGGTGGAATTTGTCAAATGTGCCCAAGAAAGTTTCCTAAAGCACTCCCACCAGGGCGTACCAGGACAGGTTTTTAAGTTGTTAAGAAGGGCAGATGGGATTATCGCCTTTATTCACCAAGGCATAGAGTTTAAGTACAGGGAAGTGATGCTGGATCTCTACAAAGTGTCAAAGGAGATTTACCAGGATGTCGCCTGGGCTGGAGAGTTTTAGTCATGAAAAGAGATTGGACAGACTGGTCAAAACAACCAAAACGTCTGAGGATGCTGGAAATCAAAAATTGAAATTACTGGAAAAAGCTCAGCAGGCCAGGGAGCATCTGTGGAGAGAAATCAGAGTTAATGTTTCAGGTTTCTTAATGTTTCGGGTCAAAATGGTTCTGAAGAAGGATCACTTAACCCAGAAACGCCAACTTTGATTTCTCTCCATAGATGCTCCCTGGCCTGCTGAGCTTTTTCCAGAAATTTCTGCTTTTATTTGGATAGACTGGTGTTGATTTCCTTGGAGCAGAGGAGACTGAGAGAGTACATGACTGAGACGTATAAAACTATGAGGGGCATAGCCAGGGTAGACAGAAAAAATTCTTTTTCCCCATGGTGGACTGAGTAAGGGCCATGTGGGTACAGGTTTAAGGTAGGGGCAGGAGGTTTCGAGGAGATATGAGGAAAAATGTTTTCACCCAGACTGTCACCCAGGTGGCAGTCTGGAACTCACTGTCTGTAAAACTGAGAGAGACAAAAACCCCCATCACATTGAATACATATTTAGATGTGTACTTGTAATGGCAAGCGACTGCTGGAAAAAGCGATTAGGGGTTTGTTTTTTATTAGCACAGACTCAATGAATTGAAGGACCTTTTTCTGTTCTGTCGACTTCTATGTCTCTAAGATGACCGATAGACTGCGTAGACAAAATAATCTGTTTTAAAATTAATTCGGCTGGATATTTATTTCCCTGGCACAAGGAGCTGCATCTGTTGGATGGAAAACATTGATGTGAGGGGAGAGTAGAGGTGTTCTCCGATGTGTTTGGAAGACCGTGTGTTCAGAGGAAGTCAGTTGAAACTCTGCAGAATTGATCAGTAATCTATTACAATGTGGGAGCCCTAATATATCTGCCCTTATGCCAAGCAGTTTACAAGGGGTTATGGACCCATGTAGCTCAGTAAGATTGAGCGTATTCTTAGGACCAGCTCATATGACAGTGTTCGTTAATTTTCTGGGGTGAAAACACAATGCAGTCATTGAAAATATATTGGTGTCATTTACACAGGTAATACAGCGAAGGTGTCCAGTCCCAGATTTTCATTCATTACAGATGTCATATTGATTGAATCATATAACATGAACAGATCAATTGGCGCACTGTATCTGTGTTGATATATTCACACTAATCCTATTTTCTAACGCTTGGTCCATTTCTGTGAATGGCCCGACATTCCAAGTGCTCATTCCAAATACTCTAAATGTTGTGAGGATTTCTGACACAACTACCTTCTAGGCAAGGCATTCCAGACCCTTATCACATGCTGGGTGATTTTCTTTTCCTAAATCCCCTTTAAACCACCTGCTTTTCAAGATAAAATAATGCCCCCTTGTTACTGACCCTCCAGCCAAGGAGAAGAGCTGCTTTCTATCCATCTGGCCATGCCCCTCATGATTTTTTTACACCTCTAATGACCACACACACCACACCCCCCCCCAAGCCTTTTCTACTCCAAAGGATACAATTCGAGTTTATCCAGCCTCTCTTCATTTGTTGAACTGCTCCATCCCAAGCAATATGCTGGTGAATCTCTTCTGCACCCCCTCCAGTGCAATCACACCCTCCCTAGAGTGAGGTGACCAGAACTACACACAATACTCCATTACTGTGGCCTAACCAAAATCATGTACAGCTCCAACATAACTTTCCCTCCCTTATAATCAATGCCTTGACTAATAAAGACAATGGCTCCATATGCCTTCTCAGCTATCTATTAACCAGCCATGCCACCTTCAGGAACATATAGACAAACAGCACAAGATCCCTCTATTCCTCTGAGCTTCCTAGCATCCTGATATCCAATTGAGTCAGCTTGTGTTGTGTAAAGGATCTTCAGTGAAGATCAGCACTTTGACAGACAGAGCCCACAGTCCCGAGAGTAATTTTTTTTTTTCCCAGGTCATGTCTCCTCTTTGTTAATCCGGACATTGAATTTACATCCCTGACTTGCAAATGTACAAATAATCATTGTGATTCTTCGATTGTGACTGGTTTAAGATAAAATTCGGTGTTTTGATACTCTTTCATGTTGAACAACACTTAGAGGGAACACTGAGGATGGCAAGGTCACAAAATGTACTCTGGGTGGGGATTTCAATGTCGACCACCAAGAGTGGCTTGGCAGTAGTACTACCAAGCTGGTCAGGTCCTACAGGATACAACTCCTAGACTGGGTCTATGGCAGGTGGTGAGGGAACCAACAAGAGGGCAAACCATTCTTGACCTTATCCTTACCCATCTGCCAGCTGCAGATGCATTGGTCCATGAAAGTATCAGTAAGAGTGAACACCACAGAGTCCTTGTGGAGATGAAGTCCCACCTTCATGTTGAAAATAACCTCCATCATGTTGTGTGGCACTATCACTGCACTAGATGGGACAGACTTTGAACAGATGTAGCAACTCAAGACTGGGCATCCATGAGGCAGCAGTAGAATTGTACACCAGCATAATCTGTAACCTCATGGCCCGGCATATCCCCCTCTCAACCTTATTATGGACAAAGTCAGACCCTCTCAAAATATTTCAAGTAGGTGGCCTCGACCCTAACATTTTTCTCATTTTAAAGGCAAGCGTAAAATGTCTGTTTCCAGTGCAATGCGATTGGTCAAACTATTCAACGTTAAGCAAAACACAATTTATTTAAATACTGTAGTTACAATACAACCAAAGAAAGAGGAATTTAGAATAACATAACTCTATTGGAAAACTTGACAGAATAATAGATACAGTAACTATTAATAATTAACTGTTCCAATATAGTAACATTTTATAAACAGACCCCTTGGCAAAAAGGCAAATTGAGACACAGATTCTCTCATGAAGTTCTCCAAACCAGTAGGAAAAAAATCATCAAGAGAAATTTCAGAGAGAGAGTTGCAGCCAGGAGACAGTCACCAAAACTCCCACCTCTTTTGGGAGCCCAATTTCTTCTGCTTAAAGCCAAATCTAAAACCTAAGGAAACAAATAGAAAGCCTGGTCACAGTTGGCCACACTCAGGCTGCTTCTATTGTTTCAACTTTAAAGAAAACCCCAAGGCCTCACAAGCTCTTTACCCAAGTGGTCGTCAGTAGCCAGCTTCCCCCCAAAAAAGGACTAAATAACCTCTTGAAAGCCACAACATTAACTCAACCCTAACCATCCAGCCAGGGGATCAACCCTCATTCAATGGAAAGTGCAGGAGGGCATGCCTAGAGCAGCACCAGGCATATCTAAGAATGAGGTGTCAACCTGGTGAAACAGGACCACTTGTATATAAAACTGCAAGTGATAGACAGATCTAAGCAATCCCACAACCAACAAATCAGATCGATGCTCTGCAGTCCTGCCACATCCAGTCATGAATGGTGGTGGATAAGGAGGAGGAGGCTCCACAAATATCCCCATCCTCGATGATGGAAGAGCCCATCAGTGGAAAACATATGGCTGGAGTATTCATAACAATCTTCAGCCAGAAGTGTCGAGTAGATGATCCAACACGGCCTCCTCCAGTGATCCCCAGCATTACAGATGGCAGTCTTCAGCCAAATGATTTGAGGTTCTACAAAGGGCAAAGGCTACGGCCCCTGGCAATATCCCACAAGAGTACTGAAGACGTATGCTCCAGAAAGTGCTGTGCCTATGTCTGAAAGAAGAGAAGTACAGAGACACAGGAAAACAAGAGACAGGGGAGAGAGAGGGAAAGCCAAAAGACAAAGAGAAAGAGAGGGAGAAGGACAGAAAGGGAGAGAAAATAAAAGCCAGTGGGGGCGGGGGGTGGGAGAGGGAGTGGGAGAGAGAAAAATGGAGTAACCCAAGATACAGAGACAGATAGCAAGAGACAGAAAGACAGAGGAAGAGAGTCTTGTGGAGTAAACAAAGAGGCAGAGACAAAGACAGGTGAGACAGAGAGAGACAACAGGATAGAGAGACACAGAGAGGAAGAAAGGGACAGGCAGAGATGGAGAGGGAGAAAGAGAGGGATAAGAGAGAGACAGAGAGGAGTGCGACAGAGGGAGAGAAAGTGAGACAGGCAGAGAGGTAGAGTGAGAGAGAAAGAGGAGAGAGGCAGACAGAGTGAGACAGAGACAGAGACAGAGAGACACACAGACAGAAAGAAATACTGTTAGTCAGAGATGGACAGAGAAATGAAGAGGGAGTGAGAAGAGAGACAGAAAGACAGATGAAGAAACAGAGAGAGAAAAAAAAAGAGAAACCAAGAGCGTGAGAGACAGAGAGAAACAGTGAGTATGAGACTAAACAAGCAGCTGCCAGAAAAGGGAACTGAAAGTCAAAGATACATTAGAATAGGGAAAGGCTGAGAGCAAATTGGGGCAAATAATTCAACCCTCTGGGAGGAAGAGGGTTTGACTGAGGTGCTGAATGAATACTTTTTATCTATTGTCACGAAGAAAAGAATTGGAAAAGTTGTGGTGTTCAGAATCTGATAACCTGCTCCCAGCAAGACCTTAGCAGTGACTTATAAAGGTTTAGTATCACTTCCTCATCTTTCGACTGCATCATTCTATTAATAAAAAATAAGAATCCATCACATTATTTTTAACAGCCTTCTCGGCTTTGAGATTTTCTGACATTAGATGTTTTCTTTTCAAACGGGAACCTCAGAAATTGCAGCAGCTGATAAACTAAGGGCCTTTTGGCCTCTTGCGGGGATAGTAAGGCTCCCATAGCTGCTACTGGGGGAAGAGGGGTACAGGAAGACTCACCGGTGGTTGGGTGCAAATGCTGCTGCAGCTTCAAAATTCAAAACTGTGTGGGAGCTTGCTGTGCATGAGTTAGCCGTCAGCCACCTCTGACCTGCAACCCTCAGTGGGGTTCATCATTGGCTATGTGGTGGTTTCTGGGAAGCCACAAGATGGGGAAAAAGATGAGTTGTGGGATCTTGCTATGCAGAAAATAGATGCTTGTTCTTCTTACCAGTTAATAACAGTTTGGAAGCAGGCTATCGGCCCATCAAATCTACACCAATCCTCTGAAGAGCACCCCCATCCCACCCTGTCCCTGTAACCCTCCATTTCCTACATCTAATCCACCTAGCCTGCGCTTTATGGCCAATTTAGCATGGCCATTCCACCTAACTTGCACACCTTTGGACTGTGAGAGTACCTGGAGGAAACCAACACAGACACAGGCAGAATGTACAAGCTCCACACAGAGGGTGGAATTGAACCTGGGTCCAAATGCACGGTGAGGCGGCTTAGCTAACCAGTGAGCCACTGTGCTACCCTGTAAATAGACATTGCTACTTTAAGAAGAGCAGATGCCCTGGAACTAGACGTTCCCGCTTTAAGAGGAGCAGACACCTGTAAATTGGAAATACTACTTTAGTGGGGGATGGGGAGAAGAAGCCATTTAACAAGGTCTAAATAGACATTGCCACTTTAAGGCGGCAGACGGACCTATTGAACCGACATTGCCATTTTAAGTGGGTTGGCCCTTGCTGCAATAGCGGGCATGGATGCTTTAAACAGGAAGTGACTCCCAGAGCTCCTGGAGCAGCCGTTGCACACAAAAAGAGGAAAATTTTAATTTTTTTTTGAGGGCGAGACAGAAACGGGGAGGGTAGAGCGTGAAATGGGGAAGCGGGAGTAGAAGCTCTCAGTGCATGAAGAACTTCGGGAGGTAAACAATCAAACGCGTTTTAAATGTTTAATGTTTGCCCTCTCCCTGCCTCTGGGCAGATGCTTGTTCTAACGCTGAGCCGAGGGTGCAAGATGACTTCAGGAGGCTGGATTGCTCCTTGGAAAACTTACAGCGAGTTTTCAGATTCCAGAGCTGGCCCAGGCTTCCCTGAGACAACGGGCCATTGTAGCAAAGGCTCTGTCAATCCTGCTACAACTTTGTTCCCAACAGGGACAGAGCCCGTACAGCGGGTCACTGCTGAACTCTTCCTGACCGCTGGCACTCGGTGGGGAGCTGTTGCCCTCAGGACCCGCAGCAAGATTTCCTCTCACTTCCCCACCCACCCAAACACTATCAGTACGTCACCTGCCCTCCTGCTTATAGCAGTGGGTTACCCACATGAGAGAGCGGTCAGCAGCTCAGTATAACTCTCATCTGCAAATCTACGCCTCCAAGGGTGCCCCCCCGGCCGATGCCCGACCACCCCGGTTCTGAGCTTTTTTTTTCCTCTCTCTTTCTCTCTACACAGCCGTGCATTACCCAAGTGATGGAACCGGACACGATCGATCGACATGATGCCCAGCACAACGGGACGGCGGCTGGCGAACAGCTCCTGCAGGGTTATCAAGATGACCACTTTGATGCCCAGGTAGCCCCGTGAGGACCTCGGGTCACTCGGAGATGCCCCTGCTCACACACCACCCCCCGCCCACCGAACACACCTCCCCTACCTTGCTGGAGTAAGGGGTAGGCTGGGTCCATTCACCCTTTGAAAAGTTGCCTTCCAGCCGAATGGGGTGGGGTGGGGTGGCTCAGTAAGGATGTGAGAGTGTTGGGGGAGATTTCAGTCGCTTCTTTTATCTGTCTCGTGTTTTCCTTCCAACTGGAAGGTAGAGGAGTGGGGAGTAGGTCATTCAACCCCAACAAGTCAGCTGTACCCTTTGGTGAGTTCGTGGCTGGTCTGATAACTCTCAACTTGACTCACCTGCCCTTTTATTTCTTTATGACCGTTGCTTCCCTCACTGGGTTTTAAAAATCTGTTTTCTTTTTCCCAACCTTGCATGTAGACTTAAAGAGCCAGCCTCGACAGCCCACTCTGGTAGAAAATTCTGCAGGTTCGCTCCCCTCTGAAACAAGAAACTCCTCCATACCTCTTAAATGTGCCACCCCTACTTCTGAGATTGTGACCCCTGGTCCTGGACACTCCCATAAGGGGGAGCAACCTACCCTGTTAAGTCCTCTAAGAATCTTGTACTTGTCAGTGAAGTTACCTCCTGATAAGATCCTTCCTCTATACCCAAAACTCTACCAGAGACTCTTTCCCCAGAGTGTCTGTTTGTTACAGTCCATCCTACTGTCTCTGCCTCTCCGTGACTTTCTGATTCTTTCTTTCCCTTTCTCTTTCTCCTTCTCCTTCCCCTCTCTCTTTGCTTCGCTGTCCCCCTCTCTGGTTGCAAAATTCCTACCCATGTTCTCGGCTGCTCCATATCACTCTTTCTCCCCCACCTCCTACACCCACCAGGCTCCTGACACTGATTTTTGTTTTTGCGGACAGATTGATGACTTCATGGCCCCAAACCAGGATTACAACGAGGAGGAGGAGGAGCGGAAATATTTCCGCCGGAAACGCCTGGCAGTGGTGAAGAACGTGGTGTTTGCCAGTCTTGGTAGCTCCCTCACCTATGGAGTCTATTTGGGTGAGTCTCAGCCTTAGGGAGAGGCAGGGCTCCGCGTGCCCGTCAGTCCTCGGACCAGGTGAAGTTTGTAACATTGATTGTTACTAACACACACCCCCCTCACCCCTAACCTCCTTTAGACCAGTGTTTGGGGCGGGGGGGGGGGGTTGTTGGTGGAAGATGTTGAGATGAAATGTGCATGTACGTTTCAGAGAGCGTGTTTAAGCCCCTGTTGCCACTGCCCAATTGTCTGGCCACTCTCTGGTTGGCTCATTTGAGGTCTAAAGTGGTGAACATGAGAGTAGCAGGGGATGCAAATTCTAGTGGGGAAGCAGGGCTGAGGGACAGTGGAAGAGGTCCTCTTCTCCATGACCTCTTCCCTCAAGAGGGGCCGTGCTCTCCCCTTGGGTCTTCTCCCCTCTCCCCTTGGACTTCTACTCCCTCTCTGACACGTGCTTACTTTATTTTTCTCTCTGTCTTTCCTTCTGCTTTCCCCTTACCTCGCCCTCACCTCCAGGTCTACTGCAGATGCAGCTCATCCTCCATTATGACGAGACCTACCGGGAGGTCAAGTATGGAAACCTGGGGCTTGTGGACATTGACAATAAGATGTTGATGGGCATTAACGTCACTCCCATTGTTGCCCTTCTCTACACGCCTGTCTTGATCAGGTAACCCTGAAGTTTGGGACGGTTCCCACGGGGATGCTTCATGACCTGTGATCATGGTGGGGGGGAAATCTTCCCATGTAGCTCGTGGGATTGGCAGGGGGAGACGGTGTTGCATTCCTGCTCTTTTGCGTCACTGACCTGAATGGACAGTTCGGTTCTTGGGGAGAGGAAGTGTCGGCCTGTGAGAGGGAATGATAACGGAACTCTCTCTTGGTGGAGAGAGAATTCCTGGTGACCGCTCCAACTGATCTCTTTTCCCCCACCTTTTGCAGATTCCTTGGGACCAAGTGGATGATGTTCCTCGCCATTGGAATTTATGCCCTCTTTGTGTCGACCAATTACTGGGAGCGATATTACACCCTGGTCCCATCGGCAGTTGCCATTGGAGCAGCCATCGTCCCACTCTGGGCCGCCGTGGGGAACTACATCACCAGGTCTGTCTCTGTGGTGACTCATTCCTGATCTCCCCACCCCAAGGCTATGTGTGCCCAAATTAAAACGGAATACTGAGGGAGCCCTGCTGTTTCTGAACTCTTCCTCTGAATGTCCTGATATTATCTAATGGATACAGTAGAGACAGATAAAGCAAACAGGCGAAAACCTGGCAGATGGAATGTAATTGGGGAAAGGTGAGGTCACACACTTTGTCAGGAGGAATAGATCAGCTGAATTTGATGGCAGAAAGCCGCAGAAAAGAGGGATTTTGGAGTCTTTGCTTGTGAATCACAAAAAAGCCAGCATCCAAGTTCAGGTAATCGGGAAGGCAAATTGAATGTTGTCGTTTATATCAAAGGGAGTGGCATATAAAAGGAAGAAGGCTTTGTTAAAACTGTACAAGGCGCTCGTCAGACCACAGCTGGAATACTGTTAACAATTTGGTGTGCCTCATCTAAGGAAAGGTAGGTCGGCATCGGAGGCAGTCCAGGGAATGTTCGCCCGGCTGATTCGGGTATGGACGGACCCACTATGAGGAGAAGTTGAGTAGATTGGGCTTGTGCTCGTTGGAATTTAGAAAAATAAGAACCTTTTATTGAAACATGTGGCTCTTAGGGACCTCACAGGGTTGATGACGTGAGATAGATTGACTTCCCCTTGAGAGAGTGTCCAGGACAAAAGGCATGATCTCAGAACAAGGGAACATGTATTTAAGACAGATGAGGAGGAATTTCTTCTGAGTGGAGGAATCTGCGCGGTTCTGGGCCACACTGAGCTGTTGAGGATGGGTTATTTTAACTATATTCAACATTGAGAGGCATATTTTAATCAGGAAAGAGAGAAGGGTTATGGGGGGAGGGGGTGGAGTGTGGAAGGTTGGAGTTGAGGATGGTCAGACCTGGCACGATCTCAATGAATAGCAGGCAGACTCGATGGATGAAATGGCAAGCTTCCCTCTATGTTTGGGTCTAACCCTGTACTGGGAATGTTTGATGGAGTCAGTGTTAAGGAAACATCATTTTCAGTCTAAATGAGTAGAGGGAGTATCTAACTGTATCTATTCTGTATCTAACCCCATGCTATCAGTATCCTGGGAGTGTTTGATGGGAACAGGGTAGAGGGAGCTTTACACTGTATCGAGAGCCCTGCTATCCCTATCTTGGGACTGTTTGGGGGAACAATGTAGAGTGGGCTTTGTTCTGTATCTATGCTGCCCCTTATTCTGGGAGTGATTGCCAAAGTGAGTCTAATGTGCAGAGTCTTCTGAAAGCTCCATTCAGTAGTTACTCAAATTGTTTTCCTGACAGAATGGCGCAAAAATATTATGAATATGTTAATTATAAAGAGGACCATGTTCTGGAACAGAAGAAACTGCCCAAAGGAGCATCTCACCAATATGTCATCATCTTCCAGTCAATCTTCTACTTTCTGTTTAATGTAAGTCTTTTTTTTTCCTGCTCCAAAATGGGTAAACCAGCCAGGGCTCCTGATCAACGTCTGGTGATCCCTGGGTTGAAGTGAGTTGAAGTCAGCTTGGGCTCCTGCTTGTGCTCACTGTCCTGTCATGTTCGTTTTGAGAGGGAGCAGAAACAAGCCAGGGTTCCTGCTCACGGTCACTGTGTTGGGAAACTGAGGAGAGGAAGAAAATTGGCCTGGGACCTGGCCTCGTCACTGTCCAGTGATCCCTGGCTTAGAGAAAGAGATTTCAAATCAGCCAAGGCTCTCGTTCCTGATGAGTATTGTGTGATCCACTGTTTTGAAAGGGTTTATCAGCGAGTGGTCCTGCTTCTGATCATTATCCTGAGATCCCTGGATTAGAGGAAATCAGCGAGGGGTCTTTTCCCCCATGATTCCTGGTTAGTGAGAGAGATGGGAAATCATCCAGGGTTCCTGTTGTTGCTCCCTATTCCATTATCCCTGCTTCTGCAAGAGAGAGAGCACGGAGATCAGCCTTGGGCCTTGCTTGATCACAGCTCAGTGATCCAGGTGTTAGAGAGGGAGAGGATCAGCCAAGTGTATTACAACTGATCATGGTCCTGGTATTCCTGGGTCACAGAGCGCAAAGCAAAATCAGCAAGGGGTCTTTCTCCTGATTGGTGCCCAGTAATGCCAGGGTAGGAGAGGGAGGGAGGGAGACAGACATCAGCCAGGGCTGCTGCTCCTCACTATCCCATTTGTCCTGGAGTTAAGGGAGGGGAGATGAACCTGGATTTCCTGTTCCTGATTTATTGCCTAATGAATCCTGGATTAGAAAGAAAGAGGAAATTAACCAGGGTTCCTGCTCCTCGGCATTGTATGACAACTTTCAGTTTTCTTGGGACATTTATCTCCTCTTCAACCAGTGGGTCTCTCCCCTCCTGTTATGGGGAGAAGGCAGCAGAATGGTGTTGAGAAACAGATCAGCCATACCTACAGAGGGGGTGGTCAGGGTTTTGGGGTGCACTGACAGAGAGGGAGAATTGTTGGGGGATTTTGAAAAGGGAATTGATGCCTTATCTGATCCAGAAGACTGTGCAGAGTCATGGGGTAAAGGGACTTGCTGCATTGCTGTTGCAAAGGGCCAGCATAAGCTGGAGGGTCAAATGGCCTCCTCCGCTGCTACAATGCATGCTGATCAAAAACAAAACCAGAAGCTGCTAGAAAAGCTCAGCAGGTCCAGCAGCATCTGTGAAGACAAATCAGAGTTAATGTTCTGGGTCCAGTGATCCTCCCTCAGAATTTCCCTGCATTCTGATCACATTTTCTCTCTGCTCCTCCTACTTTAGCTCAGTTTTGTGTTTGCTGAGATGCCCATGGCCTTCTTTCTGAACCGCTATCTCTACGAGTCCAACCACACACTCTACGCTGCCAATCATTGCGGTAAGAGAGCTTGACTGAAAGAGAAAACTTCGAGTAAATGTCAGCAGTGCTGGGCCACAGACAGACAGAGAGGGAGAGACTCCAACACTTGCTGGGAGCGTCACAGGGAAAGACATAGAGAGTGAGAGTGAGATGCGCATGCACATGCAGACGCATACACAAACAGACACTGGTATCGAGGGCCCTAAATCATAGGCATGCAACATGGAAATAGACCCTTCAGACCATCTCATCTGTGCTGACCAGATATCCAGAACTGATATATCCCGTTTGCCGGCATTTGGCCCACATTCCTCTAAACCTTATTCATGTACTCAAGTAGGTGCATTTTGAATGTTGTAATTGTACCTGCTTCCTCCACTTCTTCTGGCATATGCACACCACCCTCTGCATGAAAAAGTTATCCCTTAGGTCCTTTGAAATCCTTCGCATCTCACCTTAAACTTGTGCTCTCTAGTTTTTGACTCCCCTACCCAGGGTAAAAAGGACCTTGGCTACTCGCCCTGTCCATGTCCTTCATGCTTTTATAAACCTCTATAAGGCCGCCCGTTGGCCTGTGCTCCAGGGAAAATAGCCCGAGCCTATTCAGCCTCTCCCTACAGATCAAACCCTCCAGTTCTGGTAATGTCCTTGTAAATCTTTTCTGCACACTTCCAAGTTTAACAACATCCTTCCTATAGCAGGATGACCACAATTGTATGCAGTATTCTAAAAGTGGCTTCATCAGTGTCCTGTACATCTGCAACATGACATCTCAACTCCTACACTGACCAAAAAAGGCAAATGTGTCAAATGCATTCTTTACGACCCTGTCTATCCCTGCCACTATTTTTGGGGAACTATGTACCTGAACAGGTCTCTCTGTTCGGCAACACTCCACAGGGCCCTACCATTAACTGTATAAGTCTGCTTTGCATTGCCTGACCAAAATACAACACCTCACGTTTATCCTAATTAAACTTCATTTATCACTCGGCCCATTGGCCAATCTGATCAGGGTCCCATTATACATTGTACTATTTCACTGCCCACTACACCACCTATTCTGGTGTCATCTGCAAACTTACTAACCATGTTCACATCCAAATCACTTATATAAATGCAAAGTAGTGGACCCAGCACTAATCCTTGGTGTTCCACTGGTCACAGGCCTCCAATCTGACACACACACACAGAGACACTCAAGCGAGTGAGGGAGAGAGATGCAAACAGATGCACAGGCACAGAGAGTGAGAGAACAACAGACATGCAGATGCGCACACATGTGCATCGAGAGAGAGTTGGAGACAGATAGTCAGGCACAGAGTGAGACACACGTGAGCACACCGAGTGGCTGTGTGCAGAGGCAGTTATGACAAGTGCAGGTGAAGAAAAGTGGTCAAGAGAGGAGGCAAGTGCACTCTCATGCTCCCTCTCTGAAAAATACCTGCGGCCAAAGCGAATGGTGATTTTTTTTTATTTTTGTTTTGGTGACAGGCACCGAGATGAAGGGACTGATCGAGGGTCTGAACAAGACTGTGTTGATGAAACTGCCTCAGAGCATCAGCCTCATTGTGGTGGAGAGTGTCCTGATGGCTGTTGCATTCATCGCTATGATACTGGTACATCCACAACACCACGTGGAGGCAGAGGGTATAGAAGGAGACCAAGAGTGCATAGAGGGAGGAAAACTTGACGTTTCGGGCCTATTTAGGCCCGAAACGTCAAGTTTTCCTGCTCCTATGATGCTGCTTGACCTGCTGTGTTCATCCAGCCCCATGCTTGTTATCTCGGATTCTCCAGCATCTGCAGTACCTTTTATCCCTGCACAGAGGGAGGGTAGGGGGAAGAGGGAGAGGGAGAGGGGTTTCAAGATGGATGCTGTTGCAGAAGTTTATATCTCCTAGGGTAGAATTTAACACTTGACTCGAGTGAGCAACTTGGGTACGAAACAGTTGTGCTGGACTTAAATACAGTTAATTGCATAAGAATGAGGGCCAAGTTGGCTCGGTGGACCATGAAATGGGTTTTGCAACAAAAAGCAGTTGAGAAATAGTTCCCCAGATGAATGAGGAAACAGTTCATGGCTCACGATAAAGGTATATTCCAGTGAGGAAGGAGATAAATCAATCACGGTTAACTGGGGAAGTTGAGGATCACATCAAACTGAAAGACAAAAAACAAAAACGTGCAGTGTGGCAAAGATTACTGGCAAGCCAGAGAATTGGGCTAGTTTTAGAAATGAACCAAAGATGTCCAAAAATACAATAATGCTCAAGAGTAAAGCTTGAGGCTAAACTCATAAGCAATATCAAAATTGACAGCAAGAGCTTCTTTGATAGCCAAAGGATGGTGGAGACCGAAGTTAACATTGACCCCTTACAGAATAAGGCTGGAGAAATAATAATGTGGTAGGAATTGAATAAACGTATTGCATCAGTCTGAGAAGGCACTGATTAGTATTCCTGAATTACTAAATAATCATGGAGGAGTGTAAAGTATAGTAAATATCATGAAATATTATGATTGAAACTACTGGGGTTAATGACCAATGAGTCTCCTGGATGGGATGTATCATTGGGCATTTGAAGGAAATGGCAACCAAGATAGTAGATGCACTAGTAGTAACCTTCCAGGAGTCCTTAGATTCTGGAAAAGTCCCAGAGGATGGGAAAACGGCTAATTAAGCCTTTTGAAAAGGAAGAAGACAAAAAATATGTAACTATAGGTCAGTTAGCTTAACATGTTGGAAAAAGTGTATATCTTTTATAACGAACTAACAGAAGGATCTTGGGCTCAAGTCCATAGCTTCCTGAAAGTGACCACACAAGTAGATAGGGTGATAAAGAAGGCACACGGTATGCTTGCTGTTATTGGTCGGGGAATTGAGTACAAGAGTCAGGATATCATGATTTCTGATGAAGGGTCTAGGCCTGAAAAGTCAAGCTTTCCTGCTCCTATGATGCTGCTTGGCCTGCTGTGTTCATCCAGCTCCATACCTTGTTATCTCAGGATATCATGTTGCAGCTTTATAAGACTTTGGTCAGGCCACGGTGAGAGTATTGCATTCAAATCTGGTTGCCACATTACAAGAAGGATGTGGAGGCTTTGGAGAGGGTGCAGAAGAGGCTTATCAGGATACTGCCTGGATTGGAGGGTATGAGATCTAAGGAGAGGCTAGAAAATCTCGGGTTGTTTTTCTCTTGAGCGACAGAGGCTGATGGGAGACTTGATGGCAGTTTATAAAATTGAGATGCATGGATAGGGTTGATGGTCAGAATAATTTTCCCAGAGTTGAAATACTTAAGATGAGAGGGGTAAGTTCAAAGGCGATGTGAGGGTCAAAAACAGTGATAGGAGTCTGGAACACATTGCCAGGGGTTGTGGTGGAGGCAGATACTATAGGGGCTTTTCAGGGGCTTTTAGATAAGCACGTGAATATGCATGGCATCACGGGATATGGACCAAAGGCAGGCAGGAGATATTACTTTAATTTGACATCATGTTCGGCTCAACATCATGGGCTGAAGGGCCCATTCCTGTTCTGCACGGTTCTATGTAATAGCAGATCTTTTAGATACAGACAATGTGATCAAGCAGAGTCAGCAGGGCTTCATGAACGGGAAATCCATGCCTGATAAATTTTGAATACATTTGTGGTGGTAACTAGCAGAATAGACAAAAGGGAAGCACTTCAGGAAGCGTTTTGTTAAGGTTGGGTTGCATTAGAAGGGCAGGAAGAGAGAGAGTATTGGAGGAGATATATTAGCATGGATAGAGGATTCGCTAGCTAATGGACACTTAGGAAGGGTGGGGCATTTTCAGGATGGTAACCTATAACTAATGGGGTGCCGCAGGGGTCAGCACTGGGACCATGATTATTTACAACTTATTGTACTGAATTTGATGAGGAAAGTAAATGTACAATAGGCAGGTTTGTGAATGATACAAAACTAGGTGGGATACAAAACTATTCACCTGAATAGTGAGGATGATGCAAAGAATCCGCAGAGAGACAGGAACAGGTTAAGCGAGTGAGTTGAAAACTTTGCTTTTTATTTATTGATGGGATGTGGATGTCACTTGCTGGGCCAGCATTAGCTACCCATCTGTAACTGCCCAGAAGAGTCAACCACATTGCTGTGGGTCTGGAGTCACATGTAGGCCAGACCAGGTAAGGATGGCAGTGTCCTTCCTTGAAGGAAATCAGTGAGCAAGATAAGTTTTTCTGACAATTGACAGTGGGTTTGTGGTCATCATTGGAGTCTTATTTCCTGATTTATTGAGTTCACATTCCACCATCTGCTGCGGCAGGGTTAAAACCTGGGTCCCCAGAACATTACCTGAGTCTCTAGATTAACAGTCCAACGATAACACCACTAGGCCCCACTTCTCTGATGGAATATATTGTGGTGAAACGTGAGGTTGTACACTTTAGCAGGAAGACTAGAGGAGCTGGATGTTATTTGAATGAAAAAAGCAATAGCAGGTGTTGAATCACAGAAAACTAACATCCAAGTTCAGTGGGTAGCAGGGAAGGCAAATGGAATGTTTGCCTTTATTTCAAAGGGAATGGCGTATTAGGGTAGGGAGGTTTTGCTGAAATTTGTACAGGGCACTTGCCAGAGAAAAGTTGACATGCTGTGAACTGTTTTGAGCCCCTTATCTAAGGAAAGGAGATGGTCCAGAGAAGGTTCACTCAGCTGAATGATTGACTGTGTATCTTCTAGGCTTATGAATTGAAGGTGCATGAGAGATTAGCGGGAGAGTCAGAGGGAAGAGAGAGCAGGATTGGAGTGACTAATGTAAAGGGCAGGGGTAGATGGACTGAAGTGAAGTGTGACATAGTGCACAATTTGAGAGAATGGGTGAAGGTGTGAGAGAATGAGTAATGGTTGGTTATGAACCCTGAACCCAGCCTCTCCCTCCCTGTCTGTCTGTCTCCACTCCTCTCCCAGCCCCACCCTGCCAGTAACCTTCACTTGACCTTCCTATTTCTACCCATGACCCCAGTTCCCCCTCAATCCTCCTCCGGCCCCCTGCCTTCAGACTGTTCTCTCTGGTCTTGACACTCTCTCGACTGCTCTGAAGAGGTTGCCAGAGCTGTTAGAATGTGGGGGGGAATCACTAGGTGAAGTCTCTCTCTCTCTCTCTCTCTCTCTCTCTCTCTCACTGAGTTGTAGGTGCTGACTCTCTGCGGCCCCGCGTACCGGCCCACCGAGGAGATTGACCTGCGCAGCATTGGCTGGGGCAACATCTTCCAGCTACCCTTCAAACACATGCGGGACTACCGCCTGCGGCTCCTGCTGCCCTTCTTCATCTACAGCGGCTTCGAGGTGCTCTTTGCCTGCACAGGCTTCGCCCTGGTGAGTGGGGCAGCGTTGTCCCTTTAACAGCTCTGACTCTCCTCTCCTGGTGGGAGAAGGAGGCAGTGGCACTCTGTGCTTTTATTCATTTTGTGCATGTCGCTCTCGCTGTGCACCTGGCGGAATGGTTTCCTACTAAACAGTATCTCTTTTCTGCCCCCCCCCCCCCCCTCCCCTCCCCCCACCTTCAGTCGTACGGTGTGTGTTCACTGGGGCTGGAGCGTCTCGCCAGTATCATCATCGCCTATGGTGTCTCTGCATCGGCGTTCTCGCTGCTGTCTCTCTCCATGCTGTGGGTAGCCCGCTCGGTGCCCCTGCTATTGGGCGCCACTGTCCAGCTCGTGCTGATCATCACCCTCTTCTGCTGGGCCCCCAGCCCCAAGAAGAGCCAGACTACCAGCCTGCTGGGGGTCTATGGTGTGGCTGTGTTGTGGGGGCTTGGCACGGCCTTGAACAAGACCAGCCTTGCCGGTGAGTATATGTTCAGGGTGGGAGCAGATAGGGCTGATCTGTCAAGAAAACAAGGAGAGGCAATGGCCTAGTGATATTATCGCTGTACTGTTAATCCTGAGACCCAGATAACATTTTGGGGACCCAGGTTTGAATCCCGCCATGGCAAATGGTGGAATTTGAATTTAATAAAATATCAGGAATTAAGAATCTAATGATGACCATGAATCCAGTGTCAATTGTCGTGAAAAACCCAACTGGTTCGCTAATGTTCTTTAGGGAAGGAAACTGCCGTCCTTACCTGGTCTGGCCTACATGTGACTCCAGACCCACAGCAATGCAGATGACTCTGAACTGCAATTTGAGATGGGCAATAAATGTTGCCTGGTCAGCGCTGCCCTCATCCTGTTAATGAATTTTAAAACAAAAAGGGGGGGTGCAGAGGGGAAAGGTGTGAAATGGGGTGAAGGGGAGCAGGGACAGGCGAGATTGGGTATTGGGGAGAATGATCTGTGTGCGCGTGTCTCTGTGTACTTAACAGGGATCCAGTTTACTGTTCGGCCTCTTCCCTCTCTTCCTTCAATCTTTCCTCCAGCTCTGTTGGGAATGTTGTATGAGGACAAAGAAAGACAGGACTTCATCTTCTCCATCTACCACTGGTGGCAAGCTATTGCAATCTTCGTGGTGTACCTCTGGTCAGGAGCCCACATGAAGGTCAGTGAGTCCATCAGCCCACCTTCTGACACCTGTAGAGGGGGGGCAGGTCCCACAGGCTGGCATCACAGTTAGCCTGGAAAACCCCATATTGTGGGGTGCAAAGGTTTGACAAACTGTTTGGAAACCTGTCTTTATGGAACAGTGTAGAGGGAGTTTTACTCTGTATCTAACCCCAAGCTGCTTCCGTCCTGGGATTGTTTGTGGACACGGCACAGGGAGCTTTGCAGTGTATCTAACCCTGTGCTGTCCTTGTCCTTGTCCTTGTCCTGACCATGTTTGATGTGGCAGTGTAGAGGAGGCTTTACTCTGTATCTCATTCCATGCTGTCCCTGTTCTGGGTGAGTGTTTGTTTGAGATAGTGTCAAGGAAGTGTTTCTTTGGGCGTAATAGTGAAAACATCTTGACATGTTGTCTAATACCGCGTTGTCCCTGTCCCGCGTTGTCCCTGTCCCGGGAGTATTTGATGGGGACAGACTTGAAGGAACTTTAGTAGGGAGGGAGCTCAAATTTCGGGTTAAGAGAGTAGACAGGGCTTTCCTCGGAATCTAACCCCATGCTATCCCTGACCTGGAATGTTGGCTGGGGACAGCATCGAGAGAATGTGCTGTGGAGCTAACCCTACTCATGGTGTCGTTCCCCACCACACACACATCCCCCCCCCCCTTCCCCAGGTGAAGTTATCGATCATGCTGGTGACTCTGGTCATTGCCATTGCCTCGTATCTGTGGATGGAGCGCAAGCTGGCGCGGCGGGACCCTTTCCGTCTGCCTCGTATCCCCAAACCCCAGCACAAGACGAAGGGTTACCGCTACCTGGAAGATGAGAATTCTGACCAGTCCGATGAGGAGGCCGAGAGGCAGAGTAACCCCAGTGAGCCAGACCCAGATCAGGATCCACTGGACACTGACCTTTACCAGCCTGCTGACCCTGATGTCGCTGAGGGGCAAGACTGACGGGGCCCTTCACCCATCACAAGCTGCTGTGCCTCTTGTTTGCTGATGCCAGTTTTCTTCTTCGAGCTGCTTAACTGCGTGGATCTGAAGACCAGTTGCTGTTGTCTTCAGGTCAGGAACATGTTGGCATCTTTGTTTGAAATTAACCTGGAATGCAGAGCATCCCTTTCTGGTGCGAGGGTGCCCCTTAAATCAACAGCACTGGGTCTGGTCGTGGGGTGGGGTGGGGAGCGGGGGGAGGTGGTGTCTGCGGGATAAACCTAAACAGTGCTGACTGGTGGTGGGAGGCCTGTACTGCACTATGACAGTTGACACGGCAGAATTCCATGGACTGTTAAAAGTCACATGACACCAGGTTATAGTCCCACAGGTTTATTTGAGATGACAAGCTTTCGGAGCATAACCCCTTCATCACCTGATGCTCTGAAAGCTTGTCATCTTAAATAAACCTGTGGGACTATAACCTGGTGTCATGTGACTTCTGACTTTTTTCAGCCCAGTCCAACACCTGCATCTACACATCATGGACTATTACAGTCATAAAGTTGTAAGGATGTACAGCATGGAAACTGACCCCTCGGTCCAACTCGTCCATGTCAACCAGAGATCCTAAACTAATCGAGTCCCATTTGCCAGCATTTGGCCCATATCCCATCCAGATGCCTTTTAAATTTTGTAATTGTACCAGCTTCCACCACCTGCCCTGGCAGTTCATTCCATACATGCACCACCCTCTATGGAAAAAGTTCCCCCTTAAATCCCTCTTAAATCTTTCCCCTCTTACCTTAAACCTATGCCCTCTAGTTTTGGACTCCCCTACCCTGTGGAAAAGACCTTCATGATTTTATAAACTTCTATAATGTCACCCCTCAGCCTCCAAAGTTCCAGGGAAAATAACCCCAGCCTATTCAGCCTCTCCCTATAGCTCAAAAACTCAAACTCTGGCAACATCCTTGTAAATCTTTTCTGAACCCTTTTTAAATTTTACAACATCTTTCCAATAGCAGGGAGACCAGAATTGAACACAGTATTCCAAGAGGTGCAGTATTTTCTCCCTGTAGCAAGTGGGTGGATATGACAAGCAGGTTACCATGAGGGATGGATGCATGTTTGTGAAGCAAGTTTAGGATGATGGTGGGAGAAAGTCTGCCAGGCTTTGCAGAAGGGGACCCTCTAAGAAACTCAACAATAATGATACTTAGACTATCTTCAGTAAGATTTGAGTCAGGGAGGTTGGTGCATTAATGAGCAGCAACAGGCATTTTTCAGTTCAGGAAAAAGCTGCCTGGGTGACAGGCCTTGGATTGGTCAAGCTGTGCCTTGCTATAAACGAGGGAAGCATTGCAGCCATCAAGGAGAAATCATCTTTCTCCCTCCTCCTCAATGTGAGTGAAATGATGAAAGGAAAAAACGTGAATATTTATCAAGTCAGTTCAATTGCAAGGACCTAGGTCCAACTGATCTGTTGTTGATTTAAAAGAGCAACCATCACTTTTAAGGTGCACCTGTGTATCAACATTGCTAAAATCCAAAGAAATTTAGATCATTTAGCCCTTCTTTGTGATCTGGTCTCCCGGTCTTCAGAATTTTATTTTCCATGTCTATATTTACCACACCTAAGACACAGTTTGACACACACACCATTTGAGAATGATTGTGTGTAAATGATTAATTGGCATTTCAAAGGGGTGTAGATCACGTACTATAGTAGTAGATCGTTAGTCATTTCTGTCTGCCGTTTGTTAAATAATTGTTGTTTAAAATAAAGCATTATTTTGTGTAAATGACAATATGGTGTGAATTGCTTTTGTCCTGAGTAGCAGTCAGTTTGGAAAATTGATCATCTTGGTTTCTGTATTTGTGACAGCCTATGTAACAGTAGGACTCTATTCTCTCAAATTGCAGGAGCAAATTACTGCGGATGCTTGAATCTGTACTGAAAACAATAAATGCTAGAGCTCATAGCAGGTCAGACAGTATCCGCGGCGATAGAGCGCAAGCTAATAGTTAGTGTCTTCTAATAGTTAGTGAAACAAGGATCAAAAATCTAGCTATTTGGTGAAGTTGAGATTTGTGCCTTCTAAAGGGCTTACCTCGCTGAAATAAGCATTTTAGTCAAAGCAGCATCAATAGTTATGTCATTTGGTGAAGTTCAGATTTATGACCTCTGAAATGTTTATTTCAATGAACTGAGCATGTTGGTCAAACCAGCATCAAAAAGTACGTCGTTTGGTGGAGTTGAGATTTTTGTCTTCTAAATTTCTAAACTCTCTGAAATAAGCATTTTTTGTTAGGTCATTTGGCGAAGTTGAGATTTTGGTCATCTCAAGTGCTTAACTCGCTGAAATAAGCATTTAAGTCCATCTAGAATCAAAAGTTATGTCATTGAGTGAAGTTGAGGTATTGGTCCTCTGAAGACTTTATCCTGCTAAAATAAGTGCGTTAGTCAAATCAAGATCAACAATTGGGTCTTTTGGTGAAGTTGAAATTTGTGTCTTATAAAGTGTCTTATAAATCGCTTAACTAAGCATTTCAGTCAAATCTGCATCAAAGGTTATGTCATTTGGTGAAGTTCAGATTTTTGACCTCGGAAGTGTTTATCTCAATGAACTGAGCATGTTAGTTAAACCAGCATCAAAAATTACGTCGTTTGGTGAAGTTGAGATTTTGGTTTTCTAAACTGCTTATCTCACTGAAATAAGCATGTTAGTCAGATCAACATCAACATTGGAGTCATTTGGTGAAGTTCAGATTTTTGGCTTCTGAAGTGCTTTAATCGCTGATTATAGTGAAACACATTTTAGTCCTCAAGTTCTCAACTTCTGTAGTGCTCAACCTCTGTAGTGCTTATCTCGCTGAAATAGCATGTCAACCACACCAGCATCAAAAATTAAGGCGTTTGGTTAATTTGAGATTTTAGTCTTCTAAAGTGCTTGACAGTCTGAAATAAGCATTTTAGTGAAACCAGCATCAAAAGATAGGTCTTGTGGTGAAGTTGAGAATTTTGACTTCTGTAGTGCCTATCTCGCTGAAATAAGCATGTCAACCAAACAAGCACCACTAACTAAATGTTTTGCTGAAGTTGAGAATTTTGTCTTAGGTTGTGCTTATCTTGCTGAAATAAGCATTTTACACAAACCAGCATCAGAAGTTAACTCATTTGGTGAAGTTGAGAATTTTTACTTCTGAAGTTCTAATCTCGCTGAAATAAGCATTTAAGTCAATCTAGAATCAAATGTTATGTCATTGAGTGAAGTTGAGGTATTGGTCCTCTGAAGTGTATATCTGGCTGAACTAAGCATGTTAGTCAAATCAAGATCAACAATTGGGTCTTTGGTGAAGTTGAAATTTGTGTCTTATAAAGTGCTTATCTCGCTGAAATAAGCATTTAAGTCAAAGCAGCATCAAAAGTTATGTCATTTGGCGAAGTTCAGATTTTTGACCTCTGAAGTGTTTATATGAATGAACTGAGCATGTTAGTCAAACCAGCATCAACATTGGAGTCATTTGGCGTAGTTCAGATTTTTGGCTTCTGAAGTGCTCAACACACTGAAATAAGCATTTTAGTCAAACCAGCATCAAAAGTTAGGTCATTTGGTGAACTTGAGATTTTTGACTTCTGAAGTGCTTATCTCATTGAACTGAGGATGTTGGTCAAATAAGCATCAAAAATTAGGGCGTTTGGTTAAGTTGAGAATTTAGTCTTCTGAAGTGCTTGACAGTCTGAAATAAGCATTTTAGTGAAACAAGCATCAAAAGTTCGGTCATTTCGTGAAGATGAGAATTTTGACTTCTGTAGTGCTTATCTCGCTGAAATAAGCATGTCAACCAAACCAGCATCACAAATTAAATGCTTTGCTGAAGTTGAGAATTTTGGCTTAGGTTGTGCTTATCTTGCAAGGGAATCAAACCAGCATAAAAATTTAATTAGATTGGTGAAGTTTAGATTTTTTTGAGTTTTGTGTGCTTATTTCAATGCACTAAGTATGTTAGTGAAACCAGAATCAAAAATCTAGCTATTTAGTGAAGTTGTGATTTGGGTCATCTGAAGTGCATACCTCGCTGAAATAAGCATTTCAGTCAAAGCAGCATCAATAGTTATGTCATTTGGTGAAGTTCAGATTTTTGACCTCTGAAATGTTTATATCAATGAACTGAGCATGTTCGTCAAACCAGCATCAACTTCGCCAAATGACCTAACTTTTGCTCCTGCTTTGACTAAAATGCTTATTTCAGCGAGTTTAGAACTTTAGAAGACCAAAATCTCAACTTCACAAAATGACTTAACTTCTGATGCTGGCTTGTGTAAAATGCTTATTTCAGTCTGATAAGCATTTTAGATGACTAAAATCTCAACTTCAACAAATAGCGAGATTATTGATCCTTGTTTCACAAACATGCATAGATCATTGAGATAAGCACTACAGAAGTCAAGAAGCTCAACTGCACCAAACGACTCAAATGTTGATGCTGGTTTGATACCTTGTTTACTTCAGCAAGATAAGCACAACCTAAGACAAAATTCTCAACTTCAGCAAAGCATTTAATTTGTGATGCTGGTTTGGTTAACATGCTTATTACAGCGAGATAAGCACTACAGATGTCAAAATTCTCAACTTCACCAAAAGACCTAACTTTTGATGCTGATTGCATTAAAATGCTTATTTCAGACTGTCAAGCACTTCAGAAGACTAAAATCTCAACTTAACCAAACGCCTTAATTTTTGATGCGGGTTTGATCAACATCCTCAGTTCAATGAGATAAGCACTTCAGAAGTCAAAAATCTGCACTTCACCAAATGACCTAACTTTTGATGCTGGTTTGACTAAAATTCTTATTTCAGTGTGTTGAGCACTTAAGCCAAAAAATCTGAACTTCGCCAAATGACTCCAATGTTGATGTTGATCTGACTAACTTGCTTATTTCAGTGAGATAAGCTGTTTAGAAAACCAAAATCTCAACTTCACCAAACAAAGTACTTTTTGATGCTGCTTTGACTGAAATGCTTATTTCAGAGCGTGAAGCAGTTTATAAGACACAAATTTCAACTTCACCAAAAGACCCATATGTTGATCTTGTTTTTACTAACATGCTTAGTTCAGCCAGATATACACTTCAGAGGACCAATACCTCAACTTCACTCAATGACATAACTTTTGATTCCAGATTGACTAAAATGCTTATTTCAGCGAGTTAAGCACTTGAGATGACCCAAATCTCAACATCACTAAATGACGTAAGTTTAGATGTTGGTTCCACTAACATGCTTAGTTCACTGAGATAAGCACTTCAGAAGTTAAAATTCTCAACTCCACCAAATGACATGACTTCTGATGCTGGTTAGTGTAAAATGCTTATTTCAGTCTGATAAGCACTTTAGAAGACAAAAATCTCAACTTCACCAAACGATGTAATTTTTGATGCTGGTTTGACTGACATGCTCAGTTCAGTGAGATAAACACTTCAGATGTCAAAAATCTGAACTTCACAAAATGACATAACTACTGATGCTGCTTTGACTAAAATGATGTTGATTTGACTAACATGATTATTTCAGTGAGATAAGCAGATTAGATGACCCAAATCTCAACTTCAACAAATAGCGAGATTATTGATCCTTGTTTCACAAACATGCTTAGTTCATTGAGATAAGCACTAGAGAAGTCAAAAAGCTCAACTGCACCAAACGACTCAAATGTTGATGCTGGTTTGATACCTTGTTTACTTCAGCAAGATAAGCACAACCTAAGACAAAATTCTCAACTTCAGCAAAGCATTTAAATTGTGATGCTGGTTTGGTTGACATGCTTATTTCTGCGAGATAAGCACTACAGAAGTCAAAATTCTCACCTTCACCAAAAGACCTAACCTTTGATGCTGGTTTCACTAAAATGTGTTTCACTAAAATCAGTGAGTTGAGCACTTCAGAAGCCAAAAATCTGGACTTCGCCAAATGACTCCAATGTTGATCTTGATTTGACTAACATGCTTATTTCAGCCAGATAAACACTTCAGAGGACCAATACCTCAACTTCACTCAATGACATGACATTTGATGCTGCTTTGACTGAGATGCTTATTTCAGCGAGTTTAGCACTTTCGATGGCCAAAATCTCAATTTCACCAAATGACATAACTATCAATGCTGATTTTAATAAAATGCTTAATTCAGCGAGGGAAACACTTTAGATGACCAAAATCTCTATTTAACCAAATGACTTAAGTTTAGATGCTGGTTTCACTAATAATCATATTACAGCGTGTTCAGCCCTTTGGAAGGCCCAAATCTCAACTTCAGCAAATGACCTAACTTTTGATGCTGGTTTCACTGAAATGCTTATTTCAGGCTATTAAGCACTTTCGAAGGCTAAAATCTCAACTTAATCAAACGCGTTAATTTTTGATGCTGCTTTGACCAACATGCCCAGTTCAGTGAGATAAGCACTTCAGAAGTGAAAAATCTCAACTTCACCAAATAATCTGACTTTTGATGCTCGTTTCACTAAAATGCTTATTTCAGTGAGTTGAGCACTTCAGAAGCCAAAAATCTGAACTTCACCAAATGACATCACTACTGATGCTGCTTTGACGAAAATGTTTGTTTCAGCGAGTTAAGCACTTTAGATGACAAAAATCACAACTTCGCCAAATGACCTAACTTGTAATGCTGCTTTGACTGAAATGCTTATTTCAGCGAGTTAAGCACTTTAGATGACCAAAATCCTAACTCCAGCAAATGACTTAAGTTTAGATGCTGGTTTCATTAAAAATCTTTCGAAGCCCTTTCGAAGGCCCAAATCTCAACTTCAGCAAATGACGTAAGTTTAGATGTTGGTTTCACTAACATGCTCGATTCATTGAGATAAGCAGTACAGAAGCCAAAAATCACAACTTTACCAGACGAATCAAATGTTGATGCTGGTTTGATACCCTTGCTTATTTCAGCAAGATCAGCACAATTT
>JAHRHZ010000047.1:20299356-20348102 GCA_024137785.1 Ginglymostoma cirratum | reverse complement strand
TGATGCTGCTTGACCTGCTGTGTTCATCCAGCCCCATGCTTGTTATCTCGGATTCTCCAGCATCTGCAGTACCTTTTATCTCTGCGTTATCTGTAGTGCTCCTAGTACTAAAATAAGTACATTTCAGGCCCTGCTGTTCATTCTATTAGACTTATTTGACTCAACCTCTACCTCCTCCTCAATCACTCCACATGCTGATCTGCTGCTCTGTTTCTCAACCCCTGCCAAAAGTGTAAAGCCTACCAAGTGGCACTAGCAAACCTTTCTGCAATGGTATTGGTTCCCCTCCAGTTTAGGTGCAACCCCTCCTTCTTGTACAGGTCCCTCCTGCCCTAGAAGAGATCCCAATGATCCAGATAGCCGAAGCCTCCATCCTACATCAGCTCTTTAGCCACATATTCAACTATTCCTAGCCTTACTAGCACGTGGCACAGGGAGTGGTCCTGAGGGTACAATCCTCGAGGTGCTGCTTTCCAACTATCTAACTAGCTCCCTAAATTCTCATTGTAGGACCTCATCTCTCTTCCTGCCTATGTCATTGGTACCAATATGGACCATGATGTCTGGTTGCTCCACCTCTGCTTTCAGAATATTCCATGCCTACTCAGAGACGTCCTTGATCTGGCACCAGTGTGACAACACATCATTCTGCAGTCTTGCTCACAGCCACTGAAACACCTATCTGTGCCCCTTATAGAGTTCCCTATAACTATCGTTCACCTACACCTCCACCAGTCATACCTTTAGTATAAATGTATTGATGCAATCCTCAAAATGGCCAATCACTTCTCTTTTGTACTATTATCAGGAATAAAAGAGATGCTTCACAGGCATTGTTAATGAACTAAAAATAATCCATTGATTACAACACACATTTTATTCTTAGTAACAAACTTGTTGACACCTGAGCCATGATCCAGAATTCGAACTATATCCTCCTAATCCCAAAAATAATCACACTCATACTTATTTTATCTGGATGTGTGCAGTCCTTAGGCCACCTTGGGAGTTGGAAATAAGTTGTGCATGTCATATTTGTCAACATATACCTGACTGGCATGCAACTTCTCTGCTCACTGATTGTTCTTCATGTCACAAATGCATTGCTGAGCCCTAACTACCCATCATTCACCGGGTAAGTAGGTGGCATTGCCAGGTCATGAAGGTACCTTGCTTCCACTTGAGGACATTGCAGCCCTCGATGTCACTGGTGTGAAGCCAGTCTTGGTTCATTACTCTGACATTTTAGCACTTGGCTATCTTCATGGAAAGGATGGCAGTTGCCTCAGAGGCTATGGGCCAGCAGAGTACATGAGTAGGAGCAAATTATTGCAGATGCTGGAATCTGCACTGAAAATAAAATATGCTGGAAATCACAGTGGGTCAGACAGCATACATGGAAAGATAGCAAGCTAATGTTTCAAATCTAAATAACTCTTCATCAGAGCTGCCTGCCCAGATCTCGGTGTCCGTGTGCATAGATCCCTGAAAGTTGCCACCCAGGTTGATAGGGTTGTTAGGAAGGCGTATGGTGTGTTAGGTTTTATTGGTAGAGGGATTGAGTTTCAGAGCCGTGAGGTCATGTTGCAGCTGTACAAAATTCTGGTGCGGCCGCACTTGAAGTATTGCGTACAGTTCTGGTCGCCGCATTATAGGAAGGATGTGGAAGCTTTAGAAAGGGTGCAGAGGAGATTTACCAGGATGTTGCCTGGTATGGAGGGAAGGTCTTATGAGGAAAGGCTGAGGGACTTGAGGCTGTTTTCGTTAGAGAGGCGAAGGTTAAGAGGTGACTTAATAGAGACATACAAGATGATCAGAGGATTAGATAGGGTGGACAGTGAGAGCCCTTTTCCTCGGATGGTGACAGCTAGCACGAGGGGACATAGCTGTAAACTGAGGGGTGATAGATATAGGACAGATGTCAGAGGTAGGTTCTTTAGTCAGAGAGTAGTAAAGGCGTAGAACGCCCTGCCTGCAACGGTAGTAGACTTGCCAACTGTAAGGGCATTTAAATGGTCATTGGATAAACATATGGATGATAATGGAATAGTGTAGGTTAGATGGGCTTCAGATTGGTTTCACAGGTCGGCACAACATCGAGGGCCGAAGGGCCTGTACTGCGCTGTAATGTTCTATGTTCTATGTTCTAAAATATGTGCTCAGACCTACATTAGATCATTGTAGCTATGAATATAGTGCAAAAATGGCAAGGCAAGAAGGGGAGAGGTCATCCTGATTTCCCTCTGGGTGCCCTTTCAACTCATGGAGTCACGGAATGCCATCAAGGAGGAAAGGCACCAATCAGAAACCCTAGGAGATTTATTCCCAGGACACAGTAAAGTTGTCTGGCTCCTTTCACACACACACATATCCCCGCTCCCCCATCAGTGGCCCAATCACCATAGAAAGGTCAGCCAAGGACAGAAAACCTGCATCTGTGAAGGTGACCTGGTATTCAGGGTCCTCTAGCAATTGAGTCCCCAGAGGCCACTCCCCAAAATCGGTAGCAGTCATCAGGCTGCCTCCACCTTCATTAGGAATGTCAAGGCATCACATGAACATAGTGGTAGGCAAAAAGTGAAGGTGTTTTGAGGATAGATGGGGGACATAGGTGTTCATTCAATGTACATTGAATGTGTAAATTACTGTGTAAATATATCCATTTGCACGACATTAAAGTTTGCTGTAGTTTCAATATGCCACTAGGGTCAGTTAGTTCAGTTGGCTGGACAGTTGGTTTGTAATGAAAAGTGATGCCAATAGCGCAGGTTCAATTACCATATCGACTGACATCACCATGAGGGTCCTCTTTCTTAACCACGCCCCTCACATGAGGCATGGTGACCCTCAAGTTAAACCACCACCTGTACTCTCTCTCCACTGACAATTGCAACTTTACCTTTGCCTATATCGCTCAGTGCGTGCTGACATCGTCGTTTGAAGTGAAATGCATCAGAATGCAATTCTTATCTTCTGTCCACATACCTCTCATTCTCTCATATCATCAGCAATATGTATACCTCATTTTGTTCTCATGATTCACCAAAGCATATAGAAATTATTTGGGGATTGCAGCAAAGGCACATGAGACTGATTTCATGGATGGTGGCCTTGTTGAATGAGGTAAGAGTGAGGAAAATGGGCCTGCATTGATAACATTGGACTGGCACATAATGCTGTGGAAAATTCCCCTGGACACTGTAGAGACTCTTGCCCTCTCTTCCAGTGTACATCCAGATAATTAATGTCCTACAGTGTAACGGCTTAATAATATTTGCACCTCTCTGTAAGTTTCTTGCAGAACTGCTCCTCGACATCGTTCCCAGTAGTTTTTGTTTACAGATTATACCAATTGCACTGTTTTTGTACCTTAGCTTTAGCCAAACTGATCAGCCTTTGATCTCTCAGAGATATCTTCTTTCTCCAGCACTGCAATGCTCTCTTTAATAAATACTGCCACTCCTCCCCTTTTCATCCTGTCATATCTTTACTGATTGGCTTTACTCCAGGAATATTTAATACCAAGACCTGCCTTTCTTTAAGCTAGGTCTCAGTTATAGCAACAACATTATTAGCTGGATTTTCTGGGAAGTGACAACCTCACATAGACTCCTTGATCTCACTCCCACCGTTTTTATGAAAGAAGAAAGATCCACATTTCACAGAGGAGATTCCAGTTAGGGCCCCCTCAGAAATGTGGGGCCATCCTTCCATACTGATAGTTCCCTCCTAGCATAGAACTGTTGAGGAAGGCAGATGATGCCCATTTTCACAGTAATATTTAAGTAATTATGTTCAAATGCCACAAGACTTGGACAATATCCAGACTTGGGCTCAAAAGTGGCAAGTAACATTCATGCCACACAAATGTTAAGGCAATGACAATCTCAAATAAGAGTCAATCTATTCACCTTCCCTTGACATTCAATAGTGTTATCATCACTGAATCCCCAATCATCAATATCCTGGGGGGTTACCATTGATCAAAAACTCAACTGAGATCCGCAATAAATAGAATGGCTACAAGAGCAGGTCTGCAGTGAGAGATATTGCAATGACAATCTCACCTCCTGACTCTCCAAAGCCTGTCCACCATCTACAAGGCACAAGTCAGGAGTGTGATGGAATACTCTCCAGTAGCCTGGATGAATGCAGCTCCAACAATATTCAAGAAGCTTGACACCATCCAGGACAAAGCAGTCCACTTGATTGGCATCACATCCTCAAACATCCATTCCCTCCACCACTCACACACAATATCAACAGTGTGTATTAAGAACAAGATGCACTGTAGAAATTCACCAAAGATCCTCAGACCACATTTTCCAAATTCGTGATCTCTACCATCTAGAAAGACAAGAGGAGCACATACATGAGAACACCACCACCTTCAAGCTCCATCCAAGCAACTCATTATCCTGGCTTGGAAATATATTGCCATTCCTTTACTGAGTCAAAATCCTGAAATTCCTTCCCTAATGGCATCGTGGATCTACCGACAGAACGTGGGCTGCAGTGGTTTAAGAACAGTGCTCACCACCACCTTCTCAACAACAACTAGGGATGGGCAATAAATGCTAGGTCAGTCAGCAATGTGTATATCCCACAAGTCAATAATTTTATTTTAAAAGTCATTGGCTGTGTTCTGATATTTAAATGTCCTGACAGTCACTTTGATAGCTGCTATAAAATGGTAAGAATAAAGGCAAATGTGATGCTAGGATGTGGAGGGTAGGTTGCCAGGATGCAAGGTGGTAAGGAGCCAGAGTATAGGGTGGTAAGGAATCCAAGGAGCAGGGTGGTAAGGGCACCAGGGTACAGGGTGGTAAGGGGATATGTGCAGGGTGGAAAGGGGCCATGTACAGAGTGGTAAGGGGCCAGAGTGCAGGGTAGTAGGGGGCCAGGATGCAGGGTGCTAAGGGGGCCAGGGTACAGGGTGCTAAGGGGGCCAGGGTACAGGGTGGTAAGGGGCCAGGGTACAGGGTGGTAAGGGCACCAGGGTACAAGGTGGTAAGGGGCCAGATTGCAGTGTGATAAGGGGCCAGGGTGCAGGGTGGTGAGGGCGTCAAGATACAGGGTAGTAAGGAGCCATGTGGAGGTAAGAAATCAGGTATATGAAGCAGCATTTCAGGTAGGTCAGTGTGAGAAATCAGTGCCGGCAGTAGGTGGAAAGGGTGGGTGTTAGATCTGGAAGGGTTTAGGTTCAGCAGTGGAAGCGGGTGAGGGCACAGAAAGACTGGGTGTCAGGTCTGGGATGTTTATGTCTGATTGTGGGGGTTAGAGGAAAGGGCTTTTATGTTTGGGTTGGATCCAATACAGGGGTGGGGTCAGGTGGAGTCTGATACCGGTGGGGTTGGGGTGGGTAGTTTGGTCCAGTGTAGCTGAGGCGGGAATGGGATTTTGGGGCAGGTCTGGCATGATTGGAGGGGATGTGTTTGACCAGATGCAACCCAGTAATGTTCAAGAGGGGGTCAAGTTGGGAGCAGTGGCCGGGGCATCAGCAGCAAGCTGACAGCAGGAGGGTGGTGTCAGAGCAGATGAGGGTCAAGTCAGAGTTTCAGGGAAGGATCAAGTGGTTTGGGGTAGGTGTAGTTAGGGATGTGGTAAAGACTGTCTTTTTATTTTTTTTTTATTTTTCTGTTTTTGTTTTGCTTTTTCTGCTTTTGAAAACATAGGCTGAAACAAGAAAGAACTGTTTTGAGACCCAGGGACTTACAATGATGGCAGGATTTTTAAAGGAAGGAATTCACACTTAGTAAAACCCTATTTGTGTAGCTGTGGATTCCAGCAATGTACAGACAAACTGGAGCTGATGGGCTGTTCACAAATGAAACTGATTGGTGTGGACTCAGGATCAGTTATCAATGACAAAAGTCTTTTGCCCGACAACAACCATGTCATTGATTATCAGGTAGCTGAACAGATTGTGCAGTGAACAAGGCAGATGGAAGCTTTCTCAAACTAAAAGAGAAACCAGCAAGGTCTGCAGCAACCAAAAAAACTCTCTCTCCCAGTAAAAGACTCAGTTAAAAAAAACTCTCCTCTGCAGAAAATCGCTATAAAACTGAGAAAACCACTTGTCTTTCCTTCAGCAAATACTGACAGTTGTGACCATGATCAGAGTTTTCATGAGTGAAACAGCTGTGTCTCATCTAAACCAGTAGGAGCATTCAAAAAAAAAGGCTAAGGAGAAACCTACAGATTAGCAAGAACCAACGCAACGGATCTTGTGAGCAAAGACCTTGGAACTACTTTCCAAGTTTTCCCTGTTTTTGTTTGTCTGTATGTGTAAGGGGGAATTTACAAGGAATTTAGAGTTCTAATTGTAGAGTTTACTCAATTTAGATGAATTGTTTAATCGTAGCTAGAATCTAATGACCTGTATCAAGCTGTGTTTGAAAATCACATAGTTTAGGGATTTTGTGTATTTCTTTTAAAAACCTGGACTTGTGACGACTCCAGGATTAGCGGGGCTTGATTTCCAGCACTCTGACTCAGTGAGGTGTGACAGGTGTACAAGTATGGGGTCAGTTAGAATAGTTACTCAGGAATAAGACTATATATTTAATAGTTCTACTTATCCTGAATAACTGTTTAATTTAATCAGACGGGGTTCAGGCTAAGGGATGATAGACTTAAAACATAGATGAGGAGAAATTACTTCCCTCATAGTGTCATGAATCTGTGGAATTCATTACCCCAGAGTGCAGTGGATGCCAGGTCACTGAAAAAATTTAAGGAAGAGGTCATCAGATTTTCAATTAGCAATGGATTGGAGAGTAATGGGGAGTGGACAGGAAAGTGGAGTTGAGGTTGACCATGCTCATATTAAATGGCAGCTCCATCTTGAGAGGTTGAATTGCCTACTCCTGCTCTTAACTCTTATGTTCTTACCCTTCAAATTCTCTGATTTAAATAGAGACATTCAGAGCATTTCCAAATCTAGAGGTTTTGCCCAGCAAAATCTTTGATTTCCCGGGCAATTCCTTTGGCGTGTGTTCCAGTGAGAATTTTGCAGGGACTCCATGTGCAATTCCCATCAATGCCAAAATAACAAATGTCTAAATATCAGAAGATCTGATCCACTGTTTCCACTTTACAACGTGCACCAGCATGGAGAAATCTTATTCATCATACTCTGTGCATTCACATATATGCCCAGTATCCCTAATTTAGTCATTTAATTTCAGCAAGGTTATGTACAATAACAGAGAAAAAGCATTGGGCTCTTGGGAGAGTTTTTCACTGTGAGACCCACTGTTACTTTTCACTGTATCTACCAAACCAGCCTCATTAACCATTTACTATGTCCCTAGAGCATCCCTTTTGTCCAATTTCATCTCCATTTTACCACACACCATTTACCGGAATGCAATAATCCAGAGTAGGAAAACTAGATTAGTGGAGAGCTGACTTTAAAGGGGCAAGAACAGAGCTGACCAAGATTGATTGGAATGAGAAGATAGTGGCAAAACAGTAACAAAATATTGGGCTACCTCAAATTGCAGATAATTCCAGGTACAATCAGGGCATATTTCTCCCAATGAAAAAGGTAGGACAAACAAATCCAGTGTTCCTGGATGACAAAGAAGGTTAAAAATTAACATTAGAAACAAAAAGTGTTGCTTATGACAGGTGTAAGGCAGAAAATACGATTGAGAATCAATAGGAATACAAAAGCTTTAGGGGCAGGTAAAAAAGCAACTAAAGGAAGCAAAGATAAATTCTGATAAGAGACTAGCAGCTAACATAAAGGGAAATCCCAAAGTATTCTATATGCATATAAAAAGTAAGACAGTGACTAAAGGAGAAGTCAGGCCAAACACAAGACACAGGGAGGCAACTGCCTAGTGGTATTATCACTGTACTATTAATCCAGAGACCCAGGTAATGTTCTGGGCACCCAGGTTTCAATCAGATGGTGAAATTTGAATTCAATAAAAAAATCTGGAATTAAGAGTCTAATGATGACAATGAAACCATAGTCGATTGTCAGAAAAATCCGTCTGGCTCGCTAATGTCCTTTAGGAAAAGTAACTGCCATCCTTACCCAGTTCGGCCTACATGTGACTCCAGATGCACAGCAATGTGGTTGACTCTTAGCTGCACTATGGGCAATTAGAGTAGGACAATGAATGCTGGCCTAGCCGGCAATGCCCTCAACCCATAAATGAATAAAATCAGAGACCAACAAAGTGATTTATACATGGAGGTAGGAGGTGTCACTGAGTATCAAATGAATACTTTACATCTCTTCTTACAAAAGACGAGGATGTCACCCAGGCCATGTGTCAGAGGAGGAAACTCTGAAAAATTCAAGATTAATAAGGACGAAGTCTTAGATGAATTGTTGGCACTTAAAATTAAAAAGAATTGGATGACATGCATCCAAGGATTTTGAAGAAAGTGAAAGAGAAATTATGAGGCACTGGCCATAATCTTTCAATCTTCTGTGGACTTGGGGATACTGCCAGACTACTGGAAGACTGGAGAATTACAAATGTTACGGCCTTGTTTGAGAAAGATTATATGGATAATCCAGCAATTACAAGCTAAATAATTTAACTTCATGGGTGGGGAGACTTCTAGAAATAATTATTCATGCTGGAATCCGTAATTGTGTGGGAAAAGGTAAGTTGGTTAGCAAGAGTAAGCATGAATTTCTAAAGGGAATGTCATATTCTACTCACTTGCTGGCATTTTTGAGGAGGAATCAGAAAGGCTCAATGAGGGTAATGCTGCTGATGTGGTACACAGGGATTTTCAGGAGGCATTTGATACAGTGTCACCCCAGTTTTTGAGGAAAGTTATAGGTCGTGTTATAAAAAGAACAATAGTAGCATGGATATGTAACTGGCCCAGAGACAGTAAACAGAGTAATGGCCAATGGTATCTTTCAGGTTGGAGAAAAGTTTGTAACGGAATTCCCCGGGAGCCAGTATTGGGACCCTTGCTTTTCCTGATATATATTCAAGTTCCAGACCTTGGTGTGCAGGGGACAATTTCAAAGTTTACAGGTGACACTACATTTGGAAGAATTGTAAACTGTGAGGATGACAGTTTAAAACTCCAAAAGGACACTGACAAGTTGGTGGAGTGGGCAGATCGGTGGCAGATGAGGCTCAATATAGA
The DNA here is from genome assembly GCA_024137785.1 of Ginglymostoma cirratum. Taxonomy (NCBI): domain Eukaryota; kingdom Metazoa; phylum Chordata; class Chondrichthyes; order Orectolobiformes; family Ginglymostomatidae; genus Ginglymostoma; species Ginglymostoma cirratum. The sequence continues at coordinate 20,338,970 of JAHRHZ010000047.1, read as the reverse complement.
GAAGTGTAAGATGACGCACTTTGGTCGAAGAACATTGGAAGACAATGTCAAATAGGGGGTACGATTCTAAGGGGGTACAAGAGCAAAGGGATCTGGGAGTATATGTACACAGATCATTGAAAGTGACAGGACAGGTGGAGTGAGCAGTTTAGAACATAGGAACTGATTTGGTTTGATTTATTATTGTCACCTGTACCAAAGTACAGTGAAAAGTTTTGTTTTCCATGCAGTATGGGCACATCATAATGTATGAAGATCTTAGGGCGATTGAACAGAGTGAGGAATACAAAGTTACAACTGCAAAGAATGTGCCCATAAAGCAAGATCAACATTAGATTTTAAATTTGAGAGGAACACAACAGGCCAGCCAGCATCTGGAAGAAAGGAGCAGTCAACGTTTCAGGTATTACCCTTTTTCAGGACTCCAGACCAACTGACCAACTACAATAACCCCCTACGTGCATCTACCTACCTCCATCTCACCTACCCACCCCCCAGCTCCAGCCCCCCTCCCTCTATTTATTTCTGGGCTCCCCTCCACCTCCCCTTTCCTGCTCCTCAGATGCTGTCTGATCTGCTGCGCTTTTCCAGCTCTACATTCATTGACTCTAGCTTCCAACATCTGCAGTACAAACTGCCTTCATTATCAAAGACCCTTCCTACCCTGGTATAAGCTCTTCTAACCTCATCTGTCAGGCAGAAGATACAAAAGCTAAAACACACATACCAACAAGTTTAAGAACAGTTTCTTCCGTGCTGTTATTAGACTTCTGAATGGACCTCTCAAATTAGGGACAGGTATAGCACCGGGAAAGGGACTGGGTTTGTGGAGGGATTGGTGGGGAGTGTGGAGCTGATGAGGGAGTCGCAAAGTGGACGGTCCCTGCGGAAAGCAGACAGGGGTGGGAAAGAAATATCTTTTTGGTGATGGGGTCTGATTGTAGGTGGTGGAAATGGCAGAGGTTGATGCATTGTATTCAGAGGTTGGTGGGGTGGTATGTGAAGACTAAGGTGACTCTATCCTTATTGTTGTTGGAGGGAGACGGTTTGAGGGCAGAAGTGCAGGAAATGGAGGAGATACGGTTGAGGCGATCCTTAATTACAGAGGAGGGGAAATTACAGTCTCAAAAGTAGGATGATATCTGGGATGTCCTAGAGTAGAACACCTCATCCTGGGAGCAGATATGGTGGAGGCGAAGGAATAGTGAGTATGGAATAGAATTTTTGAGGGAGGGTGGGTGAGAGGAGGCGTAGTCAAGGTAATTGTGGGAGTCTGTGGATTTGAACAGAAACATGAAGTGTAGCTGGAGTCAGTGGATGGACAGTTGGCTTGCATGATGGCCTGGGCTGAGTTCACAACTTTTTGTAGCTTCTTACAGTCCTGGATAGAGCAGTTGCTACACTAAGTCATTATGCATCCAGACAGAATGTTTTCTATAGTACATCTGTGAAAGCCGGTGAGGGTCATTATGGACATGTCAAATTTCCCTAGCTTCTTGATGAAGAACAGGTGTTGTTGTGCCTTCTTAACCATCACATCAATGTGTGTAGAAAACAGGACAGATTGTTGGTGATCATCATTCCTGGGGAGTGCCATTTTATGATGTTGATCTCATCTTGGACTCAACTCCACTTGTCTGCCTGCTCTCCCATTACTGAAAAAAACTATCTATCTCCTCCATAAATTTAGTTGTTCTCGCAGCATCCACACTCTGGAGTAGTGAATTCTACAGATTCACAACCCTTTGAGAGAAGAAATTTCACCTCATTCTATTTTAAATCTGCTACCTCTTAACATAAGAGTATGACATCTTGCTCTAGAGATAGTAGGAACTGCAGATGCTGGACAATCTGATATAACAAGGTGTAGAGCTGGATGAACACAGCAAGCCAAGCAGCATCAGAGGTTTCAGGCCTCGACCCTTCTTCAGAAATGGGGGAGGGGAAGGGGGTTCTGAAATAAATCGGGAGAGAGGGGGAGGTGGATAGAAGATAGATAGAGGAGAAGATAGGTGGAGAGGAGACAGACAGGTCAAAGAGGTGGGGATGGATCCAGTAAAGGTGAGTGTAGGTGGGGAGTTAGGAGGGGATAGGTCAGTCCAGGGAGGACGGACAGGTCAAGGGGACAGGATGAGGCTAGTAGGTAGGGGGTGGTGCTTGAGGTGGGAGGAGGGGATAGGTGGGAGGAAGGACAGGTTATGGAGGCAGGGACAAGCTGGGCTGGTTTTGGGATGCAGTAGGGGTGGGGAGATTTTGAAGCTTGTGAAGTCCACATTGATGCCATTGGGCTGCATGGTTCCCAAGTGAAATATGAGATGCTGTTCCTGCAACCTTCAGGTGGCACCGTTGTGGCACTGCAGGAGGCCCAGGATGGACATGTTGTCTGAGGAATGGGAGGGGGAGTTGAAATGGTTCGCGACTGGGAGGTGCAGTTGTTTCGTGCAAACCGAGCGTAGGTGTTCCGCAAAGCGGTACCCAAGCCTCCGCTTGGTTTCCCTGATGTAGAGGGGGCCACAATGGGAACAGCGAATACAGTATACTACATTAGCAAATGTGCAGGTGAACATCTGCTTGATGTGGAAAGTGTTCTTGGGGCCTGGGATGGGGGTGAGGGGGGAAGTGTAGGACAGGTGTAGGGCTTCCTGGAGTTGCAGGGAAAAGTGCTGGGTGTGGTGGGGCTGGAGGGGAGTGTGAAGCAGACAAGGGAGTCACGGAGACAGTGGTCCCTCCGGAAAGCAGATAAGGGTGGAGAGGGAAAAATGTCTGTGGTGGTGGGGTCGGATTGCAGATGGCGGAAGTGCAGGAGGATGATGCATTCGATCCGGAGGTTGGTGGGGTAGTACGTGAGGACGAGGGGGATTCTGTTTTCGTTGTTATTGTGGGGAGGGGTTGTGAGGGATGAGTTGCGGGAAATGCGGGAGACACAGTCGAGGGCGTTCTCGACCACTGAGGCGGCAGGAGAGGTGGGGGGGAGTTGCGGTCCTTCAAAAATGAGGACATCTGAAATGTTCAGGAGTGGAATGCCTCATCCTGGGAGCAGATGCGGCGGAGGCGAAGGAATTGGGAATAGGGGATGGCATTTTTGCAGGAAGGTGGGTGGGAGGAGGTGTATTCTAGGTAGCTGTGGGAGTTGGTGGGCTTGAAATGGATATCAGTTTCCAGGTGGTTGCCAGAGATGGAAACAGAGAGGTCCAGGAAGGAGAGAGAGGTATCAGAGATGGTCCAGGTGAACTTAAGGTTGGGGTGGAAGGTGTTGGTGAAGTGGATGAACAGTTCGATGAACTCTGATGCTGCTTGGCCTGCTATGTTCATCCTGCTCTACACCTTGTTATCTGACATCTTGTTCTAGATTGCTCCACATGAAGTATCATCCTTTCCGCGTCTACATTTTGTCAATCTCCTGGAGCATCTTATATACCTCAATTAGTTCTCCTCTCAGTCTTCTAAACTGTGTAGGCCTAAACCGCTCAATATCTTTTCATAAGACAAACCCCTCATCTCTGAAATCATTCTAGTGACCCTCCTCTGAGTTGCCTCCAATGCAACTACATCCCTCATCAAGTAAGGGAACCAAGATTGTACACAATACTCCAGGTGCCGTCTGACTAATGCCTTGTACAGTTGTAGCAGAATTTCACTACTTTTACATTCCTTTCCTTTGGCAATAAATGCCATTTGCCCTCCTTAGTTATCTCAATAAAGCATACAATGCCTCAGCCTTATTAATGGGGGCATAGTAGCATGGTGGTGACGTTGAACTTGTATAAGACACTTGTTAGACCTCAGCTAGAGTTTTCTCTGCAGTTCTGTGTGCCTCATTACAGGAAGGATGTGAATGCATTGGAGATAGTGGAGAAACAACTTATAAGCATGGTTCTAGGAATACGAAATTCCATTTATGAAGATAGATCAGAGAAGTTGGAATTGTTCTCCTTTGAGAGAAGGCTGAAAGATTCGATAGAGGTTTTGAAAATCATGAGCCAGCTGCATAGTGTAGATATAGATGTTCCTCCTCGTAAAAGAGAAAAGGACACACCATAGATTTACAACCACTGATGTACAATGGAAGCAAAAGCGATGTCAGAAAAAACTTTCTCATACTGTGAGTGGTTAGAGCTTGGAGTATACTGTCTGGAAACATAATGGAGGCAAATTCAATCAAGACATTCAAGAGGACTATGGATGATTATTTGGATAGAAATGGTGTGCAGGGATGGGGGAGAAAGGCAGGAACTTGGCATTAGGCATTAGAACTGGTGCAGGCATGATAGGCCAAATGGTCTCCTCTTCCACCATACCAATTTTGTGATTCTGGAACAATTCGCCATTCACCAGATGGCTGCCAAAAGACTGGGATCTTTTTCACCCATGCCATCTTTGAAAGTGCACACTGACAACTGTTGTCAATTTGACCTTGCTCCTCACCAGCAACATTCCATCATGGTCTTCTGCACCAAGCTTTCACCAACTGGAACCGGGTTCAGCCCGACCAACACGGCTAAGCTCAATCATGGACAAAGTCGGCTTCATCCTCCCCAATGCACCCCCAGATCCTCAGCATCGGTTACATCGCCTCATTGCCTGTTCCAATTGGGCAGAGCACCACACACCAGGATGATGCAGCATACTCTGTCCGAAGTTTACTGGAGTGACCCTCCCAGACCAGTCCAGAACCATATCTTCCGCAGCCCCACCATCTGCATTGTATCTGCATTCCACATCAGTCAGGGGGTCACAGTGGAAAGCCATTTTCACCCAATAACCAACTCTGTAAGGCCCCCAAGATCCTCAAACACACCAAGTATGTGAGAGTGCTGCAGGACGTAGGAGCTGTAGCAGATGCTAGGATAGCAATCACAGATCACCTCCACATGAAACCTCTTCCTGTTGATGAATTCCCGTGTTGAGATCTGGCCCTGTCAGCACCATGTCTGTGCAGTGATGGGTCCCTGCATCTGGGTAAAGTCAGTTATGGTTCTGAATCATACTGCCCAGGCTGCAACATGTGCACCAACTGCTGCGTGAGCAGCATATTACATCAAAAAGTTAGAGTCCCTTTCCACCTCAGTCCCACATCGACTGTTCATTTTTCTCATTGAATTCAGGAGAGTCCATAATTAAACTTACATAACAGATAATGAAGTGATGGTCTGTGCCTCCCACAGCACTCTTGGACATTATACAATTAATTGTTCGGCTTTAGCCAGCACTGTCATCTTTTAGAGTCATTGTTGTTAACTCCCGTATCATTGAGATGCCAATGTTCAATTTGCAAGGATCAATACGGCCTTTCAGTCGTTTCAGCGGTGGGAGTCCGGGAGGAGGCGCGACGGCAGCCTGGGAAGGTAAGCTTCTCCTTTAAAAACTTACCTCGTGAATAGAATAGGCGGAGTGCGCGTCGAGCGGGAGCAGACACAGGACGGTTGAGTAAGTGAGGTAATATATTTGGGTGGTTGCATTCAGGAGGCTGAGGGGGGTGATTGAGAGGAGTTACAGGGAGGTAGTCACACCTCAGGTACAGGAAAAAAGTAGATGGGTTACAGTCAGGAGACGGAAAGGGAACAGGCAGACAGTGCGTGGATTCCCTGCGGCCGTTCCCCTCAATAACAGGTATACCGTTTTGGATTCTGTTGAGGGGGACGACTTACCAGGGGTAAGCCATGGGGTACGGGTCTCTGGCACAGAGTCTGTCCCTGTTGCTCAAAAGAGAAGGGGGAAGAGGAGGAGAGCATTAGTCATTGGAGACTCCATAGTTAGGGGGACAGATAGGAGATTCTGCGGGAACGAGAGAGAATCACGGTTGGTGTGTTGCCTCCCAGGTGCCAGGGTCCGTGATGTCTCAGATCATGTCTTTGGGGTCCTGAAGGGAGAGGTTGACCAGCCCCAAGTCGTGGTCCACATAGGTACCAATGACATAGGTAGAAAGAGGGATAGGGATATAAGGCAGGATTTCAGGGAGCTAGGGTGGAACCTGAGAGCTAGAACAAACAGAGTTGTTATCTCTGGTTTGTTAAGGGTGCCATGTGATAGCGAGGCAAAGCACAGGGAGAGATATCAGCTGAACACGTGGCTGCAGGGATGGTGCAGGAGGGAGGGTTTCAGGTATATGGATAACTGGGGTTCATTCTGGGGAAGATGGGACCTCTACAAACAGGATGGTCTTCACTTGAACCAGAGGGGTACTAATATCCTGGGTGGGAAATTTGCTAGTGCTATTCGGGTGGATTTAAACTAGCTCAGCAGGGGCATGGGAACCTGTGGTGTAGTTCCAGTACACAGGAGGATGACAGTAGGGAGGACATGGACAGGATTTCACCATCACAGGAGTGTGCTGGCAGACAGCAAGCTGGTTTGAAGTGTGTCTACTTCAACGCCAGGAGTATCCGGAATAAGGTAGGTGAGCTTGCAGCATGGATAGGTACCTGGGACTTCGATGTTGTAGCCCTTTCGGAGACGTGGATAGAGCAGGGTCAGGAATGGATGTTGCAGGTTCCAGGGTTTAGATCTTTCATAAAGATCAGGGAAGGTGGTAAGAGAGGGGGAGGTGTGGCTTTGTTAGTCAAGGACAGCATAACGGTGGCTGAAAGAACTTTTGACGAGGACTCGTCTACTGAGGTGGTATGGGCTGAGGTCAGAAACAGGAGAGGAGAGGTCACACTGCTGGGAGTTTTTTATAGGCCTCCGCAAAGTTCCAGGGATGTGGAGGAGAGGATCGGCAAAACGATTCTGGGCAGGAGTGAAAGGAACAGGGTGGTCATTATGGGAGACTTTAACTTCCCCAACATTGACTGGAAATGCTATAACTCTAGTACGTCAGATGGATCGGTTTTTGTCCAATGTGTGCAGGAGGGTTTCCTGACACAGTGTGTCGAAGGGCAGACAAGAGGGGAGGCCACACTGGATCTGGTACTTGGTAATGAACCAGGCCAGGTGTTTGATTTAGTGGTAGGTGAGCACTTTGGAGAGAGTGACCATAATTCGGTTACGTTTAGTTTAGCGATGGAAAGGGATAGGAACATGCCACTGGGCAAGAGTTATAGATGGGGGAAGGGCAATTATAATGCGATTAGGCAAGACTTAGGAGGGATAGAATGGGGTAGGAAAATGCAGGGGATGGGGACAATCGAAATGTGGAGCTGGTTTAAGGAACAGATATTGCGTGTCCTTGATAGGCGTGTCCCTGTCAGGCAGGGAGGAAGTGAAAAGGTAAGGGAACCTTGGTTTACAAAAGAAATTGTATCTCTTGTTAAGCGGAAGAGGGACGCTTATGTGACATTGAGACGAGATGGTCAGATGGAGAGTTACAGATTAGCTAGGAAGGATTTAAAGAGAGAGTTAAGAAGAGCAAGGAGGGGACATGAGCAGTCATCAGCAGGTAGAATTAAGGAGAACCCTAAAGCTTTCTATAGGTATGTGGGGAATAAAAGGATGACTAGGGTAAGAATAGGGCCAGTCAAAGACAGAAGTGGGAAGTTGTGTGTGGACCCTGTGGAGATCGGAGCGGTGCTAAACAAATACTTCTCATCTGTTTTCACTCAGGAAAAGGAGAATATTGTAGAGGAGAAGACTGAGATACTGGCTATTAGACTTGAAAGGATTGAGGTTAGTAAGGAGGAGGTGTTATCAATCCTAGAAGGTGTGAAGGTAGATAAATCCCCTGGGCCAGATGGGATTTTTCCGAGGATTCTCTGGGAAGCTAGGGAGGAGATGGCGGAGCCTTTGGTCTTGATCTTTGAGTCGTCATTGGCTACAGGTTTAGTACCAGATGACTGGAGGATTGCAAATGTTGTGCCCTTGTTCAAGAAGGGCGGTAGAAATGACCCAGGTAATTATAGACCAGTGAGCCTTACATCTGTTGGAGGAAAAGTTCTGGAAAGGATTATAAGAGATAAGATTTATAATCATCTAGCAAGCAACAATTTGATTGGAGATAGTCAACATGGATTCGTCAAGGGCAGGTCGTGTCTCACAAACCTCATTGAGTTTTTTGAGAAGGTGACCAAGCATGTGGATGAGGGTAGGGCAGTTGACGTGGTGTACACGGACTTCAGTAAAGCCTTTGATAAGGTTCCACATGGTAGGCTATTGGAGAAAATGCGGAGGCATGGGATTGAGGGAGATTTAGCAGTTTGGATTAGAAACTGGCTTTCTGAAAGAAGGCAAAGAGTGGTGGTTGATAGAAAATATTCAGCCTGGAGTCCAGTTACTAGTGGTGTGCCACAAGGATCTGTTTTGAGACCACTGCTGTTTGTCATTTTTATAAATGACTTGGACGCAGACATTTGTGGATGGGTTAGTAAGTTTGCAGATGACACTAAAGTCGGTGGAGTGGTGGACAGTGTGGAAGAGTGTTGCAGGTTGCAGGGAGACTTGGATAAACTGCAGAATTGGGCTGAAAGGTGGCAAATGGAGTTCAATGCAGATAAATGTGAGGTGATGCACTTTGGGAAGAATAATAGGAAGGCAGAATACTGGGTCAATGGAAAGATTCTTGGTAGTGTGGATGTGCAGAGGGATCTTGGTGTCCAGGTACATAGATCCCTGAAAGTTGCCACCCAGGTTGATAGTGCTGTTAAGAAGGCATACGGTGTGTTAGGTTTCATTGGTCGAGGGATTGCGTTCCGGAGCCGTGATGTCATGCTGCAACTGTACAAAACGCTAGTGCGGCCTCACTTGGAATATTGCGTACAGTTCTGGTCGCCCCATTACAGGAAGGATGTGGAAGCATTGGAAAAGGTGCAGAGGAGATTTACCAGGATGTTGCCTGGTCTGGAGCGAAGGTCTTATGAGGAAAGGCTGAGGGACTTGGGTCTGTTCTCATTGGAGAGAAGAAAGCTAAGAGGGGATTTAATAGAGTCATACAAAATGATCAGAGGATTAGATAGGGTGGACAGTGACAGTCTTTTTCCTAGGATGATGACGTCGGCTAGTACGAGGGGGCATAGCTGCAAATTGAGGGGTGATAGATTTCAGACAGATGTCAGAGGCAGGTTCTTTACTCAGAGAATGGTAAGGGCATGGAATGCCCTGCCTGCCAATGTAGTTAACTCAGCCACATTCGGGGCATTTAAACAGTCCTTGGATAAGCATATGGATGATGATGGGATAGTGTAGGGGGTGGGCTTAGATTAGTTCACAGGTCGGCGCAACATTGAGGGCCGAAGGGCCTGTTCTGTGCTGTATTGTTCTATGTTCTATGTTCTAATGGCATGTACAAATTGCCTTCCACCAGCATTTTAACCTTAAGCAGATTTACTCCGAGTGCAATGCAAATGGGCAATTAAGTAGTTGCAACTTAAATGTAACTGATGTTTTCAAACACCTACTTCATGTATTTGCCCCTTCAATGTCCTATTGTCCAGCTGACATGGATCCCACTCTTTCGTCCAGACCCTGGGTAATTGCCTCAGCCATTTACCAGTTGCATCTCACACATTGTTAGAACGGCAAGTAATGGCAGGGATCAGAGATGGTGGTGGACACCCTGGTCACCAAGTAGCCCCCCACCATCAGAGCCTTCATGTTCTCTTTCAACTCGTGTTACCCCAAGAGCTCATTTCTATTCATCCTCCTCATGTGGAGCTGCACCACATTGAACTTGGCCTCTAACTAAAACAAAACAAAAATTGCCTGAGAAACTCAGCAAGTCTGGCAGCATTTGTGGGGAGAAGGCAGGGTTAATGTTTCAGGCCCAGTGACCCATCATCAGAAATGTCCTCCCTGCCCCCTGAGTCCCAATGTTAAACCATATTGATGCATACCCTGATCCTCTATGTTCCCCCAGTAGTGTTCATGGGGGAGGTCACTGCCAATAACATTCCGCTAATCAGTTCCATGCCCTCCAAGGCTGTTCAGCAAAGCTCCCCCAGCCCTCATACACCATTAGATCACCCCATTAATGTCCTTGTCCCCACCTTTACAAATACCTCTGCTTTACCCCCAGCCTCCACTCTCCTATCCATTTAGGCAGTGAAACATCACCCTCCCTGCCCTTGCTGCCCCTAGAAGCCCCTTTGTTCTGTCCTGAACGATCAATGCATCAATGCCCAAGACTGTAATCACCCAAATCTCTAACCTTCATTGCGCAGCCCCTGAATATGACCAACCAGACCAATACCTGTGTTTGAACTCCCTGGATTTGTCCTCGTCTTTTTTCTGTTTATCAGAGGAGACATGTTTTTCCTCCACCTCTTACTCTCCTGTGTCATCTCTCTTACTTTCAAGAGATTGTGGAGGGTTCAGCACACTATGACTTTTGGGACATTGTGTCTGGGTATAATGCTGTGCACTGACAGAGCTTTACACAGTCTGAATCTCATTCTGAACAGACTTATCATCTACTCAATGTTGGCTCTCATGGAGGAACCTGCAGCATTGCACTTTTCCTTGAATCAATTTGAAGATTCCTCACTGATCTTACCAGTTAAGTTTTTGAAAACTTTAGCTAACTTTGAAAGCTCCAGCATGCAATAATCATGAGAGCTGCCTGGATGTCAAGTACAAATTTGAAGCATTTGTTTGTATATTTGCAGTTCACAAAGAAAGCTGGCAGCTCCTAGGGCATTCCACTGCCAATACTTTTACAATCTATAGCGTCTTACACCTGTGGGAAACCTGCTGTCGCAGCATATCTCATTATCCTGTACGTTCTCTGCATCTATGGGAATATCACTAAATCCTGGGCTTTCCAGAATAAATTGTCAGCCACATCCTGGATATTCCTGTGAGTGCAAACTAGGAGATTTCACAGAGGACCTTAATGGATTCCTGGAATGACTTACTTACAAAGACATTCACTGCCACTGTGACCTCAAGGCAACAGGCAAAGGATTGCCTCCCACTCCATGCAAGCCAAGATCCTTGTCAAACAGCTGGCATGCGGTCCTGTTTGCATTGGCTCTCTCCTAGCTAGAGATAGTGGCAGTGACTATTGTGGATTTGGTTTCTGATCAATGCTTATCATTGCTGGCTTAGATCTTACACCTCTGCACATTTGTCCTTAGTCTGCGTCTATAGCTCTAACATTGACCTCAGACTGCCCCTCAAGCTCCTTTCTTCAGGTCACCTAACCTGCTGTTTTAAAGGGGCAACACCACACAACTACATACATAACACACCTCCTCCTTTATTTTCATACTCCCTTTATCAATATATGTATATATCCAACAATTATAACGATTATACAAGCATTGTAGCTAGTCCACATACATGATCAGGAACATTTACAAAAGGAAATAGAAAAGGGAAACGACCCTTTCATAGTCTGCATTAACATCATTAGTCTCTCAGGGAGTTGATGGTTCACAGAACACCATCTCATTGTCTCAGGAACCTTTCCAGTGTAGTCTCCTGGGCTTTCAGGAGCTCCTGTTGTTCTGCAGATATGTCCTTCACTGATTGGCTGTTGTTGCCCTGTGACATTGCTGCTGTCTCCTCCCTGGGTGTGACCAATCCTAGTTCACAGTCATATGGCTTGGTCAACTTTCCTAGTCCCATCTGGACTAGCTCAGTATTCTAAGGGACATCCCCCAGTGGTGAGGTGCAGCGATTAGTTGGTTCCTGTGTCTCCTCCAGACTAGTTCTTCCCCAGTCCATACTGTATGTGACAATGATCCTGTATGAACGACCACTCCCACCGGGATCCATTTCTCCACGTTATAATTCTCCTCTTTGGAATACCCTCGACCTTGAGGTTCCCACCCTTCTGGCTATCTGTTCTGCTTCATTTTGCTCTATCATATCTTTGGTCTCTTCTGGATGCAATAAATCAAACATGGTTCTCAGCTAGCAGTTCAACATTAAGGACACTGGAGAGCTTTGGATAGTTGCATGTGGCGTGTTCCTGTACATGCAAAGGAACTCGTTGATTCACCATTGTAGTGAACCTTTCCTTTGTGAAGCCTTTAAGGCCTCCTTCGAGGTTAGTACAAATCTCTCTGCCTGGCCCTTCGTTGCAGTGTGATACAGAGCTGATCACATGTCTGACTCCCTGATTTTCCAGATACTCCTTGAACTCTTGCATCACAAACTGTGGACCATTGTCACTCTCAACTTGTTCGAGATTCCCAAACCTGACAAATATTTCATCCAGTTGGACTATCGTTGCTTCCGTGGCTACTAACTTCATGACCACCACCTCAGGCCACTTGGAACAGGCATCCACACCGTGAGCAATATCCATTCTTCTACTGGACCCATGAAATAGATGTGAATTCACTGCCACGATGATTAAGGCCATTCCCATTGGGTGAAACGATGTCACAACAGGGCCTTCCTCACTATTGTGCAGGATTCACAAAATTCGCTTTCTCCTTAATCTGGGAGTCCACATTCAGCCACCAAAAGTAGCTCCATGCTATTTCTTTCATTCGCACCACATCGGTGGTGCCCAGGGTGCACTTGCTCCAGTACCTTTCCTCTTAACGGGAGGAGTATCAGCTCTCATTCGCCATATTAAATATATGTCTGACACAAACAACTCCATATAACTCTGGGTATTTTCAATGACTAGTCCTCCCTCTCCGGACTCGCTGGCACCAGTACTTTGTCATCCTGGGAAAGGTACACCATTTTCAGGTTCCAGTCAGGAACATCCTTTTCCCCTTGGTAACCTTGATAAAGCATCTGTATTGCCATGCTTCTCCACCTGTCAGTATCTGATTTCATATGAGCAGGCTGACAGAACCAGTATCCATCTCTGCAGGCATGCTACCAGCATTGACGGTATTCCTGTATATGGGCCAAAAATGGAGGTTAGCAGCTTGTGCCTGCTGTACAGGAAATTAATGAACTCCTTAATGGTGAAAACAATGCCCAATCCTTCCTTTTACACTTGGGCATACTTCCCCTCCAACTTTGTTAGTGACCTCGATGCAGACGCATTGGGCCTTTCCTTTCCATTCAGAAACATGTGACAGTACAGAGCCAACCCCACAGGCAAGGCATTGCATGCCAACTGCAGAAGCAACTTTGGGCCAAAATGAGTCAACACTTCTGACCTTTTTAGTGCTTGCTTCATCTCCCGGTAAGCCGCCTCACATTCCTGGGTCCTTTTCTATGTCTGTCCTTTTCCTAACAACCGACGCAAGGGTTTTAGTACTGTTGCCAGATCAGACACAAAGTTGCCGCAGTAACTTACAAGTCCCAAAAATGGTCTCCGTTGAGACACATTCTCTGGTCCAGGAGCCTTCATGATAGCCTCCATCTTCTTTGGTGCTTTGTGTAAACCCTTATCATTGATTATGTGGCCAGGTCCTCTAAAAACCTGTATTTCTCCTTTTTCACTTCTAAGCCATGCTTCTGCAACCTTTTTAGGGTTTCTTATAGGTTTTCCAAATGCTCTCAATCCACTCAAAATTTCTGAGGCCCTCTAGAATAAAGCCAGTGCTGACATGACGCCAAAAGGTAGTTGCTTGTAGCAGAACAGTCCCCTGTGCATCACTATCGTCAGCAGTGGCTAGGACTCCTTCACAACCCAATTTGCAAGTAGGCCTGCAACAGATCCAGTTTTGAGAATGTCTTACCCCAGTCCACTGAACAGGTCCTCAACGCATGAAAGTGGATATTGACCCACACACAGGGCTGGGTTGACTGTGACCTCAAAGTCACCACAAATCCTCACCATGCCATCTGTTTTTAAGACCAGGATAATTGGACTGGCCCATTGACTGGGTGGATACTGGTTCCAATGCTCCCCAGGTTCACCAGTGTTCCAATTCTGCCACCAATTTATGCCAGTTGGCTTATGGTACTGGATGCACCACCAGACTCCTAGGACAAGCCTCCTACTTCAACTGAAGTTTAATTTCTACTTTGATTTTCCCAGGGTTCCCTTGAAGATGTCTTTGTACCTGTCCAAAAACTCTTGCAACTTATTTTTGACTCCACCAGACCATTAACCACACCCCAATTGAACTTTAATTTCTGTAACTGTGAACATCTGAATAATACGGGGTAGTCGCCTTTCACTACATAAAGAGGCAGTTCAGCATCCTTGCCCCTTTGCTGTACTTTTACCTGTGATTAGCCTTTCAGAGGCACCACTTGTTCCATCTATGTCCCTCGTGTAGTCTTGGCAGGCTTTAATGGCAGTGCCTTTAACTTTTCCCTATATATTGAAACAGGAATCAGAAACACCACTGCACCCATATCCAATTTCACCCTTACTATTTTCCCCTCTAAATTGGGAAGAACCCAGGAGCGATCAGCTTCACCCTGTAATGATCATACCCAGATGTTTAACCAGAACTCTGCTGACTCTGGGCCTTTTGTTTCCCCCGCAGATCCAGCTAACTTCAGCTCTACTCCCCAGCTGGTGGTGTGTACATTATGCTTTGGCCTCAGGGCTGTTTCTTTCTGACTCCCCTTCTTTTGTTTGGGTCGTTCCAGGCAACTTCAGGCAATGAAGACCACTCACTCACATCTGCAACACTGGGCTTGATGACTCCTTGTGCCCACTCTTGCCATATCAACAGCACTGTTGATTTGATTAATCGTCATGTGTATTTATTACAAGTACAGTGATAAGTGTTGCTTACTGTCACCATTCTGTGGTGCCATCTTAAAACACAGAAAATAAACCAAAACACAGAATATAGACCCAGAAAAGTAAACAGTAAAGTTCATCTTATAGTCTAACTCAATAGAGTTAGGTGGTCTTTGGAATAGCTCCTGCTTCTAGCCCAGCCATGGGCCTGGATCTGGACCCCTCCACCCCGATGCCTCGAGTCTATGCCACTAAACCGACAACACTGCTGCAACCGCACTTCACCACTGGAACAAAGAATTACCTCTCTCTGCACCATCTCGCCTCCACCAGTGCCACTGAGTTCACATTGGGCCAACCTCACCGATGCAGCCACCACCTGTGCCACAGGATCCTACATGGGGTTCAAGCTTGCTGCTGTCATGCCTCCGCTGTCAGGCACCCGGGTCTAACCGCGGTTCTGAAGCCTGCGAGTCTGGATCAGGGATTAAGCCTAGGACTTGCTCCTCGCTTTGGCTGAGGTGGAGTCATGTTTGCCTCATCTTGGCATTACTGCCACCTCTGCCGGATGCCTTCTCCTTCATCATTTACTCGGTCTCACCACTCCCCAGGCATGTCCCGCCATCTTCATCCACTATTCTACCCAGGTTCCACTCTCGCTGTTGCCACCACAAATGCCACTGCAACCGAGGCCAAAAGGCAAGAGAAAAGGCTTTAAAGGAAATAAAGCAAAAGTAAAAAGAAAGAAAAAGAAGAAAAAAGAAAAGCAGGCAGAAGTGAACAAGTACCAGGCTCAGTAGTCCGAATGCTGCCAATCTGCCACCAACCATCTTGGAACATCTACAGTTGGTACCACACTCTGCTGAGTTTCCGCTACTCCATGCAACCGGGTGTCATCACTCAGCAATGTTGTTTCACTGGCAGCCAACTCCACCAAGGTAGCAATTGCAAATGTTGCCTTAAAATACAAGTCTCTCCTTGTTTGTAGCTTCCATTGGATGGCTTTGTGTCGAAGGTCACAAACCAAATGGTCCCAGACGGCATCTTAGAGGAAACCTCTGAATTTGCAATGTTCTGCTAACCTCTTTAATGTGGCCACTAATTGGGCAATGGCCTCTCCCTCATTCTGTACCCGTTTATAAAAACGGATATGTTCTGCAATCATCAGTGGCTTTGGTGCACAATAAATCCCCAACACTTCACACGGTTTCTTGGTAGGTCTTCACCACAGGTTTCTCTGCACCAGGCTCCCTAGAATTGTGAAGGTCTTGCCCCCAGTCGTACTTAAGAAAACTGGTAACATAATGCCTTCGGCCATTTTATTCGCCTTTAAATACATACTAAAACAATTGGTGTACAGCATCCAACATCCTGTCTCTTCAATAAATGGCCCCATCACTCCAAATTGGACTGCCAGTTTGCTTTCCTGCCAGGAGGAAATTTTTTCACCACTCGAGTCTAGTAGCCATTCGCAGCCCATGTCCCTCGATGAACACCCTCTGCATCGGCTACTCCCTCATCAACTGCATTAGCGTACCGTTCTTCCCTGGTATCGCCCGCAGCCTACATCCCTTTGCAACCACTCTCCACAATGACTTCAGTAAACTCCCAGGTGAGTGCTCCCCACTTCAGCCGTCGACTGTGACCCAAGTCCTCTCATGACTGCTGTTTTCAGCCTGGTCCCCAGTCAGTACTGCTTGTCTACGGCTCGAGTCCCTCACAGCCGCTTCCCTTGATATTACCTCCACAATCTCAGCCCATTTTTGACGTCTGGGCGATGTCCATCCGCCTGACAGAAATAAAAGTTTTTTGCTGGATTCCACTCTTGTCACAAGTTATTGTGTTTGGGTTCACTAGAACCAGAAATAGAACACGAGCTAGACAGAGGGTAAACTAGAACAGGGAACACTTTATCATGCAGCTTCTCAGATGTACAACTGGTCCTAAACTGCCCCTCTAGCTCCCGCATTGGATCACCCAACTCGCTCTTTTAAAGGGGCAACACCACACAATTACATAACACTAGACACATTCAAACACTCAGTGCTGCAGCTTTCTGCAGTCTTTCCCCATTTAAAAAGGATCCAACGGGCCAACTGCTTTATACAGGAAAGTGATCAACTGTTCCTCCCTGTCCACCTGCCCAAGCAGAAGACCTTTTCATTAGAAATGGCAATGGCATTTGAATTGTCACAATCAATAAATAGAACATATGGTTTCCGGTAGAATTTTCATGATCCCATTTAATGTAAATGCTGCAACAAAGCACAAGGTCAACCCAGATGGAAATAATTAACTTCCCAAATAAAGTTTCACAGCTGGCTGTGGTGGAAATAGCCCTTACCCTTGAGCAACCAGAATACATCAATAAGGGCTACAACATCTGGAAATGTCTAAAAGACAGGAAACTGTCTCGGCTCCTCATAGACATGTGCATTCTCTGACTCACAGACTCATGGGGCGAATTTCTTATCTGCTTGGCTGGGTGGGTGTCTGTAGGCAGCAGTGTAAAAAAGCAAAAACTGCTGCCGTGTCAGGAATTGGCAGGATCCCACCTGCCCAAAATTTAACTTGAGTGTGCTCATTAATGAACTGGAAATCCCCATATGAAAGGAGATTTTAGCTATGTTTAAAACCAATTACTTTTTTAACACAATTCTGAATTCAACTGTTCTTACATAGTAAAACAAGCTGAAAGGATAACACACCAACAGCGCTGTGTAATGGAAAATAAGAAACTTTTGGAAACGTATGACAATGTTTCTTTGCCAAAGTGAAATTGTTTTGATCAGCAGCAAAACCAGCAGCAGCACCAATTGCTTGTCAACCCAGAGATGACAGTTATCTCTCTTTACTTCCTGTTCACCTGCCAGCCCTTTATCCATGCTAATATTTAAGCCCCTATACAATAATCTTCTCAAATGTCTCTTGGAGATCCAGTTACACTACATCTATAGGGTTCTCTTTATTCATCTTGATGTTACTTCCAGAAAGAACTCTTATACATTAGTTAAACCTGATTTCTCTTTCATATAACCATGCTGATTTTACCATTGTGATTTTTCAAAAATCCTTCTAGAATCTCCTTAATAATGACTTCTAGAAATTTTACTAGTTATATTGCTAACTAGCATATATTTTCCTGTTTTTTGCCTCTATCCTTTCTTGAAGAAAGGTGTTACATTTGCTATTTTGCAACTAAAGCAACACCTCAGAAGCCAAGGAGTTTTAGAAGATTATAATCAATGGTTCTACTATATCTGCGGTCACTTCTTTTAAGACTCTTGCCCTTAAAATAATAGTAGTGAACTGTCTTTTCGAAAATCTGCAGTGCATAGGGAGGTAGGGAAGGATTTTCAGCAAATTTAACCCGCAACACTGGCAATATATTTCCATTTAAGGACAGTGTGTGGTTTGGAGGGGAACTCGCAGGTGGTGATGTTCCCAATCATCTGCTACCCTTGTCCTTCTAGGTTAGTGCAGGTTTAGAAGGTTGTATAAAAACAGCATGGTTGAGCTGGTGCTGTCCATCTTGTAGATGGTACACACGGCTGCTTCCGAGCATCAGTGATGGAGGGAGTGAATGCTGAAGGTTGTGGATGGGCTAGTATTGTGATTCTTAAGTGTTGTTGGGGCTGCACTCACCCAGGCAAATGAAGAGTATTCTATCACACTCCTGATTTGTGTCTTGTAGATGGTGGACAAGCTTTGGGAGTCAGAAGATGAGTTACTCACCTCAAAATTCCCAGATTCTGGCATTGTCTTGTAACTTGTATGGCTGGCTCAGTTCAAGCTCTGATCAATGGTAATCCCCAGCAATTTGATTGTAGGGGATTCAGTATTGGTGGTCCCTTTGAATGCCATTGGGGAATGGTTAGATTCTGTCTAGTTTGAGATTCTCATTCCCTGATGTTTGAGTTGTACCAGTGCATTTGCCATTTCACAGCCCAAGTTTGGATATTGTCTTTGACATGTTGCATGTGATCTAGGATAGTTTCTTTATCTGATGAGTCGTGAATGGTACTGAACATTGTACAATTATCAGTGAACATCCTCATTTCTGACATTATGATGGAGGGAAGATCATGGATGAGGCAGCTGAGATGGTTAGTCCTAGAATTGGGGGTCTTGTGATACAGTGGTAAAGTCGCTACCTCTGGACCAGAAGGCCCAGGTTTGAGTCTCACCTGCTTCAGAGGTCTGTAGGAACACATCTGAACAGGTTGGTTAGAAAATATTTAGCCTGAGACACTGTTCCTGTAGTGAGATTCCTGGTGACTTCAGTTTTGCCAGGGTGCTTCGTGCCATTCTTGGTCAAATGCGACTTTGATGTCTACAGCAGTGGACAGTACCCTTACTTCATTACTAGATTTCAGCTTCTTTATCCATGGTTAGACTTCTCAACCTTTAGGTCTCATAGTTTTCCATCTTTCTTGGTGATGGTGTTTGTTTTACATTTCTCTCTCCCTTCATCTCTTGATTTTCATTTGGAATGCTAAATTGCACCTCATACTTACTCATACATACACTTACCACAAATGGACAGAAACTAGACAAGAAATTCCCAACATGGACGTCTGCATAAGTAGCTGGCAACTCCAACTCATTGCTTGCTCCTCTAGTTCTCCCTGTTGCACACCTGGCACCAAATGTCTCTCTGCTGGTCAGCAGCTGCAAGTACTCCACCTCTATGGATGTTGACATTCAATACATGCCAGCCTCTCCATGCCATAGAATGTAGAACGCCTACAGCGTGGGAACAGGCCCTTTGACCCAACAAGTTCACACCGATCCTTGGAGCATCCCACCCAGACCCATCCCCTTATAACCCACCTAAGCTACACATCCCTGAACACTACAGACAACTTAGCGTGGCCAATCTGCCTAACCTGCACATCTTTTTGGACTGTGGGAGGAAACCCATGCAGACACAGGGCGAATGTGCAAACTCCACACAGACAGTCGCCCGAGGGTGGAATTGAACCTGGGTCCCTGGCGCTGTGAGGCAGCAATGCTAACCACTGAGCCACCGTGGTGCCCTATCTTCATTCCACTGACAGTACACTGCTGGACTATAATACCGCCATTCAAATTGCAACTGCAATTGAGTTGCAACTGCATAGGCCCTGAATGGAAGGACAGGCACCCAGCTCACCGACTCGACTATGCTGTGTCTCAGGCTCCTCGCTTGCTGTTTTAGCATTCACTCACATAGTTCCTGCCTGCATGCTCACAGTAGCTCTTCCTGCCCTGTCCTGCTTTGCCCTCTTCCATCTTGCCCTCTCCCACTTTACCCTCTCTCGCCTTGCCCTGCTATGACTTTTGGTGAGTTGGTGCCACAGCCAGTTCTTAAAGGCTCACAGTACTTGTTTCTTGTTGTACTGTTTTGCGCAGACACAAAGGGGGCAGCTTGTCACACTTGATGGTAGTGATCAGTGCAGAGGATGGGTATCTTGCTATGTGGCACAGTGCCACATCAAGCTCACACTTACAACATGCACAGATGCCTATGTGCCAAACATACTGCACATTTTTCAAACAAATAGCCACGTCTGAAAGTCAGTGGGAAGTAGTCCACATTCAGGAAGAGGGCTTTCTGCTGTCATTCAGTGGACTATGCTGTCAGATAAGGGCAGCGTCCACACACAACCTTGGGAATGGTCAGTCGGGTAGTCATGCTCAGCAGTTTGATCCCACTGCAATTCAGGGAGTGTCAGCCCTGAAAGTCTAATGTAAACAATCAGGGGACTGGCAAGTTATCAGTCAGTCAGAAAGCATTTGGGACTTGTCAGTCAAATGCTAGGGCTGTCCTTCAAAATTGGATGGGGGAGTGGGGAAAAGTCAGTCCAGGAGGTCTGTTGATTGATAGTTACAGCAATTGAGGTAGAGAATGTTGTTGTATGTTGAAACAGTGTCAGCCCCGCCACCAACGTGCCATGAGCAGTGTGAGCTTTTGGCTGCAGTGCCATTAGGTTGCTGGTGAACAGCTACTCCAGTGCTTAACGGGGCATTTGGCTGGGCCTCCAAGATGGTGCTAGCTAAAATAATAACAGCCTTTTCCAGGATATCAGGTAGTGGTAAATTCTGGCTGCATCACAGTGGTGAATTCCTGCTACCACCGGACTTGAGGGGGAGGTGATTAATGAGGCAAGTGCAAGGAAACTCACTGGGCTTTGAGGGAGGGGGCATCCTTCCACGAAACTCAAAGAAATTACACTTAGTGAAGATATGGCAAGATTCAGCCCTCTTTCTCTTTAAAGGAGTAACATTCACTTTAGCTACACACTTTTCCTTTTGAAATTTTTATCTTAAATCTTAAAATTTAATTTTAAATCTTTTTTCTTATTCCTGTTTTTTTATAAAATTAGAGCTAAAGTTCTTTCATACTCTTGTTGCTTTCCCTGTTCATCTTTCCTTGATGGTTCTTAAAATCTACTATTATTTGACCTATGACTGATCTTCACAGAATTGTAGTGTTTCTTTCAGTTTAACTGTGTTCTTATATAGTCACAGATGATGCTTCCTTCTCAAAGAGGAGAGATAGCAGTGACTAAGATGGTTGACAAAAGGACAGTAATGAGGAAGCATCTTAGCCCAAAGAATTAGGAAGTAGATTCAGTATGAATAGAGATTAGGAATAGCCAGAGTTAAAATACACCAGTGGGAGTGGTTTATAAACACCTAACTGTATTTCTACCGTTAGACACAGCAGCAAGCAGGAAATTATTGGAACTTGTAACAAAAACAATGTCATAGCTATGGCAAAATTTTAATCATCATATAGATTGGGTCAACCAAATTGGCAAAGGTGAGGTGGAAGAGGAGATTGTATAATACTTTCTGACAGTTTCCTGAAGCACTATATTTTGGAACATTTAGGGACAGAGATATTTTAGATCTAGCGTCACACAATGATGCTGGGTTAATTAGTAATGTCACAGTAGAAGATCCACTGGGAAATCAACATCATCATATACTTGAATTTGAAAATGACATACTCTCATCATAAGAGGAATCTTATAATGTTGCAGCCAATAGTAAGTAATCCTGATGATTAGGAATGTTTCTAAAACTAGCAAAGGGTACCAGAAGTTGATAAACAGGGACAAAATAGATGGTGTGAGTAACTAATCAGCAATACAGAAACAGATTATGAGAGCTTCCATTAGTACATAAAAAGGAACACTGCAGTTTAAGTAAGTGTTGGTCCTTAGGCGTGAAGTCAGGAGAAATTATTGTAGTGAATGAGGAAGTGGCAGACATCGAACAAATATTTTGTGCATGTCTTCACTGTAGAAAACATAAATACCGCACAGAATTAGAGGCTCTGGGTGACACAAAATTAAGATAATTAATGTCAGCAGAGTATTTAGGTGTTCTATTGCATGAGTCACAAAATATTAGTGTGCAAGTACTGCATATGATCAAGAAGGGTAATGAAATGTCATCCTTTAATATAAGAGGGATAGAACATATAAGTAAAGATGTTCTGCTTTCATTTAGAGCACTGGTGAGACCACATCTCAAATATTGTGTGTAGTTTTGGTCTCATAGAACATAGAATAGTACAGGACAGTACAGGCCCTTCGGCCCACGATGTTGTGCCAAATTTTTACCCTAATCCCAAGGTCTATCTAACCTCCATTCCTACCTTATACTATCATCCATATGCCTATCTAATAGCCGCTTAAATGCCCCTAATAAGGCCAACTCCACTAACTTGTCCGGCAATGCATTCAGCGTCCTGACCACTCTCTGAGTAAAGAACCTACCCCTGACATCTCCCCTATATCTATCTCCACTCACTTTAAAACTATGCCCCCATGTAACAGCTACCTCCACCCTAGGAAAAAGTCTCTAGCTGTCCACTCTATCTATACCTCTGATCATTTTGTACACCTCTATTAGGTCACCTCTCATGCTTTGTCGTTCTAAAGAGTAAAGCACCAGCCCAACCTTTCCTCATAAGACCTTCCCTCCATTCCAGACAACATCCGGGTAAATCTCCTCTGCACTTTTTCCAACACTACCACATCTTTCCTGTAACGAGGCAACTAGAACTGGACACAATACTCCAGATGTGGCCGAACCAGGCTTTTGTATAGCTGGAGCATGACTTCATGGCTCTTGAACTCAATCCCTCTATTAATGAAAGCTAACACACCATATGCCTTCTTAACAACTCTATCCACCTGGGTGGCAGCTTTCAGGGAATTGTGGACATGAACCCCAAGATCCCTCTGTTCCTCCACACTGCCAAGAATCTTTCCGTTAACCCTGTATTCTGCTTTCAAGTTTGTCCTTCCAAAATGAATCACCTGACACTTTTCAGGGTTAAACTCCATCTGCCACTTCTCAGCCCAGCTCTGCATCCTATCAATGTCCCTTTGTAACCTAGAACAGCCCTCTGCACTATCCACAACTCGACCCACCTTCGTATCGTCCACGATCTTACGAATCCACCCTTCCACTCCTTCATCCAAATCATCTCCTTATTTAAGAAAGAAAATTAACATGTTGAAAGCAGTTCAGAAGAGGTTGACTAGGTTGATACCTAGAATGAGAGGAATTATTTTGAGAGTAAGTTGGCAGACTGGTCTTGATTCCCCTAGGGTTTAGAGAACTGCAGGGTGACCCGATTGAAGTGTCTAAGACATTGGCTGGTCTTGACAAGAAGGACATGGAAAAGATGTTTTCACTTATGGGTTAGTTCTGAACTAAGGATCATTGTTTTAAAATTAGAGATTGCCCTTTCAGAATAAAAATTAGAAAAAACTTTATTCTGTTCTGAGGAGGGGTCACTCCACTCAAAAAGTTTAACTCCGATTTCTCTCCACAGATGCTGACAGACCTATTGAGGTTTGCCAGCAATTTCTGGTTTGTTTCTGATTTACAACATCCACAGTTCCTTTGGTTTTTATTTAGAAATTTATTGTCCCAGAGATAGTGCGACTTTAGAACTTTCTCCTTCGAAGGTGATACAGGCTGAGTCTTTGAATATTTTTGTGAAGAGGTGAATAGATTTCAATCAGGCAGAGCTATCGCGGGTTACCAGCGATATATCATAGAATCCCTGCAGTGCAGAGACCGTTCAGCCCATTGAGTCTGCACCGACCCTCTAAAGATCATCCCAGCCAGACCCACACCCCACCCTATCCCTGTAACCCTGCATTTCCCGTGGCCAACCCATCTAAATTACATATTTTAGAATTGTGGGAGAAATGATTCAGTGACCCTTATTCACTAGACCCGAAATATTAACTCTGCTTTCTCTCCAGAGATACTGCCAAACCTGCTAAGTTTCTTCAGCAATTTCTGCATTTGTTTCAGATTTCCAGCATCCGCAGTCTGTCTCCAACCTGTTTTTGATTCTCAATCAGTTCTCTCTGTTTCTCTTAATTTGTTAGTTTATAAATCTCTAAATTCTTTGTAATTTGTTTGACGATGCTGCAATTTCCCGGAACGGTTCAGCGGGGCTCATTCTTTGATCAAAATAATGAGTTTATTTTTGGAAGAGTTGCTCCTATTTTAATCCGAGGCAGGTGTTCCATCTCCTGGGCGTGACCCGACGCTAAAGGAACACATCGCTATAAAATGCCAAACGAGTAGATTGTTAAACAAGTCATCGGAGATTTGCCTGTTAGGGTGAGTGTTTGTGTTTCTCAGGTAATTGTAAATTGTAAATTGTAAATTGTAAATTGTAAATTGTAAATTGTAAATTCTTGGTTCGAACTGAAATGGGACTGGGTCTCCGGAGAAACCGTGCGGGGTGTCTGCTGAGCGGTGCCAGTAAATTTGGGGTCTCTACGGGGATTTATTTGCAGGGACTTGTCGATCGTCTCGAGTGTTCAAACATAGTTGTTGATGAAATGTCTTCAGAGCTGAAGTTTATCCCACCTGCGAATGACATTACCGAGTATGACACAGGAATGAACTTCAAATCCTTTAGAACAGCTCGATCTGAGCCGTTTTTTCTAGAAATGACAACAGAAAATGCTGGAACACTGAGTGTACACCAGGCAGCTTCTGCCGACAGAACGAAATGCTTCAACTTTTCATCAGAACCTGGAGCAACTTCATAAATTAATTGGTTCGGAGCGAGTGCAGGAAAAAGAAAGTCTGAGTGGGTGGAAGTGAGGAGAGATTATAAATGATGGGGTAACGTGATCCAATAAAGAAACGATGTAGTGGCGCAGAGGAATTCCAGCACCGGCTGCCTCTTGCCCAGTATGGAAGTTCTGACTGTGCTTCTCCCCTTCTCTGTCCTTGTTCTTCAGACATTCTTACACAGTAGGAACTATTCTGATTTTTGGGAAGGAAACCTGGTGGAAAACATTCGGATGTCCTACAATTAAGATTAGGGTTAGGGTACAAGGTGTGCCGTGTTAAAATATGTCGATTGTCCAGAATACGAACTTTCGAGTTTAATAACCTTAATTCTTTTTCAACTCCAAACCTTTTGCTGCATAAACGTTTGGACCGTTAACTGTTTCTCTCCCACATCTGTCTCGGCTACTAGGCGTTCACAGCGTTTTCCGTTTTGATTTTAGATTTCTGCATGCAGAGAATTGTTTCTGTTTAGTCGGGATAGCTCCTGACTACATGCAATAAATTTAACTGGTGCTGCCTGAAGATCCACCATCTACAAGACGCACTTAATATAAGATCACCGCTGAAGAAATGGATTCAAACTGGACCAGAATTTTTCTCTTATCTGGGCTGATTTGGAATTTATCACAAGGTGAGTATCAAGTTGCCGCTTAGACTCTTCTTGGCCTGTAGAGAGCTTTTGGTTTAAGAATGTCAACAAGTATTTCATACTGAGTTTAAATATTTGGATGTAATTCAACCACCACCAGTCATTTTTAAAAACAAACTATTCACTTGGGGGGGATACAGGCATCACTGCCTGGGCCTTGTCCCTCATTGCCCCTTGAAGGTGGTGGTGAACTGCCTTCTTGAACCACTGTGGTCCATCTGCTGTAGACAGACCCACGTGGTGCTGGGGGGAATTTGACCCATGACAGTGAAAGAACAGCAATATATTTCCTGTTATCAGGATGATGAGTGGCTTGGAGGGGATCTTGCTGGTGGTAGTATTTCAATCTTCATATCTAACCTCCAATTTCTATTGAAGGTATTTTATGAAATATATTTAGTATTAAACAACAGTTTCAAATGCTTTCCTGTAATATCGGCAAACTCATGAACCGGAAATGCTTCTTCCTGGTTCACTTATTTATCTTTCCTACCCAAAGCTGGTACCTTCTAACCCAAGAGACAATCAACAACCCAGACCTATGCTAACATCTTCTAGTGTGTGTGTTCCTTTAATTTTTTTTTTAAATTTTCTGGTCGTTGCACTGTAGCTTAGTGGGTTCCAACACTTCAAATGCACAGCCAAATATTTTCTCAATTCATCAGAGGCTCTGCCTCCAACCTTTTCAAGTAATAACATCCAAATTCCTACCACCATCTGCCCTTTCCCCATAACCATTGATTCCCTGGCTGATCAAGAATCCATGTCAGCCTTAAATGCACATAGTGTCTGCCACACAGCCCCCGATTCTCCCTGTAATGTATTGGCCAAAATTGAGCAAAGGAGCAACAAACATGCATTTATAAAGAGCCTTTAATGTAGAAAATGTCCCAAGCTCTTCATAGAGGTGCGAGTGGGTCTGGCCAGACATATTCTGGAGGCATCGGGAGATTGGGAAGGTGGCAACTTCAGCAGCAGTGTTGGCATCATGTTCCAATGTGGAAAGAGCAAGCGTGAGGGAGGTTTTGCAGTATCTGCAGCAGCAGTGTTGATCAAGCAGCTAAGGTCTCCCAGAGAGTGAGGTTAAATGGAGGAATCATCAAAGACTGTTGAACTTTTGACTTAATTCCTTTCTTCTCTAGTTGCAATTAAGAAAGACTTTAATGTTAACTATCACTTTATTTCTCTCTTTCTATTTATTCAATGAAGGTCATATTTAACTTCTTTAATTGTTTCTCTTGCTACTTTATACCTAGCTTTTTGTACCGATGTACCTTTGTATTTATAAACCGAAAGAACTGCGGATGCTGTAAATCAGGAACAAAAACAAAGTTGCTGGAAAAACTCAGCAGGTCTGGCAGCATCCGAAGGAGAAAACAGTTTTAATGTTTCGGGTCCAGTGACCCTTCCTCAGAACTGATGATGGCTGGGAAAATGTCAGTTTATATGCAGAAAATAGGGAGGTGGGTGGGCTAGGGAGCCGGACAGACAAAGGAGTTGAAAACAATCAGGCCTTGTTACCACATAGCCTGCCATTACACACCCCCTGTTGTTAGTCACTAACAGTCCCCATTAGTAACTATTCACTCTCCCAGCCTGATCGTTAACAACTCCTTTGTCTGTCCAACTGTCTTTCTCCCTCTTCGTGCTCTATCCTATTGTTTACTCCCTATCCCACCCACCTTCCTATTTTCTGCATATAAATTGATGTTTTCCCAGTCACCATCAGTTCTGAGGAAGGGTTGCCAGACCCGAAACGTTAACTCTGTTTTCTCCTTCGTAGATGCTGCCAGACCTGCTGAGCTTTTCCAGCAACTTTACCTTTGTATTTAAGATGGCACCTTTTGTGAGGTGGCGCTATTCACTTTTCACTGTACTCCCATACTTCTGTCCTTGAGTACATGTGACTATTTAAAAATAAATCTAAAAACATAAACAGCTGGTTAAAAGTGTTAAAGCTCCCGGTTTGGTGGAGAGTCTCGGGTAATGAAGGGAGTGAAGAGGGCAAGAAAGTGAGAATAAGTGAGTGTGGATTGCCCAATGATGATGGGGAAAGTTATGTCAGGGGCAAACAGAGGACAAAAATGTGGAAGAAGGAATTTTGAGGAGTTTCGGACCTTTGATGGTTTTAAAAGTAACCTTTTCAAAGGATGTGAGAGTTGCTAGCTAGACCAGCATTTATTGCTCATTCCTAACTGCCCTCGAAGGTGGTGGTGAGGTACATTCTTGAACAGCTGCAGTCCATTTGCTGTATGTCAAGCCACAATGCTATTAGGGAGGGAGTTCCAGGAATTTGACCCAGCAACACCGAAGGAACAGCAATATATTTCCGAAGGTGGTAAGTGACTTGGAGGGGATCTTTCAAGTGGTGGTGTTCCCATGTATCCACTGCCCTTGTCCTTCTAGATGCAAGTGGTCAAGAGTTTGGAAGGTGCTGTTTGAGGAGCCTTAGAATTTCTGCAGTGCATCTTGTAAAAGGTACACTGCTGCTACTGATCAACGATGATGGAGGGAGTGGATGGTTATGGATGTAGTGCCAATAAGGCAGGCTGCTTTGATCTCGATAGCATTAAGCTGCTTGAGTGTTGGAGTTGCACTCATCCAGACAAGTAGGAAGTGTACCATCACACTCCAGATTTGTGCCTTGTAGATGTTGGACAGGCTTTTTTGGTCAGGAGCTAAGTTATTCACTGCAGATTCCAAATATCTGACCAGTCTTGTAGTTACAGTACTTGTATGGCTAGTCCTGTACAGTTTCTGGATATTGGTAGTGTCCAGAATATTGAATTGAAGGATTCAGCTAAAGTAATGATATTGACTGTCAAGGAAAGATGGTTAGATTCTCTCTCCCTCGTTTGAGATAGTCGTTGCCTGGCACTTGTCTGTTATGAATGTTACTTGCCACTTTTCAGTCCAAGCCAGGACATTGTCCAGGTCTTACTGAAGCAACTTGTGATCAAATTCAGCATCTGGGGAGTCACAAATGGCGCTGAACATCGATTACATAATGAACATCCTTACCTTTTAACCTTTATAATGGAGGGTATGTCATTGACGAAGATGGTTGGGCCTAGGATACTCCTCTGAGGAACTCCGTGCAAAGATGTCCTCGATCTGAGATAGCTGATGTCAAACAACAAAAATCATCTTCTCTTGCACTGGATATGATTACAACCAGTGCAGAAATTTCCCCTAATTCCCAATGACCCCAGTTTTGCTAGTGCTACTTGATGCCATACTTGGTCAGATGTAGCCTTGATGTCAAAGGCAGTTATTCACACTCTCTCCTCTGGAATTCTACTCCTTAATCCACATTTGAGCCACAGGTGTAGTGAGATCAGAAGCTGAGTAGTCCTGGCAGAACCTAAAACTGTGAGAGTGAGCAGGCCATTGCTAAGCAAGTGTAGTTTGATAACACTGTTGAGGACTCCTTCCATCACCTTGTGTAGCTTGAGAGTAGACAGATGAGGCAGTAATGGACCAGTGTGGATTTGTCCTGTTTTTAGTGTACAGGACACTCCTGGGCACTTTTCCACCTTGTTGAGTAGACTTCAATGTTTGTAGACATACTGAAACAGCTTGGCTATAGGCATGGCTGGTTTTGGAACACGTGTCTTCAGCAGTATTGCTGGCTGTCAGCCTTTGCAGTATCCAATATCTTCAGGTGTATCTTGAGATGGAATGAATTACTGATCTTAAGACTTGGTGGACATCTACAGAGAACAAGTGAAATGGCAAGAGCAGACACCCATTTAACCAAGTTGTGTGGTGATACAGTGTGCATGTGCGTACTGGGTGAGGAGTAAATATGGACACTGGGCGAGAGAGCTATGAGTGATTGATTGAACCAAGATGTACCTAAATGCCATATTGACCCCTTGCTTTTGCATTAACCCATTGGTAGGTTGTTAGTTTGTAGAGAAATGTATTTACTTGCTCTTTTCTAACTAAAGGTGTTTAATCCCAGTGAGACTGCTGACAGGAAATGACTGTGGGATTTGAAACCTCTTCTTAACACAGAAATGTTGACTTTCTTAGGGCTTTGTTTATGTAGAACTGATGAATTTATTTTATTCTTTTATACTATCTGTTTTTAAAATGGCCAATGTATCAATGAAGGAATAACTCTCTGGCAGATATTTATTTCCCACCCGACAGTATAAGAATGTTCTAATCATGCTTCTAAATACCATGCTAGTTTGTGGCATTTGTCTTTTCACTTGTGCTTCTGCTTGTGAACACAGTTCTGGGAATATAATCAACATTTTTGGGATTGTGCATTACGGTATTAACCAATTTATGACAGGGTTGCTATGAATTAATTTAAAAATGGACTTAACATGAAACATCAAAGATATTTTCTTCTCAAACCCTCCCTGTTTGTGTCAGTTTTAGTCTGGTAAACTTAAAAATTAGATTAAAAAGGATTCAGAGGGATAACCTCTGTATTTCAGGATATTTCCACAGGTAAGTGAAAATATCATTAATGTCATCAGTGCAGCTTGATGGCCACTCAGTAATTCTATCATATGCTGTCGTAATCTTGGCCTGCAGACACTCATCCAGGATGACACGTAAGCCGTCTGCTGGTTTAGAGTCTACATTTCAAATTAACAGCAACCGTGCAGAAACATAAATGAGGCCTTACTAGGATTTGGCAAGCTCTGGATGGCTGGTTTGTAATAGTGTGTTACCACAGTGTGAGTTCAAGTCTTGTATTGCCTAAAGTTACCACAAAGGTCCTATCTTCTCAACCCAGCCCATCATCTGAGGTGGGGCTGACCCTCAGTTTAAACCATACCCAGTCATCTTTCTCTGATAAGAAAGCAGCCTAGGGGATTATGGTGACTTTACCTTTTTTACATGCTTAGTTAACACCAACATTAAACACAGCCTTTCTGGCTGTACATCAGGGCATTTTCTAGAAATACATTCCTCACATGGAGCCTAGATATGAAAATGAAGGATCAAACATGCAAAATAGTAGGCCACTTGGGCCCTGAAGCCTCCTCTGCCATTCCATAAGGTCAAAGCACATTCCCACCTACCTGTGATAACCTTTCATCCTTTTGCTGGTCAAGAATCTATCCACTTTGATTTTAAAAATATTCAAATACTCTGCTTCTCCCTTCTTTAGAGGAAGGGAGTTCCAAAGACTCAAATTTCTAGAAAAACCCCTACACTGTGGAAACAGGCCCTTCGGCCCAACAAGTCCACACCGAACCTCGGAGCATCCCGCTCGCACCCGTCCCTTTGTAACCCACCTAATGTACACATCCCTGAACACTACGGGCAATTTAGCATGGCCAATCCACCTAACCTGCACATCTTTGGATTGTGGGAGGAAACCCACACAGACACAGGGAGGATGTGCAAACTCCACACAGACAGTCACCCAAGGCTAGAATCGAACCTGGGTCCCTGGCGCTGTGAGGCAGCAGTGCTAACCACTGAGCCACCATGCTGCCCTGGGAGAAAATTTCTCTTCATCTTTAGTCTTAAATGGGTGACACCTTATTTTCAAATAGTAACCCTTGGTTCTAGATTGTCCCACAAGAGGAGATATCCTCTCCACACCCATACTGTCAAATCTTGGAAATAGATCAGAAATGTCATGGGTCAAATCCTGTAACTCCTCTACCCCGCTCCCAACAACAGCATTGCAAATATATCTACATCAAATAGGCTTTAGTAGTTCAGGAAGACAGCTAACTACCACCTCAAGGGTAATTATGGATGGGCAATAAATGTTGAACCAGCCAGCGAAGCCAACATCCCTCGAATGAATCAAATGAAGACCCTTCAAAATTTTATATGCTTTAGTCAAGTTGCCCGTTACTGTTCTGAACTCTAAAGATACAAGTGTAGCCTGACCAACCTTTTCTCATAAGACAGCCATCTCATCCCAGGTGTTAGTCTAATGAGCCTTCTCTGAACTGCCTCCAATGCAGTTACATCCTTCCTTCAATACGCAGACCAATATTGGACACCAAGATATTGTCTCACCAGTGTCCTGTTTAACAGGAGCATAATCTCCCCACCTTTTGTATTCAGTTCCCTTAACATAGGATACAATTTATTAGTAGTCTTAATTACTTGCTGTACCTGAATGCTAACCTTTTGCAAACGATGCACTAAGACACCTGGATCTCTTGACATTTTGGAGCTGTGCAGTGTGAGAAATTTATTTTTCTATCAAAATGGACAATTTTGCATTTTCCCACATCTATGCTCCATTTGTTACATGTTTGCTCACTCACCCAGCCTCCTGTTACCATGACTTGCAAATATATTATCATAAGCTGACAAGGCTCTGAGTACAAATGACATGTATCCAAATGAAATGAAAATGGAAATTGAGATGGCATTGGCCACAATCTTTAAGTCTCTTGTAGTCTCCAGGGTAGTGCCAAAGGACTTGAGAATTGTAAACGCTCCTCCCATGTTTAAAAAGGATGCAAGGATAAGCCCAGCAATACAGACCAGCCACAGAGCTATTAAGATGTACAGCACAGAAACAGACCCTTCAGTCCAAATCATCCATGCCAGCCAGATAAATCCAGTCCCATTTGGTCCATAGCACTCTAAACCCTCCCTATTCATATGCCCATCCAGATGTAATTGTACCAGCTTCCACCACTTCCTCTGGCAGCACATTCCATACACGCACCACCCTCTGTATGAAAAGTTGCCCCTTTTTTTAGGTGGCTTTTAAGTCTTTTCCCTCTCTCCTTTTAAACCTATGCCCTCTAGTTTTGGACTTTGCAACCCACCCCTCCACACCCCATATCCTGGAGAAAAGATCTTTGCTATTCATCCTGTCTGTGCCCGTCATGATTTTATAAACTTCTTTCAGGTCACCGCTCCGCCTCTAACGCTCCAGGGAAAATAGCTCCAGCCTGTTCTGCCTCTCCCTATAGCTCAAACCCTCCAACCCTGGCCACATCGTTGTAAATCTTTTCTGAAGCCTTTTAGGTTTCACAACATCCATCCTATAGCAGGGAGACCAGAATTGAACACATTAGACCAGAAGTAGCCCTAACCAATATCCTGTACTGCCACAACCTGACCTCCCAATTTCTATACTCAATGCACTGACCAACAAAGGCAGCATGCCAAGCACCTTCCTCACTAGCCTGTCTACCTGCAACTCCACTTTCAAGGAGCTACAAACCTGCACTTGAAGGTCTCTTTGTTCAGCAGCACTCCCCAGGACCCTACCATTGAGTGTGTGTCCTGTCCTGATTTGCCTTTCCAAAATGCAGCATCTCACATTTTATCTAAATTAAACTCCATTATCTAATTAAACTCCTCGGCCCATTGGCCCATCAGATCAAGATCCCAAATTAAACTTCTTTGCTTTCCACTACACATCCAATTTTGGTGTAATTTGCAAACTTACTAACCAAACCTCCTAT
Source organism: Ginglymostoma cirratum (assembly GCA_024137785.1). NCBI lineage: Eukaryota > Metazoa > Chordata > Chondrichthyes > Orectolobiformes > Ginglymostomatidae > Ginglymostoma > Ginglymostoma cirratum. The sequence goes on along the minus strand of JAHRHZ010000047.1, from coordinate 20,306,308 downwards.
ATTCAGTCCAAATCATTTGTACAAATGACAAAAAGCAGTGGACCCAGCAGCGATCCTTGTGGCATACCGCTGGTCACAGGCTTCCAGTCTGAAAAACAACCCTTCACCACCACCCTCTGTCTTCTACCTTGGAGCAGTTCTGTATCCAAATGGCTATTTCTCCCTGTATTCCATGTGATCTAACCTTGCTAACCAGTCTACCATGAGGAACCTTGTCGAACACCTTACTAAAGTCCAAAAAGATCACGTTTGTCACTGCTTCAAAAAAATTCAATCAAGTTGGTGAGACACAATTTCCCACGCACAAAGCCATGTTGACAATCCCTAATCAGTCCTTGCCAAATTGATATAAATCCTGTCCCTCGGGATCCCCTCCAGCAATTTGCCCACTGGTGATGTCAGGCTCACTGGTCTGTTATTCCCTGGCTTTTCCTTACCACCTTTCATTAATAGTGGCACCATGTTAGCCAATCTCCAGTCTTCTGGCACCTCACCTGCAGCTATCAATGATGGAAGTATCTCAGCAAGGGGCCCAGCAATCACTTCCCTAGCTTCCGCAGAGTTCTAGGGTACACCTGATCAGGTACCAGGGTTTATTCCACCTTTTATGCATTTTAGAATATCCAACACCACCACCTCTGTAATGTGGGCATTTTTGAAGATGCCCATATTATTTCCCCAAGCACTCTGTCTTCCATATCCTCCTTCACAGTAGACACTGATGCAAAATACTCACTTATTATCTCACCCATCTCATGCGGTTCCACCCATTGGCAGCCTTGCTGATCTTTAAGGGGTCATTTTCTCTCCTTAGCTACTCTTTTGTCCTGAATGTATTTGTAGATTCCCTTTGGATTCTCCTTAACTCTATTTGCCAAAGCTATCTCATGTCCCCTATTTGCTCTCCTGATTTCATCTTAAGTATACTTTTACTGCCTTTATACTCTTCTAGGGGTTCACTCAATCCCTGCTGTCTGTATTTGACACATGCTTCCTTCTTTTTCTTGACAAAAAACCTCAATTTCTCTAGTCATCCAGCATTCCCTACAGCTAGCAGCCTTGCCCTTCACCCTAACAGGAACATATTGTTTCTGGACTCCCATTATTTTTTTTTTTTTTTTTTTTTGAAAGCTTCCCATTTTCCAGCCATCCTTTTACCTGCAAACATCTACCCCCAATCAACTTTTGGAAGTTCTTAACTAATACCATCAAAGTTGGCCTTCCTTCAATTTAGAACTTTAACTTTCAGGTCTGGTACAACTTTTTCCATCACTATTTTAAAACTAAAAGATTTATGGTCACTGGCCCCAAAGTACACTCCCACTGGCACCCAAATAACTTCCCTGGACATATTCCCAGGAATATCCTCCCTGCAGCTGTAACAACATTTATCCCTACTCAAAAATGCCACTCTCCTCCTCTCTTGTCCCCCATTCTATCCCTCCTATAGCATCTATGCCCTGGAACATCTAAGCTGCCAGTCCTGTCCATTCCTGAGCCAATTCTTTGTAATCTGTGATATCCCAGGCCAATGTTCCAAACAATGCCCTGAGCTTGTCTGCCCTATCTGTTAGGCCTCTTGCATTGAAATTAATTCAATAATCCTACCTCACTCTCTGATGTACATTAATAACCTAGACCTTTGTATACAGGGCAAAATCTCATAATTTGCCGATAATACAAAACTTGGAAGTATTGTGAACTATGAGAAGAATAGTATAGGACTTTAAAGAAACAGTGACAATTCAGTAGGTTGGGTGGATAGATACCAAATGAAGCTCAACGCAGCGAAGTTTGAGGGATAATATTTTGTAGGAAATATATGGAGAGACAAAATAAAATAAAGAGCACGATTCTAAAGGGCGTGCAGGAGCAGAGAGACCAAGATGTACATGTGCACAAGCCATTAATAGTGGCATGACAGGTGGAGGGAGCCATTCATAAATCATACTGTAGCCTAGATTTTATTAATCAAACCATAGAGTATGAGTGCATAAGGCTGTCGAAATTGTAGAAGGCGTTCACTCTGCCTCAGCTGGTTTAATGTCTCCGGTTCTGAGCACCACACTTTTAGGAAGGATGTGAAAGTTTTGGAGAAAGTGCAGAAGGGGTTTGGTAGAATTATGCCAATGATGAGGAAAGGATCAAGGACAAGAAGATAAAGATGTAACATAATTGGTAAAAGGAGCAGAAGTGAAAAAAAGAAAAGACCACACAACAGCTGGTTAGGTCCAGAGTGCACTTCCTGAAACTATGGTAGGGGTGGGTTCAGTTGAGGCTTTAAAATTGGGATAAGACTGTTATTTCAAAAGAATGTTCAGCATTCCCAAGAGAAAGTAGGAAAATGGCACAAGGTGAAAGGGTCATTTGGAGAGCTCACCACCTCCTCTGCTATAGCAAATCTGTGAATTTTGATCAAGGTTTCAATTGTTTAGTCTTGATAAATAAGGTTTCTGACTTCTCCATACTTGATCGTCTATGTGTGAGGTTAGTTCTATGGAATGAATCCATTCTCCATTCTTTTTTCTAGGTCATTGGGAGTGGACTTCCTGGTTTAATGTTGATCATCCTGGTGGGAGTGGAGATTATGAGCGGCTTGATACAATCCAACGTTCTTATGGGGAAAGAATATGTTTGCAACCAGCTGCTGTTGAGGCTCGCACTATACATGGGGTCCCTGCCACGCTGACTGGGGAGGTTGTGCACCTCAGCCCTCAGCTTGGCTTCTGGTGTCTCAACAAGGAACAACCTTCAGGAAAACACTGTTCAAATTATGCTGTTCGATTCAGATGTCCCAAACGTAAGCAACATTTGCAGGTTCAGTAGAAAACTACATTGTGCAGCTTGTAATCAGATATTTTGTACTGGATTTCAGGGAACACAGCATCATGGTAATGTTATTGGGGGAGTGATGCAGAAACTCAGGCTGATATTCTGGAGAAATGAATTCAAATCCCATCACAACAACTGGAGAAACTCAGTAAGTCTGGCAGCACCGGATGAATGAGAAACAATTGATATTTCCTGTACAGTATGACTCCCACTTCTCTGCAATTCCAAAGAAAGGTGATGTGTTTTTATGAGCCAGGTAGAATAGGGATAGTAATATGTCCTAACATCTCTACGTACACACCACCAGGGACTAAGTCAGGGCAGGAAGGCCCATGTCAGATTCCCTGCCCTGCAGTCAAATGACATCTTTTTAAGTGGCCAATTGATATTCACCTCAGGACCTCAGCCTGCAGTAATAAGTATTTTTTTATCATGGGAGGTGACCATCACAGGCAAGGCTGGCATTCACCACCATCCCTAATTGACCTTTAGACTGAGGACAGTTAAGAGTCAGTTGTTGTTTTATGGACGTGAGGTCACTGGAGCAACCTTGCGGTGCTATCACAGATGTCTATATCACAGGACATTGCCGGCAGTGTGGGTGGAGTTAGAAAAATCCAGAAGCATTCTCATTGGAAGAAACACTGAGATGACATGGTTGTGAACATACAAAAAAGCTAGATTAATCTTTACCCGATTCAACTATAGAATCAGAGTACGGTGTACCTATGATTACCAACAGTATTTAGTGTTATTGTATAATAAGAATTGCTACCTTAAAATCTAAACTTGAAGACAACTGTCTTCTCCTTGACCAATCTGGAAAGAACCCAAACTGATGTGGCATCAAATCATACGATGAAACATCAACCACATTGCTGTGGGTCTGGAGTCACATGTAAGCCAGACCAGGTAAGGATGGCAGATATTAGTGGACCTGATGAGGTTTTTAACTACAATGTAGGTTAGTTTAATCGTCACAGATCCAGAGAGTAAGTTTCAACTCCATACTTATTAATTACATTTAAATTCGACTGGGCTGGCATTCCTCCCTGGAATAATAGACACTGGATTATTAGCCCAGTGCTCACATCCACGTCATCTTGGTGTCCCCCATTAACCCAGTGAAGGATAAACTATCCACATGTGGCATGTGTGATGGGTAAAGCTGTGCAGAATGTTTTTAGTTTCCTGAGGCAGGGGCTTCCTTGATCAAAGTCACTGAGTGGCTGATCAAGGGATGTGATGCCAAGAAGTGAGGATGGCCCTGTCAGAATCATTACTATTCTGTCACTGGATCATCCTCAGTCCTGGAACTCTAACCAATGACATTCCTGTAGCAGCTTCACTATCCCCAGATGGGCTGTCATTGAAAACAGACAAGAACGGCTGACCTCGCAGACCCTTGATCCCAGAAAAGACCTAATGAAGCCAATTTAAGAGCCTGAGTTGGCACTTAATTCCAGAAGACTTTCCTGGAGGATGTAAAGTGTGTCTCTTATCAGATCTCCAGCCTTGAGTCCAAGAAACCACCAAAGGCACCAGATACTGCAAATGCTGCAGGGTCTGATAGGATTCTAACAATATTATTGAAGACGTGTGCTCCAATATGCCAACAACTCTTGTATCTACCTGACAATTTGGAAAATTGTCCAGGTGCACTGTACATGCAAAAAGCAGGACAAATCCAACCTGGCCAATTACAGCCCCATCAGTCTACTGTCGATCAGCAGTAAAGTGATGCAAGCAGTCAAGCCGCACCTGCTTAGCGATAACCTGCTCAGTAACACCTAGATGAGAGTGACAGCACTTGATATCAAGGTCATTGAGTGTGGCATCAAGGAACCCTGGGAATCAGTGGAAAACTCTCTCCTGGTAGGAGTCAGACCTGGTACACATGACAGCCGTGGTTGTTGGAGATCAGTCAGGACATCTCTGCAAGTGTTCCTCAGGGTTATCTCTCATGCACAACTGTCTCCTCCAGCTCCATTAATGCTTCCCACAAACAATAAGGTCAGAAGTGGGGATGTTCACAAATGACTGCGCAATGTTCAGCAGCATTCACGACTCCTCAGATACTGAAGCGCACCCTGTTTAAATGCAACAAGATGTGGACGATATCCGAGCTCGGGCTGCCAAGTAACATTCGCGCTGCGCAAGTACCAGACAATGACCATCACCTATGAAACAATCTAATCTGATCATCATTTTACCATCACTAAATCCCCCAATATCACCATTTTGAGGTTACCATTGACAGAAATGGACTAAGTACATAAATACAGTGGCTATGAGAGGAATCAGAGGCTAGGAATCCTGCAGTGAGTAATTCACCTCCTGACTCCCCAAACCCTGTCCATCTTTGACAAGATACACGTTAGGAGTGTGATGTTATACGCACCATCCAGCTGGATAAATGCAGCTCCAAAAACACTCCAGAAGCTTGACACCGTCCAGGACGAAGCAGCTTCCTAGATGTGCAGCATATCCACTCCCTCCATCACCGACACTCAGTAGCAGCAGTACTATCTACAAGATGCACTGCAGAAATTCACCAAAGATCTTTAAACAGCACCTTCCAAACCCATGAGAAGTTCCATCTAGAGGGACAAGGGCACCAGATACATAGGGACACCAGCTCCTGCACGTTCCCCTCCAAGTCACTCACCACCCTGACCTGGAAATATATCATCATTCCTTCAGTGTCACTTGGTCACAATCCTGGAATTCCCTCCATGGTAGCAATGTGGGTCCACCTATAGTACACGGACTGCAGCAGTTCAAGAAGGCAGCTCACCAGTCAAGGGACAACTAGGGGCAGACAATAAATACTGGCCCAGCCAGCAGCACCCACATGTCATGAGTTAATAAAAAAAGACATGATTTAGATATGGAGAATAGAACTGATTGGACTGCTCTAAGGAGTTCTGGCGCAGACCCAAAAGGCTGAATGTTCTACAAATGTTCAACAGAATGTTCAACTGAACCTTCTGTTCTACAAATATCTCCAGGACTCCATCATCTTTCATCACAAATGTTCTTGTTCTCTAAGCAATGTACCCTCCCCCTTCAGAATGTCCAGCAGCCACTCAGTGACATTCTTGACTCCCACACTAGGCAGGTAACATACCATCCAGGTGTTATGTTTATTGCTGCAGAAACTACTATCTGTTCCCCCTACTATCAAATCCCTGATCACTTTTACTCACGTAGTCTTTTGCACCACTCCCTGCCCTCATAGAGCTGAACTATTCCTGGTCCCATGGACTTGGTTCTCACTGAATTGACCGAAAACACCATCTCCCATAATAATATCCAAAATGGATAATCTGTTAAAGAGAGAGAGACATGGCCCCAGGCAACTGCTGCACAAACTGCCTGGCATTTTTACTCTATCTAGCTGTCATTTTACTTATTCCTTCTTGCCTGTGCACCCATTATCTGTGGTGTGACCACTTCACTGCACGTTATCCACCAAAATCACAGCATGTCTCCAGATGCTGCTCCAGGTGCAAAACATGGATTTTGAACTGCTATAGCTGAATACATTGCATGGGAAGAACATTCCACGTGGCCGAGCTGGCCTCCCGACTTGGCTTTAAATAACTCCCTATATGTTTACTTCCTTTAGCTTAATGAATATTCAGTGGATACTAAAGACCTTACCATAGTTCTTCTACATTTGATTTTGCTGAAACTAAAGACCATGGCCAACTGTTCAGCAACCAGTCATCTCGTGAATTACCTATGATGTTACCCTTAGATTTATTTTCAATCTTAGCCCGGTTGGGATCCGATTTTTGCCTCTGCTGGTCCTCTCCTTGACGTCAGGTAAGTGAAAACCCTGACCTTGTGTGGATTTCTAGCCCCTGACTGCTCAGGTCACACTAGGCTCCGATCCTGCTCAACTGGTCTTCTCCCTTACTGTTGTTGATAGCCTTCTGATAGTAGCACTGGATGGCTTCCTGCTGTTGAAGTGCAAGACCTGCTGTGGTCCAAAAGTCATCTTTTTTAAAATAACACCGTATGGAGCTCGAGGAACACAGCAGGCCAGGCACCATCAGAGGAACAGAAAAGCTGACGTTTCGGGTCGGGACCCTTCTTCAGAAAAACGAGCCGA
>JAHRHZ010000047.1:20235683-20289356 GCA_024137785.1 Ginglymostoma cirratum | reverse complement strand
ATGAAACGTCAACTTTCCTGCTCCTCTGATGCTGCCTGGCCTGCTGTGTTCATCCAGCTCCACACTGTTATCTTTGACTCCAGCATTGGTAGTTCTTACTGTCTCAGAACCAGTGAGAAATTGTTGCATTAGAGAGAGGATAACTGTAGAATATTCCATCCGTTAAATATACACTCTATGGCCTTGATATGATTGTTGTACAGTCATGCTCACATGCAATTTAAAGGGAACTTTCTGGCCTGTCTGTTTCACTGTCAGAGTTGCCACATTTCACTCGTTTCGAGGGAATATTGACTGAGGATGGATTTCTTTCTTGATCTTTAAACTAGTAACCAATGCAACAGGATTCCTTTTCTGAAATGAATGAACGAATGAGAGATCTTGTGAGAATCTCCCCATTGCTTTGGTAGCATATAAGACATCGCTAGAGAAGTCGGAATCCCATCTGTTTATCTGCAGCAGGTCCCTCTTTAAGGGATTAATGTGCACTGAATAATTTCTTGGAGTGATTGTAACAAAGTCAGGTGGACCTCCCTGCTTACAGCTGTTAACCTGGTCCAATCAGAGAGCCCTGGCTGACAGATTCAAAGTGGAGTGTCAGAGGTTTTTACTCTGAGAGCTGGCTCTGAGGGAGCCAAACCAGTGTCAGTCACTATGCACATGTAAATTAAAGGTTGACTTGATGACAGGGTACTGGTCTCCATGGAGTTATTTCACAACCATTCTTTTCAAAGAAGCTGAAGATTCAAAACAAAAAAAATCCATTTCCTGAAAAATCATTATTTTTCTGTCTTTAGAAAATATGAAAAATTGCAATTTCTTTGTTTTGAACATGCTGATCATTTTTCATTAAAGCAACTGAGTTTCAATTAAGTATATCCAACATTGAACTATGTTGCAGGCTGTAAAATGAGATGTACAATGGGTCGTGTAAATGCAGAGTGCAGTCGATGCATGTGTGAAGATCATCTACTTCACGGTTCTGTACGTCTTGAAGATGGCGCTCCTGCCTCTAAGGCAACTGTCCAGCTGTGGGGAGACTCTAATCAAATCCTGACAATCTGTGATGAAAAGGGAAAGTTCAGGATTCCTGGTCTTTGCCCTGATGGTAAAACAGTGTTAAAAATTAAGAAGGCTTATTATGGAACAATGCTTCATACACTGAGCGTAACCAACAGCAAAATGTCTACCATTGAAGTGAAACTCGAGAGATCTGGTAAATTATTTCTCAGAATAGAAATTGTTTGAATTGCACTGTATCTCATTAGACACAAAACAGTAGAATATATTCTACATTAGTCCAAATCTTCCAATCTGGGTTGGAGTCCCTATTTCTGACCTAGATGGGACAAAACATTGCAAAAACACAAGTTGCTGGAAAAGCTCAGCAGATCTCGCAGCTTCTGTGGAGAGAAATCAGAGTTAACATTTTGAATCCAGTGACCCTTCCTCAGAACTGATGGTAGCTAGGAAAATGTTGGTTTTATGCTGAAGATAGGTTGGAGGGAGGGGGTAAGGAGTAAACAAAAGGGGGAGACAGAGCCCAAAGAGAGAAGAAAGTTGCACAGACAAAGGAGTGGATAACGATTGGCCTGGGAGAATAAATAGCTACTAATGGGTCAATAATTAGCTAACACTGGGTTGTGTGTAATAGCAGACCATGTGATAACAAGACCTAGCGTGTGGGGGTTGGGGTAAGGACACGGGAGAAGGTGTCTCAAGGCCTTAAATTGTTGAACTTGATATTATGCTCCACAGGCATGGTGGCTCAGTGGTTAGCACTGCTGCCTTACAGCAGTAGAGACCCGGGTTCGATTTTACCTTCGGGTGACTATCTGTTTGGAGTTTGCACATTTTCCCCATGTCTGCGTGGGTTTCCTCCAGGTGCTCTGGCTTCCTCCCACAGTCCAGAGATGTGCAGGCTAGGTGGGTTGACCATGCTAAATTGCCCACAGTGTTCAGGGATGTGTAGATTAGGTGGGTTATGAAGGATGGATCTGGGTGGAATGCTCTGAGGTCGGTGTGGACTTGTTGGGCCGAAGGGCCTGTTTCCACACTGTAGGAATACGATGTACAATGTACATCCAGAAAGTTGTTGAGTTCCCAAGTGGAGAAAGTTATCATCTTGCCCTTCTGTGTTATTTCAAGTTCCATTCTCAGTGATATGCCTGTTGATACAAACACAGTCTAACAAATTATGTAGAGACCTTCAGAGTGAATCTTTACAGAAATGAAACCTGTTTTTGCAGCAATGGTTACTGTATCCCAAGAAGTACGATCAGGAGCTGCCATCGAAGGGGATGAGAGCCAGTAAATACCTTTGTCGGCATTTACTGTGAACCAGGAAGAGCAGCAGTGCTTTTGCCAACATCCAGATCCTCCTGATCATATTTCCCCATACACCTGCAAGGAAGTATTCAATGCCACACTCAACAGCAGCCTATTCCCCTACCTCCTGATCCTTTAGTTTGTCCAGTTTGTTTCAGAGGATCCCTAGCAGTATTTACAGTATTCTAGCTGTGGGCTGACTAGTACCTTGTGTAGTTTTAGCAACACCTTCCAATTTTTATACTCCATTCCTTTGTGATATGAAGGGAACATTCCATTTGTCTTTCGTAGACTTTTTAAGTTCTCTTGGTAGGAAAGTAAGCTATCTATCCTTGTCATCTGCAAATTTAACTACCATACTCTCACTTCTTTCCCCCAAGTTATTAACAACTGTAAATAGGTGAGGCCCCTTCACCCATGTCACCTCCTGACATGATAACTTCTTATTTTGTGAAATAACCTTTGATGTGGGACCTTATCAAATGCTTTTTGGAAATTCAACTACATTGTATCTACAGTTTCCCCTTTATACATCTTCCTTATTGATCCCTTTAAAAATGCTAAATTAGTCAAACATACTCTTCCTTTCACAAAACCATGTTGATTCTGCCTGCAACAAGAAACAGAAGTTACTGGAACAAAAACAAAGTTGCTGGAAAAGCTCAGCAGGTCTAGCAGCATCTGTGAAGAAAAAAATCAGAGTTAACATTTTGGGTCTAGTGACCCTTCGTTGGAACTGATGGTGGCTGGGAAAACGTCAGTTTATATGCAGCAGATAGGGAGGGGGTGGCGTAGGGAGTAAACGATAGGATACAGCCCAAACGGAGAGAACGGTTGGACAGACAAAGGAGTTGTTAACAATCAGGTTGGGTGGGTGAATAGCTGTTAACAGGGACTGTTAGTGACTAACAACAGGTGGTGTGTAATGGCAGGCTGTGTGATAACAAGGCCTAGTGTGTGGGGTAGGGGCCTAGGACAGGTGGTGTGTAATGGCAGGCTGTGTGATAACAAGGCCTAGTGTGTGGGGTAGGGGCCTAGGACATGGGAGAGTTAAGCCTGACTGTATTATGATTTGCAAATGCACCCCTACTATCTCCTTAAGAATAGACTCCAACAGTTTTCCAACGAAGCTGTTAGGTAAACTGATCTGTAGTTTCCAGTTTTCTGTCTACCTCCTTTCTTGAATAGAGTTGTTACTTTTGCAGTTCTCCAATCTGCGGAGACTTTTCCAGAATCTAGGGAATTTTGGAAGATCACAATCATTGCATGTCCTAGCTCTGTAGCCATTTCTTTTATGATTTTGGGATGAAATTCATCAAGTCAGGAAACAAGGTAGCCTTTAGATCTAATAGTTCTTCCATCATTTTTTCCTGGAGATTGTGGTTGTTTCACATTGTTCCATTCCATTTAGTTTCTGATTTCCCAGTATTCTTCAGTTTTCTTCTGTAGTGAAAAAAGACACAAAATACTGCTGAATGCTTCTATCATTTCTTTGATTCCCATTATTAATTTGTCTTTAAGGAACCTGCTCTGGTGGTCATCTTCGAAAATTCCAGACTCTGGAACAGTTCTTACAGATTGGAAGGTACCTCATGTAACCCCAGTATTTCAGAAGGACAGCAAATAGAAAGCAATGAACTATAGGCTGATTAGTGTGTCATCCATACTGGGAAAAATACTAGACTCCATTACAAAAGATTCCATAGAGGAGCACTTGGAAAATAGTGACAGGATCAGACAGGGTCGTAATGGATTTATGAAGAGGAAGTCATGCTTGACCAATTTGCTAGACATTTTTGAGAACATAACAAGTAGAGTGGGTAAGGAGGAGCCATAGATTTGGTTTACTTGGACTTTCAGAAGGCTTTAAATAAGGTCCCACATAAGAGATTATTGTGTAAAATTAAAGTGCATAGCATTGGGAGTTGTGTACTGAAAAAATAGAGAACTTGTTGGTAGACAGGGAATAAAGAGGTCTTCTGAGTGGCAGCCAGTGACTAATGGGGTACTGCATGGATTGGTGCTTGGAGACCAGATATTCAAAATATATGATTTAGTGAGGAAACTACGTGTTGTATCTTTAGGTTTGCGGATGACAAAAAAAATGGATGGAAGGGTGAACTGTGAGGAGGATGCAGAAATGGTTCGGTGTGACTTGGACAGGCTAAATGAATCAGCAAATGCTGCATAATGTGAATAAATGTGAGGTTACCCTCACATTTAGCAAAAACAGGAAGGCAGATTTATTGTCTGAACAGCAATAGATTGGGAAAGGATAAGATGCAAGGAGACCTGGGATGTCCTTGTACATCAGTCGCAGATGGCAACAATGTAGGTGCAGCAAGTGGTGAAGAAGGCAAATGGTATGTTGATTTTCACAGTGAGAGAATTTGAGCGCAGGAGCAAGGGTGTTTTGCTGTAGCTGTACAGAGCATTGGTAAGACCGCACCTGGAATATTGTGCAGTTTTGGTCTCCTTATCTGAGGAACGATGTTCTTGCAATTGAGGGAATACAACAAAGGTTTACCAGACTGATGGTTGGCCTGACAAATGGTGAGCAATTGATTGGTTAGGACTACATTCACTAGAATTTAGAAGAATGAGGGAAATCTCTTAAAAACCTACAAAATTCTAACAAGATTAGACAGAGTAGATGCAGGAAGCATGTTTTTGATGACCGAGAACGCCAGAACCAGAGTCGACAGTCTCAGGATAAGAGGTAGACCACTTAGGATTGAGATGAGGAGAAGTTTATTCACCCAGGGAATGGTGAGGTGATGGATTTCTCTGCCACAGGAAACTGTTCAGGCTAAAATATTGAAGACTTTCAAGAAAGATGTAGATATAGTTCTTAGGACTAAAGGGATCAGAAGTTATTGGGGGGGATAAAGTGGGAACAGAATGCTGAGTTGGCTGATCAACCATGATATGTTGAATGATGGAGCAGGCTCAAAGGGCTGAATGGCCTGCTTTTCACTTTGTGGGGGCAGTGGCCTAATGGTATTCTCAGTAGATAGTAATCTGGATTATTAGTAACCTAATAATATTCCGGGAACCTGAGTTTGAATCCTACCATGGCAGATGGTGGAATTTGAATTCAATAAAAATCTGGAATTAATGTTCTAATGATGACCATGAAACCTTTGTCAATTGTTATGGGGAAAATAAAACTATTTAGCTCATTAATGTCCTTTGGGGAAAGAATCTACCATCCTCACCTGATGTACATGTGACTGCAGACCCCAGCAATGTGGTTGAGTCTTAACTGCTCTGTGTCAACTAAGGATGGTCAGTAAATAGCCTAGCCAGTCATGTCCACATCCCAGGAATAAAATGAAACCTTACCTTTATATTTATTTATTTTAAATATCTTTCATTTCCTTAGTTCAGCCAGGGAAAGAGCTGGAAGATTTGGACAAGGTACCTGTATAACCAGGGAACAATTAATGTAACTAGCAATTGAAGATACATTCAGTCTGGGATTAAACTCCATTTACTGTGATTGTTCAATCTTTACTAAATCTTGATCTTTGCGCATTACAGAGAAACCATATATCCGGAAGCACCCATCAAACAAAGTCAGGCACGAGGGGCAAAGTGTAATGTTCTGCTGCAAAGTTCAGTGCAATCCCCCACCAGACAGGTACCTCTGGTAAGAATCCTTTTTGGTAAATTTCTTATTTGTATTTTTAACTCTTCTTGACCTCTTCTTGACCTCTTCTTTCCATTTCTCTGTAAACTCTCTATCTTACTCCAGTTGGATGGGAGGCAGTATCCTAATGGTATTACCACTGGACTGTTAATACAGAGACCCAGGTAATGTTCTGGAGACTCCAATTTGAATCACACCACAGCTGATGGCAGAATTTGAGTTCAATTTTTAAAAAAAGCTGGAATTGTTGTTGATTGTCAGAAAAATCCATCTGGTTCACTAATGCCCTTTAGGGAAGGAAACTGGTCTGGCCTGCATGTGACTCCAGACCCACAGCAATGTGTTTGACTCTTAACTGCCCTCTGGGCAATTAGGGATGGGTAATAAATGCTGCCCTAACCAACAACGCCCTCATTCTGTAAATAATTTTTTAAAAATTTTAAAAATTGAACCTTAAGAACTTAAGCAGAGCCACTAATGGCGAAGTAAACACAGGGATGCACTAGATAGTAGATGCTTTAGAGAGTTTGTTGGGGGTGATACAAAGAACAAAAAAAACAATACAGCACAGGAACGAGCCCTTCGGCCCTCCAAGCCTCCGCTGCCATGTTTCGCTCTTCCATACTAAAACTGTCCTCACTTACAGGATCCATATCCCTCTATTCCCTTCGAATTCATGTATTCGTCCGCTTCTTGAATGCTGTTATTGTGTCTGCTTCCACCACCACCTCGGCCAACACGTTCCAGGCACTCACCACCCTTTGTGTGAAAAATTTGCCTCAACATCTCTCTTTAACTTCTCCCCTCACACATGGAACCTGTGTTCCCTAGTAATTGACCCCTCCATCCTGGGAAAAAGCCTCATACTTTCCAATCTATCCATGCCACTCACAATCTTTTAAACTTCTATTAGGTCACCCCTCAACCTCCTGCATTCCAGCGAAAACAAACCCAGTCTATCCAACCTTTCTTCATAGCTAAAATCCCCTCAACGTCCTGGTAAACCTTTTCTGTAACCTCTCCAAAGTATTCTCGTCCTTCTGGTAGTGTGGTGACCAGAACCGTACACGATATTCCAAGTGAGGCCTAGCTAAAGTTCTATAAAGCTGCAGCATAACTTGTCCATCCTTACACTGAATGACCCTTCCAATGAAGGTAAACATGCCATTGGCCTTTTTTTTCAACCTTATCTACCCGTGCTGCCTTCAGTGATCTGTGGACCCGCATGCCCAGATCCCGCCGCATATCAATACTCCTTAGGGTTCTGCCATTCACTGTATAGTTTCCACCTGTATGTGACCTTCCAGAATGCATCACCTCACATTTGTTCATATTCAACTCCATCTTCCATTTTTCTGCCCATGCCTCCAACTGACCTATATCCTTCTGTATCCTCTGACAATCCCCCTCACTATGCACAACTCCACCAACCTTTGTATTGTCTGCAAACTAACTAATTCGACCAGCTACATTTTCCTTTCATTCAGTTATGTAGACCGTGAACAGCAGAGGTCCCAGTATTGGTCCCATGGAACACCACTGCCATAGCTCCATTCCGAAAAGCATCCTTCCACTACTACCCCCTATCTCCTAAGACTAAGCCAGCTCTGTATCCATCTTGCCAGCTCACACCTGATACCATTGTGACTTCACATTTTGTACCAATCTACCATGAGGGATCTTGTCAGGGCTTTACTGAAGTCCTTGTAGACAACATCAACCACTTTTCCCTCATCAGTCATCTTCGTCACGTCCTCAAAAAACTCGATCAAGTTAGTGAGGCATGACCTCCCCCCAGATGACGGAGGTGCGGGACAGGGATGAGGGTGGGGGAGGTGAGAGCTGAACTCAGTATGCTACCATTTTGTCATAGAGGTCAATTTTGACAGGAATTTCCAGAGTGCTGTCTTCTTCCACATACTGCTTTCATGGACCAGGAGTAATAGCATAAAAATAAAGTACTGCAGATGTTGTAAATCTGAAATGAAAACAGAAAATGCTGAAAATACCATAAAGGCATGCCAACATTTGTTGAATATATGAAACAAACAGAAAAGGCTAGAGAAACTCAGCAGGTCTGTAAGTACCTGTGGTGAGTGAAATACAGATAACATTTCTTCAGAACTGAGGAAAAGCCATACTGGATTGAAAATATGAACTCACAGCATTCTCAGTGTTAGTTTCAGCATGGAGCCAGCATCTTTGTCTTCAGCTGAAAAGTCCTCTGTGTTGACAGTTCACTTGAGGTTTAGGAACAATGAGGAATTGAATGACCAAACTGTGAGTTGGTCTTAAGGGCTTCATTCAACATAAAAATATTTATTCTGAGTTCTGTGATGTTCTGTATGAATACAGAGACCAGGAGGCAACCTCCTCTCATCATTGTTTCCATGGGTTGGAAGCAGAAAGTAGGCTTCAAAGAGGGTTAAATATCATCCAGTGTTTCATTGCGGGGAGGCAATGGCCTAATGGTATTATCGCTGGTCCATAGAACCAGGTAACATTACTGGAACCTGGGTTTGAATCCTGCAATGACAGATGCTGGAATTTGAATTCAAAAATGACTGGAATTAAGAGTCTAATGATGATCATGAATCCATTGCCAATTGTCGGGAAAAACTCAACTAGTTCACTAATATCCTTTAGGGAGGGAAACTGTCATCCTTACCTGGTCTGGCCTACATGTGACTCCAGATCCACAGCAATGTCATTGTCTCTTAACAGCTCTCTGGGCAATTAGGGATGGGCGATAAACGCTGCCTAGCCGGTGACACAGTCATCCTGTGAATGAATTTAAAAATTGTCCTAGCATTAATAGTGATGTTGTAGGCCACCATCATCTAAAGATGGACACCTCTTTATTACTCACCCCTCATCCAGTCTCCCTATTGTCTTTCCTTTACTAAACTTTCCTAAGGTTGTTGGATTTCTCCATCTTCTTTCACCTGTATCCGTTTTATTCATTTCAGAGGGCAGTGAAGTGTCAACCACATTGTTATGGTTAGAAGATTTTAAAGGACATTAGTGAACCAGAAGGCTTCTTATAACAGTGATTATGTAGTCAGCATTAGACGGGTTTTTACCATCTGCCAGCTAAAATACAATCTCATATAACGAAGGGCTATTAGCCTTGGGAATTGATTATAAGTCTAGTGATCTCCCCCATCAGGAGTCTTCATAAGTTACAATCCAAACTCACTTTTGGTTTAAGTTTTCACCCCTCTATCTTGCTTACTTTTGATTGTCTTTGGATTACAGGCTGAATTTTACTCATATCACCTAAGTGTCAATTTCAGGGAATTTCATGGAGATTTCCATCTGTGAGCTCTGCAATTCATCTGACACAAATCTCCATAGCTCACCATACATATGTTTGTACCATACCTCTCTAAAGTACCGCACTCACATTGTAGCTTTCATTTGCAGTGGACATACTCACCATTGCCTGCTCCTTTGGGATTTTTGCCACTGACATCATATTTAAAAGACCAGATGTGCAGCAGGTCAGCTGTGGCCAGTATTACAACCGGACCCAGGATGAGAACCCCAGTCCATTTCAGGCCACACAGTTTACTGGAACTGTCTGAAACCATTAACTTTTGGATGACGAGGGATTAGTTGGGTTCCTCTTTCATTTGTCCACTCACTCAGTTGGTTACAAGGTTAATTTAAAAATGATCCCTTCCCTTGTGGATAACTTTCTCCCAGAACCAAATGAACTTATGCTTTAAAAGGATTCAGTTTAACCAGATTTTAAAGAATTAACAATGACTTAGCAACACACATACACATCAATTAGAATTAAGAAGTAAGTCCAAAAAGTTTAAAAAATATATGGAACAGTCTTTGAATTGTTTGCAAAAAGTGGAGAGTTAAACATTGAGGCTGTTGCAGTGAAGGCTGTTAGTGGCGACCAAGTTGACAGCTGAGCATTCAATTTCACAGTCGCTAGTTTCACAGATTGTTTGAGATGCTGTAGTTCTAATTACTTTTGACCAAGATAGAATTCCAACATTCTGACTAAGAGTCCCTTTGTTGTCATTTCCCTTTTTTAACCAATTTGCAGGTCCCTGAGTAAGAGAGCTCCGTTACCCGCAACATAAGGGTAACTAGGGATAGATCTTCAACTGTGACCACCACAGTACACTAACACTCCATAAAACCCTGAGATATAGGAGCAGAATTAGGCTGTTTGGTCCATTTGAGTCTGCTTTGCTATTCGTTCCTGCCTGATATGTTTCTCAACCCCATTCCCTTGTCTTCTCTCTCTAACCATATATCCCCTTATTAACTCTAACTCTGTCTTAAATACACTCAGCGACTTAGCCACCACAGCCTTCTGCAGTAATGAATTCCACAGATTCTCACCTTCTGGCTAAAGAAATTCCTCCTCATCTAAGTTCTAAAGGGCCTTCCTTCACTCTGAAGCTGTGCCCTTGGGTCCTAGTCTCTCCTATTTTAGTGAAAACATCTTCTCCATATCCACTCTATCCAGATTTCTCCCCTCATCCTTCTAAACTGCACTGAGTATAGGCTAAGAGTCCTCAATCACTCCTCATATGACAAGCCTTTCATTCCTGGGATCATTCTTGCAAACGTCTTCAGGACCCTGTCCAAGGCCAGCATATATCCTTCCTTAGATAGATATAGGGCCCAAAACTGCTTACATATTCCAAATGCAGTCTGACCAGAGCCTTGTACAGCCTCAGCAGTACATCTCTGCTCTTGTATTCTAGCCTTCTTGAACTGAATGCTAACATTGTATTGACTTCCCAACTGCCAACTGAACCTGCATGTTAACCTAAAGAGAATCCTGAACCAGGACTGTCCCTTTGCATTTCAGATTTCTGAAGTCTTTCCCCACCTGTTCTTGCCAAAGTGTATAACTTCACACCTTCCCACATTGTATTCAATCTGCCACTTCTTTGCCCATTCTCCTGGCCTGTCCATTACCTTCTGCCACCTCCCTGCTTCCACAACATGGCCTGTCCCTCCACCATATGTCATCTGCAAACTTCCATGAATTGTTACGGGCCTAACACTGAACCCTGCGGAACTCTGCTGGTCACTGGCTGCCATCTGCAAAAGACCATTTTATCTCCACATCTATCTTCTGCCAATCAACCAATCCTCTATCCATGCCAGCACTTTGCCCCTAACACCATGGGTTCTTACCATATTTAGCAGCCTCCTGTGTGGCATCTTGTCAAAGGTCTTCTGTAAATCCAAATGGATCACGCCCATTGGCTCTCCTTTGGCTAGCTTGCTCATTACCTTCCCAAAGAATTCTAACAGATTTGTCAGGCATGAACTCCCCTTGATGGAGCCATGTTGACTCAGGGCTATTTTACCATGCACTTCCAAGTATTCTTCATTCTCATCCTTAATGATGGACTCCAAAATCTTACCAATGACTGGGATCAGGCTATCTGGCCTCCCTCCCTCCTTAAGCAAGTATGTGAGGTTAACCATTTTCCAGTCCACTAGTACCTTCTTGACTCCAGTGATTCTAGAAAGATCACCATCAGTGCATCCACAATCTCCTTAGCAATCTCCTTCAGAAACCTGGGGTTTAGTCCATCATATCCAGGTGATTTATCCACCTTCAGACTCTTCAGCTTCCCCAGCACCTTCTCCTTAGTGATGGCCACTACATTCACCTCTACCTCATGACTGTCTTGAAGTTCTGGTATACTGCTAATGTCTTCCACTGTGAAGTGGTATACCAAGACTGTATATATGAGATATTCACTCCCACAATTAATTAAAACTGGCATTTTAACTCCTTTCCTTGTGTTTTCCCCTTTGAAGGATACACCAAGTTTGGAATGTAATCCGTAGTACATGACTTTCTGTTGAGCAGAGAGTCATCAGGCCCTTGTTATGTTTGTAGTCACAAGATCACAGTCCAAACTGTTTATTTTTGAGCTTCTTTCACATCAGAAGGTGTGATATTCCATCTTCGTCTCCCTTCCTCTCTTCTCCCTCTCCCCTTTTAGCCTGTTTTAAAGGTTACATTTCAGAATTACAAATTAGAAGTACCCGCAGTACTTCAAGATAGGATAACGCTGAGTGACCAGACCCTTGACTGATTTCTGGATTGGCTGCACTTAACCTGCAGAACTGACTATGGCCCACTCCCTGAGTGATGCTGAGTCTCTGACTTTGACCATCCCAATTGGCTGACAGGCTGTGACAAAGTCCATGGACTGAGATCGGACAATGCTCTTGACTCTGCGGTGACGTCTCCTGACTGACGACAGTACCCCTTGCCTTGACCAAGATCTACTCTCCTTAAACCTTGACAGATGGGCATTAAGTGCCTGCCCGTGCATTGTGTTTGCTGTGTAAGCTGCTAGCATGTGCTGCAGGTGTGATGTTGATGAAGCACAGTACCATTTGGCAATATGTCCACCTCTTGTATGATCCTTGCTGACAACCGTGATTAATTGCTTGGCTTTGTGGTTCCATCGAAAGGCAAGCAAGGACAGATGTATTGTAAGCCTTTAAGTTCTAAATGAGGTGGCAAAGTGTAAAAGGGTAAGGAAAAGTAGAGTCACTTTGAGTGTCCAAATAAGTGTGAAAAGGGTTAGGGGTAGCAAAGCAAGTGAAAAGTTCTGAGATGTGAAACCACAAAAACTGAAACTGAAAACTCAGCAGGTCTGGCAACATCCGTGGAGAGAAATCAGAGTTAACATTTCTAGTCCAATGACCCTTCTTCAGAATTGACAGCAGCTGGGAAAAGGTGGTATTTATCCTGATGATGCAGACTTGGGGGTAAAGGAGTAAATAGATAGGTAGAATAAGAAGGGGAAAGATTAAAATGGAAATCTCATCAATAAGAGGAATGAAACTTCTTCAAGGTGGACGTACCTCAAAGAGATGTGACAGTGAACTAAACACTAAAATAAAACAAAGAACTACAGATGCTGGAGATCTGAAACACACAAAAACACTACAGATCTGGCAGCATCTGTGGAGAGAAAACAGAGGTAATGTTTCAGGCCCAGGGACTCTCTTTCAATGTTACCTTGCTGCAATGCATCAGATCCCTGTGAAGGAGTCTGGCAGCAACATTACGATGAAGGGTGTCAGTGAGCTGCAAAGTGCAGTGTTGAAATGGAGAACTGTATTCCAAGTGAGTTGGAGATGTACCATGAAAATATTTTGAGGCTGGTACATGTCCAATACCACCCTCTCTAGACAGGTCAGTGCCCATGGAGCATGCCCTGAGATGCTGGGGACTGCACAACAGGCTGGAGGCTCCGAGGAGCAAGTGCAAGCCAGGTGCCCACTCTGACTTTCATGGTGGAAATTGTTGCTGACTAGTTTTTCTCCACTTCATGGGAGAAGAGCAATAGAAATGATGTGAGGTTATCTGCTGATGAGATGGTAATACATACAAATAGGCTTCTTGCTGCCATCAGCCCTCCCACCAAGGTCCACCTTCAGCAATGCCCCAACCCACCCCCACCAATCTACCCATTCTGATGCCAACACCCAACATGGATTCATCTATGGCAAGTCAGAATGGACTCTGTGGACTGAATGGCCTCCTGTGTTTTAAATGATTCTTTGCTTCCATAGCCATCCAATATGACCCAGATCAAAGGCAGTAATGGGAATTTGAACTCCTTGGATCGCATTGTGCTTTCCTGTTCAATTTAAATTTTTGTGTTTCTCTCCTTTTAACTTCTCCTCCACTCCTGTCTTTGCAGGTATCATAACGGCTCCCTGTTAGATGTGAAGACATATGGTTATCACAGTTCTCTCGTGTTAAGGCACCTTCAGCCACAACATGCTGGGCAATACTGGTGTCGAGCTAGTAACATTGCAGGCTCTGTTAAATCCAAGCCAGCGACACTGACAGTGATAGGTAATTAAACAACTGAATTCACTTTAGTAACAGCTAGATATCATTTTCTAAGTTAGTTACCTTGTTGCCTGTATTGGAATCTAAGTAATTGGTTAATGCTTGAAATCAACTCAGACACGTAACCCTCTTTCATGCACAATTGGGAGGATCACCTGAATGGACAAAATGCCACAGATGATTTGGTAATGGGAGGAAAAAAAGAATGCAGTAGATCAGAAGAACAGGCATACCTGCTGCAAATAGATTGCAGCAGTTCAAGAAAGCAGCTCACCTTCTCAAGGGCAACTTGGGATCATCAATAAATGCTGGCCAGCCAGCAACATCCACATTCCATGATAAACAAGTTATATGAAATCTTTCCTGACCTCACCACGTACTGATCCACATGCAGTCAGTAGATTTACTTTTCAAGTGTAGCCATAGGAATGTGGTGACCACAAGTAGATCCCCAAACCTACAAGTCATAGAATCCCAACAGCGTGGAGAAAGGCCATTCAGCCTGAGCCCGCACTGACCCGACGAAGAGCATCCCACACAGACCCACCCCATCCCTGTGACTGCAGATTTCCCATGGATAATCCACCCAGCTGACACACACCTGGACAATGTGGGCAATTTAACATGGCCAGTCCACCTAAATTGCACATCTTTGGACTGTGGGAGGAAACTGGAGCACCCAGAGGAAACCCACGCAGACACAGGCAGAACATGCAAACCCCACACAGACAGTTTACTGAGGCTCAAATTGAACCCAAGTCCCTAGCACTGTGAGGCAGCAGTGCTAACCACTGAGCCATCATGCTACCCCAAGCGCTGCCATAATGTGATAATGATCAGAGAATCTGATTTCACGGGCTTGGTTGAGGGATAAATATTGGCCAGAGCACCAAGAATTCGCTGTTTTTCTTTGAATGATGTCACAGAAAATGTTGACACTGACCGAAGAAGGCAAGCTGCAGCCTTGCTAGAGATGAGCTCTGTTAATCCAGGTCTCCCTCAGTGCTGGCCATCCAACAACGCAGCACTCCTTCAGCAAAGGCAAAACAAGCCTGGAAGATAAGTTTGTATAAAACCTTTGAAACCTTTTTTCCTTGGAACATCATGTCCAAGAAATAACTTCGGATTCAAAAATGTAAATGACTTTGTAATATCATAGAATTGAAATGGTATAGAAGCAGCCATTCAACCCATCATACTTGTGCTGGCCATCATAAGGAATAGCTCGTATTCCGCCCTTCCTGAGCCCTCTCCTCTCAGACCTGCATATTCATCCTTTTCAGATAATGTGAAATGTTTGGGAAGTGCAGTAAAGTTCAAAGCACTGAAGGAGGCCACTTTGCCCATTGTGTTAGCCAGCCAAGAAACCTAACTCTTTTACCAATCTCTTAAAATCCATGATCCTAAGTCACGGACTCTCTGCTATGAGAAGGAGGTCCTCCCATGTACTCTGTTGAGGCCCCTCACAACTTTACACATTTCAATCAAATCTTACTTCTTCAAAGAAGAAGAACCCCCAGCCTATCCAATAAAGCTCATTGCTGCAATTTTCCATCCTGGCAATATCCTTGTAAATCTTGCATATAGCAAGAACTGCAGATGCTGGAGTCAGAGTCCATACAGTGTGGAGCTAGAGGAACACAGCAGGTCAGGGTTTTAAACCCAAAACATCGACATTTTCCTGCTCCTCTGATGCTGCCTGATGTGCTGTGTTCATCCAGCTTCACTGTATTGACTCCTTGTAAATCTCTTCTGTCCCCATTTTTAGTGCAATTAATTTTTGCGATTTTAAATTAGTGCCAGCTTGGCCCAGTTGAGGCATGGTCACCTCTGAGTAATGAGTTTGGGGGTCAGCACACTAATTTGGCATGACATGTCAATGCAGAACTGAGAGTTTACATAGCAACAATTTCAACTTTTTGTGATCAGGTGGGTGTTGAAGCTATTGTGGCACTTTATAAAAGAAGGCAGTGAATGTTCATGTGATGGTGACCAGAATTTCATCCTCGAAATACAGCACCAAAAAAAGTACTGAGCTTTCTATGGAATCTTCCTGTGTCTGCCTGACTAAGAGTCAGCATCTTTGAAATGCTTTGAGATTCTTCACGGAAATGTGATATAAAATAAACATCCAAGTTTAATATCAGTGTTTTTGTTTTGACAGCTCTTGGTGCTCCTTCATGCGATCCCAAACCTGAGAGCCACTTAATACGGCTTCCTTATGACTGCTACCAGAATCTGACTCGGTCATTTTACTACAATGTGGGAAAATGTCCTGTTGCAGCATGCAGTGGAGACCGTGATCCAGAGCCACGATGCAAAGACACAGCAGCTTACTGCTGTGGGGCAGTGAAACTAGAGGAAAGGAAGATCTCCTGCACCAACTATATGCTTCCAATCAAGGTGGTCAGCAGGTGTGGCTGTCAGAAGTGTGTTGAAACCAAGACAATTGTCCGTGGCCATGCACTAGCTGCTGATAATGGTGAAGCCATGCGGTTTGGACTGATTTTCATGAGTGGAAAGAAGATTAGTATGACTGGGTACAGAGGAACATTTTCCATTCAGGTTCCTGCAGACATCGATCGGCTAGTACTCACCTTTGTAGATCGGTATGACAAGTTTGTGAATACAACAAAGATTCTTCCCTTTAACAAAAAAGGTGGTTCTGTCTTTCATGAGATTAAACTTCTAAGGAAGAAGCCAGCAGTCACATTAGATTGTTCTGTCAGTAATACCATCCCACTGGGGGCAATAGAAAGCCAAAGTCCCATAGCGGAATTGGAGATTCCTCCCAACTCCTTCTATAGACAGAATGGAGATATTTACAAGGGATTAGTCAAAGCCAGTGTAACATTCCTAGATCCAAGGGATATCTCTTTAGCTTCAGCAGCCCAGAGTGATCTGAATTTCATTAATGAAGAAGGTGACGTTCTTCCTTTGAGGACATATGGCATGTTTTCTCTTGATTTTATAGATGAAGCAGCGAAGGAAAGCCTCAATGCAGGACAAGTGAAGGTTTTTCTGGACTCTGCACAAGTTAAAATGCCAGAACACTTGGAGAAAATGAAGCTGTGGTCAATGAACCCTGAAACGGGCTTCTGGGAAGAAGAAGGTGATTTTACATTTATTAGAAGTCGACGAGGTAAGCGAGAAGAGAGAACCTTCCTGGTGGGCAATATGGAGATTCGAGAGAGAAGACTTTTTAACCTTGATGTCCCTGAAAGCAGAAGGTGCTATGTAAAAGTTAGAACATTTCGAAGTGACCGTTTTATGCCAAGTGATCAGATGGAAGGTGTTGTTGTGTCACTTATTAATGTGGAACCCATGTCGGGCTTTTCCTCTAATCCCAGAGCTTGGGGTCGGTTTGACAGTGTCATTACTGGTCCAAATGGAGCTTGCTTGCCAGCTTTCTGCGATGACCAGCAGCCAGATGCCTACTCCGCCTACGTGACAGCAACTCTAGGAGGAGAAGAACTTGAGGCAGCAGCATCTTTCCCAGAAATGAACTTAAATACAATAGGTGTTCAGCAGTCTTACCTCAATAAGCTGCAGTACAGAAGATCAGATCATGAAGATGCCAATGTTAAAAAGACAGCTTTTAAAATAAATGTAGCCAAACCCACTGCCACTGACCCAGATGAAATGAATGGTCCTATTTACCCTTATGAAAACTTTAAAGAATGTGAAGAGGCTTCATTTAGTGCCGGCCATTTCCGCTTTTACAGAGTTGAAGGAGACAGTTATGTTTATAACACTGTACCATTCGATGAGGATGACCCAATGAGTTGGACAGAAGATTACTTTGCTTGGTGGCCAAGACCATTGGAATTTAGAGCTTGTTATCTAAAGGTGAAACTCCGCAGCCTTCAAGAGATCACAGTGAGATCTCGAAACACAGGAGGAACTCATCCTCAGACAGTTGGAGAAATTTATGGCATTCGCGATATGCGAAGTACTCGTGCTCTTGACCATTTGGGCATCTCTGCAGTTTGCTTGGAATTCAAGTGTAGCGGAATGCTCTATGACCAAGAACGCATTGACCGCACATTAGTGAAGATTATCCCTCAAAGTAACTGTTACAGAGAAAGTGTGAACAATATGTTACAGGAATATCTGGTCAACCACCTTCCTCTTGCTGTCAACAATGACTCTAGTGAATTTACCATGTTGGCTCCACTCGATCCCCTCGGCCACAATTATGGAATCTACACAGTAACTGATCAAGATCCAAGGACAGCTAAAGAAATAGCACTGGGGAGATGTTTTGATGGAAGTTCAGACAGTGTATCCAGAGTCATGAAGTCTAATGTCGGTGTAGCATTGACCTTTAATTGTAATGAGAAGCAGGAGAGCCGGCAGGGTATATTCCAGAGTCTGCAGGTCTCCCCAGGAGACCCAGTGCTGAACAACATGAGCATGGGACGAAGAAAGAGAGGAAGAGGTCAGAGAGATAATTTGTTTGGTCTTCATCTATTCAATAAAAACAGAAAGCAGAGAATAGCTCCACGCAGAAAGCAATGGCAGAAGTACCTGCAGTTCAGTGGCCTAGATTAAACAAACCCTTCCCAACAAACAGCCTCACTTGGGAAACTTGATTAGCCAGGTATAAAATCAACACTTCCTGAAGAAGGAAGTCAATTCTGTTAATCCATTGAACTAGGAGGTTATTCATCTTTTCTTTTTGAAATGCATAAATAAAAATCCTATTTATTTCCAGTGGTATTTCAAACCTACACTTTATCATTTGGGTCAAGGTTCTAGAGACAGAAGATTTTGTGTCACTCAAGAGTCATAGAGATACACAGCACAGAAACAGACCCTTCGGTCCAACTCATCCAGGCTGACCAGATATCCTAAATAAATCTAGTCCCATTTGCCAGCATTTGGCCCATGTCCCTCTAAACGCTTCCAGGTGCCTTTTAAATGTTGTAATTGTACCGGCCTCTACCACTTCCTCTGGCAGCTCATTCCATACACGCACCATTGTCTGTGTGAAAACATTGCCCCTGAGATCCCTTTTAAATGTTTCCTCTCTCACCTTAAACCTATGCCCTTTAGTTTTGGACTCCCCTACCCCGGGGAATAGACCTTGTCTATTTACCCTATCCATGGCCCTCATGATTTTATAAACCTCTATAGAGTCACCCCTTCACCCTTCTGAACCCTTTCAAGTTTTGCAATATCCTTCCTACAGCAAGGAGACCAGAACTGAATGCAGTATTCCAAAACTGGCCTAACCAATGTCCTGTACAGCTGCAACATCACCTCCCAACTCCTAACCTCAATGCACTGACCAATAAACGCAAGCAAACCAAACGCCGCCTTCTCTATCCTATCTACCTGTGACTCCACTTTCAATTAACTATGAACCTGCACTCGCAGGTCTCTTTGTTTAGCAACACCCCCCAGGACCTTACCATTAAGTGTATAAGTCCTCCCCTGATTTGTCTTTCCAAAATGCAGCACTTCAAATTTATCTAAATTAAGTTCCATATGCCACTCCTTGGCCCATTAGCTCATCTGATCAAGATCCCTTCGCACTCTGTGGTAACATTTTTTGCTGTCCACTAGACCTCCAATTTTGGTGTCACCTGCAAACTTACTAACCATACCTCCTATGTTCACATATAAATCATTTACTTAAATGATGAAAATCGGTGGACCCAGCACCAATTCTTATGGCACACCACTGGTCCCAGGGCTCCAGTCTGAAAAGCAACCCTCCTCCACCACCCTCTGTTTTCTACCTTTGAGCCAGCTCTATATCCAAATGCACTTACAGTATACGCGCAGCAAAAATATATTGGAAACAAAATTAATCACCTTTAAATATAATTCATAGCTTGAATCTGCTCCAAATTTTGTTCTTTTGATGCTATTGTAGTCTGCGTATCGTTAGTATTTTAAAATGTACAATAAATTGCTTTTGTACAATAAATTGCTTCCATTTCAGATTTCCTTAACATGATTATGGTGTTAAGATTTATTTCATAATACAATTTTATTTAATTTGAAAGATTTATTCATGTTGAAAGACTATAGAAACTGAGATTGTTCTCCTTAAAACAAGGACAGTTGACAGGTGATTTAATAGCATTGTTCAAAAGCATGAAATCAAGAACATTGAAGCAGGAGTAGGCTGTTCAGCCCATTGAGCTTGTTTTGCCATTTAACTAGATCATCCATCTCAACATCATGTTCCTGACCTATCATGATCTGCACTGATATCATTAGTATCTAAAATCAGGAATGATAGGTCAAATATGGAGAAATGGTTTCAAGTGGGAGGTTAGTAACCAGACACAGATTTCAAACTAATTAGCAAAACATTGAGAAGTGACAAGAAGATTCATTTCTTTACAGAGCAAATTGTCGTTATATGAAAGAATTGAAACAATGCTGGATACAGAATCAATTAAAAAATTCAATTGAATTGAAATTGAGCAAATATTTCAAAAACAAATATTTGCAAAGCTGTTGGAAATGTTAAAAGGAGTGGGACTCTTTTAACCAATTTAGAGACAAAAGGAATATCAAAATCCATCCAAGAAATATTCTGACTCTGTTGGGAAGAAAAATGCAGTCAACAGCTACAGTGAGTCCCGTGAAACCTGAAAAAGAAATAATTTGCTGGCATGACTTCGAGCCAGTAGAGAAAGAGCTCAGCATACTAAACATATAAAAATAAACTACTTTTGGATCAAGAAGCTCATTAAAATTAAAACAAACTAACGGCATTGGAAAATGATGGTACTAAAGAGGGGCACATCTCAAGGAGCAGACAGTTGTTCTCCCAAGGTTTCAAAGGATGAAACTGAAGATATTGCAGGTGCCCAAATATAATCTTACTCAGGATCTGTTCCTTTAGGTTGGAAAAAAGTGAATGCCACTGCTATTTCAGAAAGGTGAAGAAGACAAAAACAATTATAAAGTGACTATATCTAACAGGAAATTACTGAAATTCATAATTAATGATTGAGTAACTTGAACACTTTGAAACCAGCCTTCTGATCAAAGAGAGGCAGCATGGATTTGGAAAGTGTCAGTCGTGCCTCATGAAGGTGATTGAATTTTAAGAGGAGTAATTAAAATGGTGGACAGAGAAATGCCTTCTGGAAGTCAATATAGAAAGTCCATCATAGGATATAGGAGATGGCAGCAGACTGTTCACGCTAGTGAGCTTTTTTTTATTCACTTCTAGGACATGGCATCACTGGCTCGGCCAGCACTTATTGACCACGCCGAGTTGAGAAAGTAGCGGTGATCTCCCTTCTGGAACTGCTGTAGTCCACATGCTGTCGGTTGACCCACAATGCCATTAGGTAGGGAATTCCAGGATTTTGACCCAGTGAATGCTCTACCATTCAATACAATTGTGAGCTTTATTCCACTTTCTTGCCTACTCCCCCATCCTTTGATTCACTGAGATCTCAAAAATCTGTCTGCCCTAACCTAAAATATATTGAATCTCTCAGAGCCTATCACATTCCACATCCCATTGTGGATATTTCAATGAAATCATCGATCATCCTTCTAATTTCCAGCAAATACATTGAGTCCTTACTTTGTGTCATGGTTACAGTGCTGAAAGTTGCAAAGTGAAACAAGTTGTATAATAGGTTCCCATTGAGACCAATGTAACAATTAGAGTTAGGTTCCTTTGAACATTACTTGCTCAGAAATAAACAATGTACAGATTGAAATGCTGCATCATATGGGTACAATGCTGGGTATTTCCCACTAAAATAATTTGCAAAATACAATAACTAAATATTAAAAATGTAATGTTAGGTACCTTGGGACCTTTCTTAGCAGAAAACAACCTTTTATCATTTCAACTCAATGTTTCACATTCCTAAATGCTTACATTCATAAATAAAATAATCTTTAAAATAAAATAGTCACCCCTCAGCCACCGATGCTCCAGGAAAAATAGCCCCAGTCTATTCTGCCTGTCCCTATAGCTCAAACCCTCCAACCCTGGCAACATCCTTGAAATTTTTTTCTGAACCCTTTCAATAATGTAGAAAATTCACTCTAAAAGTAATTACTATAAAGAAATGATGAAATTAAACTGACCTGACAAAGTTTTAATTTACTAGGCTCCATCTGGTGATTGAGGCTGGTCAGTGCAGGTAGAACGACTTGCAACAAACAACTTATTTCAAGTTCAGAGTAGTAGCCTGGAGAAAAGCAGGTACCAGGGCTTTAAAGGCAGCAACAGAAGATAGACGAGGGACCTGTGGTCGGGGGGTGGGATTAAGAGGGACTGAAGTCAGGGGCACAAACTGGAGAAGGCAGAAACTCAGCCAGGACTGAAAGGGGTAGCGGAAACTTGGAACAAAGCTGGTTTAGAGAGCAGACAGGCACCAAAACAGGAAACCTGTGACAACAGCATTAAACTGAAACTCAGTATACTATGCAAACATACTGTCACTATTTTATCAATTATATAAAAACAAAATAATGTTAACTTTAGATGGGGACTTACTGTAGAGCTCCAATTTATTCAGCCTGTAATTACAGAGCTACTCTGTCATTCAATCTGGTGAGTAAAGAGATCAAGTGACTATTCATTAAATTTGAAACCCAAGGAACTGAAGGCAAATAATTCAGAAATTAGCTGAATTGTAGGTGACACAAAGTAGGCACAATAGGCAGAGATTCTCATTGGCAGAATGTGTGAGTGTTTCCTACAGAGTCTGTGTTAGGATCTCAAATATTCCCAATCATAGATTAAAGACTTGAGTGATGGGACAGAAAATCATATATCCAAATGTGCTAAACTAATGACACAAAGATAGACAAAATTGTAAGGAGTATATCTGGCAGCATAATGTTACAAAATAAATATAGATTAAGTACAAAAATGGGCAGAACTGTGGGAGTGGATTTCGATTCCGACTTGCAGCAGTGAGCCACATAATTTTTAATTTTTGAACAAGTATCATACTAGACTTGGAATATTAACTCTGTTTCTCCAGCATTCTTGCTGGATTGTTTGTTCCTGCTTGCATGGTCAGATCCCTGGAATCCTCAGAATTTCACAGGAGGAAAGTAGAGGGATTTGGAGCTGTGGAGGGGACCTCTTGTCTGGAGCTGTCGTTCAGGGTCGGGTTGTGATGGATGGAGCTGCCAAAACACCTTATGGAAGGGAAACTGGGAGGGCATTGCTGAGGATCAGCTTCTTGTTGGGGGTGTACTGGATTGCCAGAGTGTACAGGCCTGAATAGGACCCCTGCAGCCAGTTTAAGCAGATACTCTTGGCTGGTGAAGGACAGCTAGCCTGGGCAACGACTGAAAGCTGAGGTAGGCAGGAACTACATCTGGTTGCTGTGGGAAGGTGGTGGAAAGGTTCCCAGACTCTGGCCATGAAGTTAATAGACCAGGAAGCCATCAACCTCAGTGAGCCACCAGTAAAGGCTGGGGGCTCCCAGACACTCCCCCAATGGGTAGTCGGCTTGGTGGTGCATGTTCCTGCCAATGTCAGAGACTTGTGGTACTGTCTTGGCACAGCTGGGCTTGAAAAGCATTTTCAACAACTTTTGGAAGTTTTGTTGTTCACAGTCATTCATTCTGTGGCAAGACTTGATTTTTTTTTAAATTTCCCTTTAGGGTCAGTTAACTTTAGAAATCCAAACCCCATGCATTATTTTCTTGAAATGGAGCTGTACATAACATTAATTAGACACAGCTGGAGTACCGCATGCAGTTCTGGTCTCCACACTATAGGAAGAATGTGATTGTACTGGAGAGGATGTAGAGAAGATGCGCTAGGATGGTGCCCAGACTTGAGCGATTCAGCTATGAAGCAAGACTAGAGAGACTAGGGTTGTTTTCCATATAGCAGAGAAGGCTGGTGGGGTGTACCTGATTGAGGTGCACAAAGTTCTGAGTAGCACAGACTCAGTAGATAGAGAAAAACACATCCTTTAGTAGGGGGGCCATAAACCAGCGGTTACTGGTTGAAGGCAAGGAGCAGGAGATTTATAGGGAATTGAGGGAAAATGTTCTTACCTAAAGGGTGGTGGGCAACTGGAACTCACTGCCTGTGAAAGGGTGGTAGAAGCAGGAACCCTCAAGACATTGAAGAACTATATAGATGAGCACTTGAAACACCACTGCTTACATGGCTAGAAATGAAGTGCGGAAAAATGGGATTAGATCTTTGATAACCGGCACGGACACGATGAGCTGTAAAAACTCTATGACTCTAAATGGCGTAGAGTAACACAGGCAGTGAGTGGTATAGGGGAGGGGGATGGAGTATAGAGAAGTGGAAAGTGATGAGAAAACGAGAGAGAAATAAAAGAATAAGAGCGTGGGAGAGGCAAAGAGGGAAAGTAGGCCATATAAGGAAGAAACCTCATGTTGAAAATCATCTCACCTCTGAACTCCAATTCATGGTGAATTCCACTGAGGTCAGTTCAGAGTGTGCCCCACCAGTAGTGACCCAAGGTTTAATTAGTTAAACTGAACAGCTGAGCTGAGCTCCTGTTAACACACTTTTCCCTGGTAATCATGAATTAGAGCCGATTCTTCTCTCTCTAACTCTGCTTCATCACCAAAAGGCAAATATTAATTTAATCATTTAGTTTTGCTGTTTGGCATGTTTAATTGTCAGTTCTACTACTCATTGAAGTTATCAATTTGTTGCTTTCGAATTTTCTTTGATGAAAATCACATTTACTGTTATGCATTGACTCTGGACCCCATTAAGTCTCACAGCTTTAGGTTAAACATGGGCAAGGAAACTTACAGCTGCTTTGTCCTGGATGGTGACAATCTTCTTGAATGTTGTTGGATCAGGGACACAAATTCCAGGCAATGACCATCTCCAGTAAGAGTCAATCTAATTACCACCTCTTGATATTCAATGGTGTTACCATCACTGAATGTCCCACTATCTACATCCTTGGGGTAACCATTAACCAGAAATGCAACTGGATTCACCACATATACACAGAGCAGATTACAGGCGAGGAATATTGTAGTGAGTAACTCACTTCCTGACTCCCCAAAACCTGTCCCCCATCTTCAAGGCACAAGTCAGGAGTGTGATGGAATACTCCCCAATTGCCTGAATGGGTACAGCTCCAGCAATACTCAAGAAGCTTGACACCATCCAGGACAAAGCAGCCCCCGCTTGATTGGCACTAATCCATATTCATCCACTCCC
Organism: Ginglymostoma cirratum; assembly: GCA_024137785.1. Classification (NCBI taxonomy): domain Eukaryota; kingdom Metazoa; phylum Chordata; class Chondrichthyes; order Orectolobiformes; family Ginglymostomatidae; genus Ginglymostoma; species Ginglymostoma cirratum. The sequence goes on along the minus strand of JAHRHZ010000047.1, from coordinate 20,264,324 downwards.
TGCACCACCGATGTTCAGTAGCAGCAATGTGTACCATCTACAAGATGCACTGAAGAAATTCACCAAAGATCTCAGACAGCACCTTTCAAACCCATGACGACTTCCATCTAGAAGGACAGGGCCGTAGGTATATGGGCACACCATCACCTTCAAATTCCCCTCCAAGACACTCACCATTCTGACTTAGAAATATATCACCATTTCTTCACTGCCACTATGTCAAAATCCTGGAATTCCCTCCCTAAGGGAATTGTGGGTCAACCTACAGCACATGGACTGCACCAGTTCAAGAAGGCAGCTCACCACCACTTTCTCAAGGGCAACTAGGGAACAAATGCTGGCCCAGCCTGCAATGCCCATGTCCCATGAGTGAATAAAAAAGTTATAGAGATCACTAAAATCTCACGGTGTTACAGGCAGACTACGAGTTTTAAAATATTCCAAACACTCTAGCTATTCTCACCACCTGCTGTAAACTGATTGTGATTTAGTTTCCCTCTTTTCTAAAAAGAAATCAGTGGGGTTTATTTCCACCACAATGCTTATTGTGGGCTCTGAATTTGCAAGGATCACAATAACATAGGGGAAATCTCATAAACACAGCTACAAATATGCAGGGAAATATAAATTAGAACTGATAAAAAGATTGTTCGATGAGCAACAATTATAAAATAACTGAAGGAGACCAGTTTGTCAATGTCCCTGCTTCTAAGATAAAGTTCAAAAGTCCAAAGTTGGAGTCAGCAGTCTGAAATTCCTTTGTGGAGTTGGATTAATTGATTGGCCAGTAGTTGAGAAATTGTAGGCAGATTTTTTTTCTCTTTAAAAATGTCTTTATAAGTCTTTTGAGGAAGTTTGATTTTGACTTCTAGTTCACTCTTTTGAAAACAGTAGCTTTACTTGTAACGAGCTCATATACAGATTGATGGCTGCTTTTTACAGGCCATTGACTTTTCCTTTGTAGCTGAGACTTGGGGGTGTAAGTTTTGTCAAAAGATATAAAGTGGGGCAGTGCTGACCCCTTAAATGTCTACAATTTCAAAATTACCGTTAAAAAGGCAATACTGGGTGCAATACTGTTATTTTATGTGACCAAGACTCCTGTTGGCAAGAGAAATGGTTACCAATAAAATTGTTGGAGGCACCAATTGGCAACGATAGATTGGGGAATGTTAAAGGAGTGATGGTGGAAAGACAGTGGCAAACATTCAAAGAGTGCATGGGTGAAATGCAACAATGATTAAATCCTATCTGACACAGATGTAAAACTGGAAAGGTAGCCAAATCATGACTTATAAGGAAAATAAGAGAAAGTGTAGATCCAAGGTAGAGGCTTACAAATAGGCCAGAGGAAACAACTGACCTGAGGAGTGGGAGCAGTTTGAATTCAGCAAAGGAAGAGAAAGGGATTGATTAAGAAAGGAAGAAGAGAGTACGGGAGTAAGCTTGCAAGGATCATAAAAACTGATCGTAAAAGTCTCTCTATATATGTGAGGAGAACAGGATTAGTAGAGACAAATGTAGGCCCCTTACAATCAGAAACAGCGGAATTTTATAGTGGGGAACAAAGAAATGGCTGACCAAGTAAATGCATACTTTTGTTCAGTGTTCACAACGGGGGACACATGTTGAAATGTTGGGGAACAGAGGGGTTAGTGAGTGGAAGGAACTGAGTTTTAGTAGCAAAAGGCTGTTGGAGAAATGGATAGGATTGAGGGCAAAAAAATTCCCAGGGTCTGATAATCTATATCCCAGAGTACTGAAGGAAGTGGCCCAGAAAACAATGGATGCATAGGTGGTCATCCTTCAAGATTCTTTAGACTCTCGAACAGTTCATACACATTGGAGGGTAGCTTATGTAACCCCTCTATTTAAGGAAGGCAGGAGAAAACTGGAATGATTGACCAGTCAGCCTGATGCCTGCAGTGAGTAAAATGCCAGTCCATAAAGAAGATTTAGGAGCAAAGCATTCGGAAAACAGTGGTAGTACTGGGTAGAGTCAGCACGGATTTACGAAAGGGAAATCATGCTTGACAACTCTACTGGAATTCTTTGAGGATGTAAATAGTAGAGTTACTAAGGGGGAGCCAGTGGATGTCATTTATTTGGAATTTCAGAAGGCTTTCAAAAAAGTCCAACATTAAAGATAAGTGTGTAAAATTAAACCACATGGGATTGGGGAAGTCTACTGACAGACAGGAAACAAAGATTAGGAGTAAATCAACCCTTCTCTGAACAGCAGGTAGAGACTAGTGGGGCATTGCAGAGATCAATGCTTGGACTGCAACTATTCACTATATATATATTAATGATTTAGATGAGGAAACAAAATCCAATATCTCCAAATTTGCAGATGACACAAAGGTGGCGGGAAGGTGCCAGATGACTGGAGGTGACAAATGTCATTCCTTTGTTCAAGAAAGGGAATAGGGATAATCCTGGGAATTACAGACCGGTCAGTCTTACTTCTGTGGTGGGCAAATTATTGGAGAGGATTCTGAGAGATAGTATTTATGACTATTTGGAAAAGCACAGTTTGATTAGAAATAGTCAGCATGGCTTTGTGAGGGGAAGGTCATGCCTCACAAGCCTTATTGAATTCTTTGAGGATGTGACAAAACACATTGATGAAGGCAGAGCAGTGGATGTGGTGTATATGGATTTTAGCAAGGCATTTGATAAGGTTCCACATGGTAGACTCATTCAGAAAGTAAGGAGGCATGGGATTCAGGGAAATTTGGCTGTCTGGATACAAAACTGGTTGTCTAATAGAAGACAGAGGGCAGTAGTAGATGGAAAGTATTCAGCCTCGAGCTCATTGTCCAGTAGTGTTCCGCAGGGATCTGTTCTGGGACCTCAGCTCTTTGTGATCTTTATAAATGACTTGGATGAGGAAGTGGAAGGGTGGGTTAGTAAGTTTGCCAATGACACAAAGGTTGGTAGAGTTGTGGGCAGTGTGGAGGGCTGTTGTAGGTTGCAACAGGACATTGACAGGATGCAGCACTGGGCAAAGAAGTGGCAGATGGTATTCAACCCAGAAAAGTGTGAAGTGATTCATTTTGGAAGGTTAAATTTGAATGCAGAATACAGGGTTAATGGCAGCATTCTTGGCAGTGTGGAGGAACAGAGGGATCTTGGGGTCCACATCCATAGATCCCTCAAAGTTGCGACCCAAGTTGATAGGGTTGTAAAGAAGGCGAATGATGTGTTGGCTTTCATTGGCAGGGGAATTGAGTTTAAGAGCTGTGAGGTAATGCTTCACTCTATAAAACGCTGGTTCGACCACACTTGGAATATTGTGTTCAGTTCTGGCCACCTCATTGTAGGAAGGATGTGGAAGCTTTAGGGAGGGTGCAGAGGAGATTTACCAGGATGCTGCCTGGACTGGAGGGCAAGTCTCTCGAGGAAAGTTTGAGGGAGCTAGGACTTTCTTCACTGGAGCGAAGAAGGATGAGAGTTGACTTGATAGAGGTTTACAAGATGGTGAGAGGCATTGATAGAGTGGATAGTCAGAGACTTTATCCCAGGGCAGAAATAACTATTACAAGGGGCATAATTTTAAGGTGACTAGAGGAAGGTATAGGGGAAATGTCAGAGGTAGGTTCTTCACACAGAGTGGTGGGTGTGTGGAATGCGCTGCTGGCAGTGGTAGTGGAGTCAGATACTTTGGAGACTTTTAGGTGAGTCTTGGATAGGCACATGGAGGATAGTAAAATGTAGGGTATGCAGGGCAGATCGATCTTAGTAGGATAATAGGTCAGCACAACATTGTGTGCCGAAGGGCCTGTATTTTGCTGTACTGTTCTATAAGGTGAGCTGTGCGGATGCAGTGATGCTTGTGTGATTTAGACAGGCTGAGCAAGCAGACAACTGCATAGCAAATGCAGTAAGTGGATAATGCAAAAGAGTGCCAGAGCATGGTGACTCCTAGTTGTCCCTAGCAGATTGTCTCCTTACATTGATCATATTCGTCCTAATCTCTTAAATCTCAGAGTTATCCACTGTGGTAGCAAAAACTGAAAGGCAGATTATGATGTGAATGGCTACAAATTGAGAGGGGGGAATGTGCAACAAGGTCAGGGTGTCCTCATACACCAGTCACGGAAGGTAAGCATGCAGGCACAGTAGGTGGGCAGAAAGGCAAATGGGCTGGTGGCCTTCATAGTGAGAGTATTTCAGTACAGGAGCAGGGATGAATGCTGCAATTATATAGGGCCTTGATGAGACCATTCCAGAATATGCGGTTCTGGTCTCCTTATCTGAGGAAGGATGTTCTTGCTATTGAGGGAGTGCAGCAAAGGTTTACCAGTCTGATTCCTGAGATGGTGGAACTGGCCCACATGGAGAGGATGAATTGGTTAGGATTATGTTTGCTGGAGTTCAGAAGAATGAGGGAGAAATCTCATAGAAATCAAGAAAATTTTAACAGGTCCTGACATGGTGAATGCAGGAAGAACGTTCCCAATGGCAAGGAAGTCCAAAACCCGGGATCACAGCCAAAGATAAGGAGTGAACTATTTAGGACTGAGATGAGAAGTTTTTTCACCCAGCACTGGTGAGCCTGTGGAACTCTCTGCCATAGAAAGCAATCAAGGGCAATACATTGCATGATTGCAAGGAATTGGATATAAAACTTGGAGCAAAAGAGATCAAAGGTATGGAGGAAAGAATATCGAGTCAGATAATCATCCAAGATTATAACGAATGGTAGAGCAGGCTCAAAGGACCAAATGGCCTATTCCTGCTCCTATTTTCTATGTGTGAATATTTCTAAACTAAAGATGTGCATTCCACACTGCCAAATGCCTCTGACCTATTCCAGGGGTTAAATGTAAAGGCATCAATGCAACCTGTAACACGGGTGTAACTTGCAATTCTATTGTGCAAGGGCTTTTTCTTCTTCTTTTGACAGATGCTTGTCTCTATAGCAGGTAATACACAATAGCATTGCAGACCCTTCAAGATTATTCTGCCATTCAATATGATCATCGTTGACACACTCTCTCAATGCCATGTTCTTCCTTTCTCTCCATATCCATTGATGCTTTTAATATCCAAAAATGTATTAGTCCTTTCCTGTATGTAATCAGTAACCCAACCTCACAGCCTTCCATGGCAGGATCAGAGAGGCCTCAGTGTGCATGTCCACCCATCCCTTAAGGTATCACAACATGTGGATAAGGTGATTAAGGAAGTGTATGGGCTAATTTCTTTTATTAGTCAAGACATACCGTGTAAGAGCAGGGAAATTATGCTGAAACTGCGAAGGCAAAACTATTGTAAGCAGTTCTGGAATCCTTATTATAAGAGGGGTGTGATATTGGAGACAATGCAGAGGAGATTTACCAGGATTTTGCCTGGGCTGGAGTTTTAGTTACAAAGAGAGATTGAATAGACCGAGGTTGGTTTCCTTAGAGCAAGGAGACACAGGTGGACATGATTGAGATGTATAAAATTATGTGGGACATACACCGGGTAGATAAGAGGAGATATTTCCGCTTGATGAAAAAAATCAATGACTGGGTGCATAGATTTAAGGGAAGGGGCAGGATGTTTCAAGCTGATGTGAGGAAATTTTTTTTTCCCACTGAAGATAGTGGGAATCTGGAACTCAATGTCAATAAGAGTGGTAGAAGCAGAAACCGTCATGACATTGAAATATTTAGATGCACACTTGTAATGCTAAGGCATACAAGGCTATGGGCCAAATGCTGGAAAATAGGATTACATTAGTTTGGTGGTTCTTTTTGACCAGCACAGATTCGATGAGCTGAAAGGCCTTTTCTGTACTGTAGACCTCTGTGACATTTTTATTTCATGACTAATCCCCTCTTTTGACCTCAAAATATAATCTGTTTCCACGTCTTACTCAATTCATCTGCTAGTGGAATCCTACCCAAGACTCTGAGACTTGACCAATCCAATTCTCTCACTGGCCTGAATGGTTCATATCATCTTGAACTCTGCCACCTATATTCTGTCTCTCACCAAGTTCCACTTACCCATTACTCTTGTGATTGTTGACCTACATTGGTTTCTGGTTACTCAGCATCTCAAATTTAACATTCTAACTGATTTAAATCATCTATTGCCCCTCACATCCACACCTCCAAATGAGGTTCTCCAGTGGTTCCTGACTTCCCCATCATTGGTGGCCTTGCTGCCAAGTGATCAACTCTAGGCTCTGAAATTAGTTCTTCAAATCTTTATGCCTCTTTACGCTTCTCCCTTAAGCTGTTCCTTGAGACACAAAACTTAAGTTTCCAATACAATTCCTAATAGCTCTTTCTTTGATCCTGTGTCAACTTACATTAATCATAGAGACACAGTACGCACTATATGCATGCAAGCCATTGCCGTTATTAACTTTTGACTCAAAGTAACTAATTTCTGATGGAAGCTAACCAATATTTAACAATGGGTGGAGAACATTGATCTATAATATTAAATTAAAATGAAAACACAATGTCTGTATAATCCGCAGCATATTGACAGCAGGATCACAGAGTGTAATTAGGAATTTCATTTGACATTGCTGTGGCTCATGTTAATGTTTTTTAATGATGCTAGAAGTTACTTTTCTGACCAAGTTACTGATAGTTTTGTCATGCTTGAGATTCAGCTGTTGATCCACTGCAGCACCAAGTCTCTGCCTTGCTTCTTGAACCACCAGGCACAGCGGACTTTGAGTTAAGGTCTGCAGACCACCCGAGTCACAGTATTACTTGACACATAAAATGAATCATTTAAAAAGCACTGAGGTTTAATTATACAAAACAGAATCATTTAAATTATTAACATCAAGTGACATTCCAGTTCTTTTGGACAGTTTTGCTTTGGTCTTTTTTTCAGGTTTGTGTGTTTGAAATCTAGTTGCTGTTTGATTTATTTTACTTCCTTTTCGAAAGTATGGATGGAGGTACCCATTATAAAAATCAGCAGCTGAGAGAACCTTCTTCAGCACCACCAGCTTGAAGCCTGACCAGCCGTTCTAGAGAGAAACATGTTAACGATTAACTAATTATTGCTGAAATAAGGTTTTATATAATGTTAGAGAGAGACAGACCATTCAGCCCAATCATTCCCTGTAGGCACTTATATTCCACTTGTATCTCCTCCCATTGCTCCTCATCTCAATCTATCTTGGTAAGCACCCATTTTCTCCTCCTCCCATTTGCATAGCATTCCCCCACCCCCCCAATTTGGTGTAATTTGCAAATTTCGAAGTTATGGTTTTGATTCCAAAACTTAAATGATCAAATGTAAATTTGAACAGCAGTAGTCCCAGCATTGATCCTTGTGGTACACCACTTCCCATCTCATGCCATTCTGTATTTTACAGATTTTTACCCTTTTACTCCAAGCATTCTGGCCTGAAGCTAGATATCAATCACTGAAGGGGGACGCTCCACAAATTTCCCTAATCTCAATGATAGAAGAGCCCAACTCAGAAGTGCAAAAGACAAGGTTGAAGCATCTGCAGCAATCTTCAGCCAGAAGTGCCAAGTGGATGATCCATCTCAGCCTCCTCCAGTGGTCCCCAGTATTAGAGATGCCAGTCTTCAGCCAATTCAATTCATTCCATGTAATATCAACAAACAGTTGGAGACACTGGATACTGCAAAGGCAATAGTACTGAAGATTTGTGCTCCAGAACTTGTCAGTCTCCTAGTCAAATTGTTCCAGGACAGTTACAACACTGGCATCAACCCAACAATGAGGAAAATTGCCCAGGTATGTCCTGCACACGATAAAAAAGATAAGTTCAACCCAGCCAATTACCACCCCATCAGTCTACTCTCAATCATCAGTAAAGTGATGGAAGCTGTCACTGACAGTGCTTATCAAGCAGCACTTGCTCAGCAATAACCTGCTCAGTGACACCCAGGGCCACGCAGCTCCTGATCTCATTACAACCTTGGTTCAAACATGGACAAAACAGCTGAATTCCAGAGGTGAAGTGAGAGTGACAGCCCTCAGCATTAAGGCTGCATTCGACTGAGTGTGGCATCAGGGAGCCCCAGCAAAACTGGAATCAATGAGTATCAGGGGGCAAACTCTCACCTGTTTGGAATCTTACCTGGCACATAGGAAGATGGCTCTGGTTCTGCTTTATCATTTAATAAGATTATGGCTGATCTGATTGTGGACTTAGCTCCCTATCCCCATCTACCTCCAATAATCTTTGAATTCCTTGTTAGTCAAGAAATATAGTTTTACCTTGCAACGCACCAGAAGCGTGTTTGATTCCTTGTGGAAGTGGATAGTCCCAGGGATTAATTGTTCCTGTGTGAAAGCTACAGAAGGAAATGTTAAAAACAAAATCATTGCAAATCTTAAAAAGGTATCCCTGGATTATTGTTAAAGAGAGAGAAAAAGAAGATATCTGTCTCGAACATTTGTTCTATAAAATTTAACATCTAAAGAGTGACGTGTAAACCAAGACAAAGCTAGTTCCAAATTTACAAACATCTGCAGTGAATTGTTAAAAAGGAAGCTAACAAGCTAGATCATGGCAGATCATAACAGATAGGTACAGAAAAAGATGCAAACACAACACCATGATCAGACTGGCTAATGGATGGTAACAGTTTTGTTATTAAACCAGTAGTGAGGAAACCTGAACCAATCCAGCTTGATAACAGGCCTCTGCATCATAAGTCCAATTCTCCAACTAACAGCTCAGAGTTTAAATTCAGAAAAATCACCACATTTTCTTAAACATACTGGGTCAGTAAAAGTGACAACGGAGTTGTCATCTTGACATAAACCTGCTGCCCTTTCTAGGGACACCAACCCACACCACTCCAGTTGCTTTTTAATGGCCTTTTCAGACTAGAGTTGTCCCAAAATTATTAATTGAAATGAGAGTCCCTGCTTCAAGAATATGGCTCACCCCTACCTTCTCAGCAAAAATGAGAAAATGTCAGCCTAGTCAATGGGACCCAGCTCCCTAAACTTAATCACTTCAAAAGCATCTGTGAAGAAAAAAGGGTAAGTGTGTGCTTCCAATGAAAAACTTCAATTTCAACTGGAAGACGTGAATTCTTCCACAGTGAGCAAAACAAAGGCAGGAAAAAGAACACATAGGTCAAGATGGGTCCACATGATTGAACAAAAAGAAAAAAAAAAAGTTTATATCTGCAGTGCTTTACACAAGCATTGGATGTCAGAATGAGATGTTTGAAATAGCAATCACTGTTGTAATGTTAGAAATGCATGAACCAAATTGTACACAGCATGATCCCACAAACAGCAACATGAAAATGGCCAGTTCTTTTTGTCAGGATAATGTTGTGAATTCCGTTTCATCTAGTAAAGCAGACAGATGGCTCAACATCCCATCTGAAAGAAAGACCTCCAGCAATTGCCATTTCTGGTAGAAAATTCCAATCCTTTACCAACTTTTGTGCATTGAAGTAGTTCCTTACTTCACTCTTCAAAGAACTGGTTCTAATTTTTAGGCCACTGTCTCCTGGTTCTAGACCATCAATCAGCTGAAATATAGTTTTTTTTCCCTATCTACCATACAAATTCCTTAAAATATACTAAAAGCTGTACTCAAATCTCTACTTAATCTTCTAAATACCTGGAAAGACAGCTTTAATTTGTATAATCTTAAATTTTGAGTTAACTCCAGCTAAGAATGATAAATTCTTCCTAAGGTATAGTGTAGGGAACTGTTCACAGAGTGGCAGGTTTGGTTAAACCATGGCTCAACTTCTACTCACTTGTATTACTCAAGATAAAAATGCCTGCATTCAATTAATATTTTTGATTATCTTTGCTCCAACACTGATGCAGTCAAGATCTACATACATCAATTGCACCCCTAACCTCACCAATCAGTCTCTTTGGATCTCTGCTGCTTTCCACCATTTAGCAAGTGTTATCCTTGAGAGAATGGCTAGGCTGGTCATTTCACCTTCATTTATTGAACCTTTGCTGATTCACTTAATCAGTATCCATTATAATTTTATGCTTCCACCTGCACTGTTTATAATATTGCCTATCTTTGTAACAGCCATATTTTCATTTTGCTTATTTGGTCACCTAAATAGTAAAAACGAAAGAAAGTTGAGGCCCCAAAGTAGATCTTTTCTTATTCATTAGTCACTTTCTACCAATTAGAAAAATCTGCTCATGGTCCTTGCTCTATTTTCCAGTCTTCAGCTCATCTCCTAAACACATTAATAAATTGCCTTCACTTCCATAACGTTTATCTTTGGGTCCTTATGAAGGACTTCATCAACTTTCTGCACAATACTTAAATCACCTCTTCAAAAATATTCAATCATGTCCGTCAGCTTCCTCTGTTCAAAATTTCTAAACAATCTGTCACTCTTCCTTTAATTATAGGTTTGAATAATTCCCAACCACGTTCAGGTCAAGTGGTCCATAAGTCCCCCATTTCTTTCTCTCACTTTTCTTAAATTGCAAAAGTGAAGGGTGTCCTAAATGTTTAACTTTATCAGACAACTATGTTTTATAATATCCCTCAAACCCAAAGAAAAACAAACTTCGGAAGGGTGTGTGGTGAATTCCTAGTAATCACCTCAGTTCACAGGAATGCCCACGTGGTTTACGGTTGCCATAGGGATCAGTGCTAATAAGGCAGAGTAAACCAAATAAAAACTTAGATAAAAAAGTTAAGATACCGAGTGGCATTTTCTTGCACGTCTCACAAAAGTTCACAGAATACACAAAAAGGCTGGGGCTAAGAAACAGGCAAAAGAGAACTAGAACTAGAACTAGAACAGCAATAGTTCTTCCCATTTGCTAGGAAATGAAATACAGAAGTAAAACTACAGGAAAACAATTTTATCAGAGCCAACCAAACAGTTGAAAGGGGTCAGATACAGGAATCTCTGGAATGCTGGATTGTTAGGTCCTAATGCCAGAGAGGGGATTTATCAACAGATTACTGGTGACATTGTATCTGGAAAATTGGACTGAGTGGAACAGAAGTTGAAGAACACTGGAAATTTAGAGCTCATGTGGTGGGGTGTGGTAAATCTCTGTTGGAGAGCTAGGAGTGAATTTGAGACTGTCCGTTTAATACTACATATACTGAGTAGCATAGTGTACAGTAAAAGCATTTTTGTAAGTCAGTTAGTTAATGCAAAATTTACCTCTCTTTAGTTTGACATATCGTTTGCCTGTTAGTTATGTTTGAAATTATGATAATTTTCATTTGAATGTTACAGTATAAGTTGTAAAAAATTAAATTTTGTTCTTTGGTTACTTCCATTGGGTCATTTAGGAAATTCATCTATTCTCAAAAGACATCAGTCCCAATGGAGATCATAACACATGCAATTGTCCAATCTTTGGGAATGGTTATTGAATTGAAGAAACTTTGAAAGTTCATGGTTAGCACACCTGTAATATTTTTACCTGTTTCCGTCAAAAGCCTTAGATGAAAACAACTTGGTCCTGAGGATTTATCACTGTATGGGGTCATTCTTTGCTTAGTCTAGTTTTGGTAAGCCTCCATCCCCAACTCAAACATTAGTTTCTCTAGAATGACCAGATCTCTCATCTCCTCTTCTATAGATACTGATACAATGTAATTAGTGAACATGCCTGCCAATTCCTAGTTTGTCATAATACCATCATTAACAGTTGTTAAAGGATCCCACTTTGCTCATAACCATTATAACCTCACTTCTTGGTGTTGACTTTTATATCCCTTTGCAGGTTTCTCTTCATATTCCTTTTCTATGTTACTTTTACTTTGTATCCTATCTGATCTGAGTACTTCCAGTATTTTCTGATTTTATTTCAGCTATACAAATCCCTGGTGAGGCAACAGATGGTGTTATTGTGATCAATTGCGCACACCCCATTTCAGAAACAGAATATTGCCTTTGGAGGGAGCGCAACAGATTTATCAGAATGTATCTGGACTGCGAGGGGTTAATTAGGAGAAGTTGCTAAGGTTGTAGTATTTAGAAGGTTAAAAGATGATCTCAAACAATCATAGAATCCATACAGTGCGAAAGCAGGCCATTCAGCCCTTGATTCGACACCAAGCCTCTGAAGAGCATGCCCCCCCAAACCCCCCCCACTACCCTGCCCCTGCAACCCTGAATTTTGCCATGCTAATCCACTTAGCCCACACATCCCTTGACACTATGGGCAATTATGGCCAATCCACCTAACCTGCACATCTTTGGACTGTGGGAGGAAACCAGAGCACCCAGAGAATATGCAAACTCCGCACCTGACAGCGCTGTGAGGCAGTAGTTCCAACTGCTGAGCTCCATGCCACCCAAATCTGATAAAGCTTTGTTAAGAAAAATAGAGCATGTACAAGACGTTTCATTGGTTGTGGTGTTTTGAATGAGGCACAGTCCAAAATTTAGAGCTGGCAGTTTCAGGAGTAGTTTTAGGAGCCATTTCTTCAGGCTAGACCATAAGAACATAAGAAATAGGAACAGGAGTAGGCTGTTTGCCCATTCAATAGGATCATGGCTGATCTGCCATTCCTCACATCCACTTCCCCTGCCTTTTTGATTGCTTTACTGATCAAGAATCTATTTCAGCCATAAAAAATACACAAGAACTCTGCCCCCACACCTCCCGATGGCAAGAAGTTCCAAAGACACTCAAATAAATTCATCCTCATCTCAGTCTTAAATTGGCATCCCTTTATTATGAGTTTATAGCCTCTGATCCTACACTCTCCCATGAGGGGAAACATCAGCATTTACCCTGCCACAGCTCTTAAGATTCCTATATGTCTGAATGCGACCACCTCTCATTCGTCTAAACTCCAGTGAGTAGAGTCCTAATCTGTTTAACCTTTGCTCAGAAGGCAACAAGGGATCATATTTGTGAACCTTCTCTGAGCTGCCTCCGATTAAATAATATCTTTCTTTAAATAGGAGGGCTAAAACTGTTGATGGTCCTTCAGATGTGGTCTCACCAGCACCTTGTACAGTTACAGTAAGATTTCTCCACTCATACTCCTATCCCATTAAAATAAAAGACTAAAATTCCATTAGGGCAAAAGCCTGGAACTCTGTTCCACAAATAGCAACTGATCAAACATAAATTTTAAGTCTGAAATTGACTGATTTCTGTTAATCACAAGTATTAAGAAATGCAGGACAAAGTATTATGGAATTAGTTTGCAGGTCAGCCATGATCTTGATAATGGTAGAACAGCTCTGAGGAGTTGAGTGGTCTCTTCCCCCATGTCTGTAAAGTTTTGGTCCTATGAATAAACAGCACAATGAAGTTGGGCAAGTTAAAATCAGGTGACTGGCAGAGTCAGTCTGGCCAGCCTTTCTCTCAAGGGATAAATTTTAAAAACCATTAGGGCAGTTCTTAACCAAAAAGTATTCTGGAAAGATAATCTGCTTTAATGATATTTAGAGATACAATATTGGCCAGGACATTGCACAGAACTCCTTGGTTCTTATTCAAAAACTGTAACGGGATTTTTTTTTTGCGTCCACAGGCAAATTCATTCTCAATTTAATGTATGGTCCAACAGTATCGCTTCTGACAATGCAGCACTCCTTCATTCTACACTGGAATGTCAGCCTAGATTGTGTATTTACGTTTCTGGAGTGGGACTCAAACCTCTGTCTTCTGACTCTGCGATATGATTGCCACACACTCAGCCATTAATAAATTTCAGGGTCATTTGCTAATCAAACCTTCAGTGGGAAGGCTGAGCTACTCATCAACCTAAACATCAAACTAAAGATGTTGTTTCTTTTTAAATTACCATTACAAATAACCTACCCAGTGAAACAGGAATTTCTTGCACATCCACTAAATCCAATAGCTTCACAGTTTTGTCCATCCACAGTGTTCGTAGAGGAATCTACAACATTTAAAATTAACAATACTATATTGTTAATCAGCATGCTACCATATTGTGATTAAACAGTATGTACTGCTACATTCTCACTAGCTTAAACTCTTTTGTTTCTTCTCCCCAATTTCATATTTTTCTTCTTCCATTTCATTTTCTTAGTTCATTTTGCCAGAGACTATCTCAAGTCTCATCAATTCTGCTCCTTAGCTTACAGGGGTAGAACATCACTCCACTTGTTCCAACACCATCATCATGGTTGAGAACTTGTGTAAGCAAGGAGCAGAGACCGCAATGGAGATTGGATCATCAAATATATGCAACACGAAGTAAGTCAGGTCATCTACACGAGCTTCAAGGGTATGGTGGAGGCGAGATGTGGCAGGGCAGGGGCTACAAGGAAATGGAATTGAGAACACAATCAGATCAGCCTCGTTCTTACTGAATGGCACAGCAAACTTGAGGAGATAAACAGACTACTCTTGCTCCTGTTGCTTATGTTCATACATGCGTGCAAACGGCATTGACAGGATGTCTGAACAGATTCCAGATCTCTTAAAAAATGGTAGGTCAAGCTATGGACAGCAACAGTAAAACATCCCTTTGAAAATAAAGATAATTAAATTCCCATTTCTTTCTGAACTAAAAATAATTAAATCAGAGCTGTCAGTACAATTGGTTTATTTTGGATTGCTTCCATTAATTAAACTCAATATACAGTGACAATGAGCTCAAATCTCAGATGCCTTTGGCATCCTTGCTCAGCACTTACCCTGGATCCTATTGCTCGATATATCTGATCAAGCTCCTCCCATGTCTGTTCCTGCCAATTCACCCAACTCATACCAACATTAATCTTAGGAGCTGCAAACACAGGGATTTCACAATTAAAATTATTTTGCATAAATACAGCCAGATGAGACTCTCTACATCTCTCTGGAATAAGATGATTAATAATCTTAAATTTAGTGCAATTTCAACTGCCGTATGCTTTAGAATTAAAATAGTTGAATAATTCAGTAAATTATGAAGGAATAATGCAGTAGTCATTGGGTAGGGTAAACTTTTCCACATGTGGGGAGAGACTAGGAGCTAAGATAGGATCAAGAAATCAGGAAATTCAGGAGAAACTTCATGAAACAGGTAATGATGGCAACTCTGACATTGCTATTACATGGAGTAGTTTAGGCAAACCACACTGATGTCTTACAAGGGGAATCTGGAAGAGAAATGAAGGATAAAGGAACAGAGGTTTACACAGATAAGTTGAAATGAAGAG
The DNA here is from genome assembly GCA_024137785.1 of Ginglymostoma cirratum. Taxonomy (NCBI): domain Eukaryota; kingdom Metazoa; phylum Chordata; class Chondrichthyes; order Orectolobiformes; family Ginglymostomatidae; genus Ginglymostoma; species Ginglymostoma cirratum. The sequence continues at coordinate 20,249,214 of JAHRHZ010000047.1, read as the reverse complement.
GGATCAGAAGAGCTTCACAAGAAACATCAATGCTTCTGAGGGCAAAACAGTTAACCTCTGATTTCTGTATTGGAAATTTCTTTTCACTCACCAAATGTAATTCCCTCCTTGGATTGCTCCCTTGCATTCTTGACAAGTTCTGGAAGACTTTCCAAAGTTGAAAGAAGCTGAAACAAATAAATACAAATGATTTTAGATTTGGAGGGAAACCCATTTCTCCACAGGACGTTGGTTTGAGTTTCACTGATGTGAGACTATGATATTAATTGCATTTTACATCACAGAACAAGGACGTGACAAAGTACTCTTGCCAATTCTCCAAAAGGATTAACTACTTCTCCCACTGTCACTTCGCTGTCCATTTAATTATTTTTTCTGGTGACACTTAGCAGGCCAGACAGTATCAGTCGAGAGGGAAACACATTTGTTTCAGTTCAATGACTTTTACATCCTGGTGGGGTCTGGATGGAAGTGCAGAGAGACTTGACAGCCTGGGTGAAATATTGCTCCTCTTGAAGGGCTTCACTATTGATTCCGAAATGGTGTCATGGAAGGACCTGAAGTGACACAGTTGACATTAAATACTTCAAATTTGTAGTTTATGAACTGGCATAGTAGTTTCTAATTCAAAATTTGGTGACTGTTTATCAATGGAATTAATTTCAAACATTTTCTGAGGTTAAGTAACAAATAAATATTATTTGTTTGGCTTCACGCACCCTAGGGTTAGGGTTAGCGTTAAGTTCGCCCTTTCTCCTCCTTATCATATGGGCTTGCCTTCCTTCTGAAAGCCTTTTCCCTCAGCACCATGGCGTCCACTGCCACCCACTTTCTTTGCTCCCCTGGTGCAGTTCAAAAGTAATCAGTAACATTGGATTGTGCCACACTTTTATTCCCTTAAGGAAAGATCCTGCAAAGTCATGAATTGGTGAAGGAATATTGTTATAAATTGTTTGGGTGGTCAGAGATTGCAGTCTCCAAACTGCAAACGACCTCGTTGCAATTGAGAATCGGTCCTTTCAGATATCTAAGGTACATTTAAGTTAAAAAAACCCGAAACATTAACTCGATCTTTTCCTTTACAGATGCTGCCAGATCTGTTGAGCTTTTCCAGCGACTTTGTTTTTGTTCTTGATTTACAGCATCCACAGTTCTTTCAGTTTTTATGTCAACATGCCCATCTACCAGTGAATACTAAAAGTTTAATTTGCCACAGAATCTACTGCAGCTAATTTGTGTGTGAAAGAAAGCTCAGAAAGTCCAAGATTTCGGGTGCAACATTTATATGTATTTCGAGTCTTATCTCTAGTTGTGGCTGCGTTGTTGGGACCTTGATGACATTATTGAAATTCCAGTGAGGGGGACAATGCCAGTGATGAGCAAAAGATAACAAGGTGTAGAGCTGGATAAACACAGCAGGCCAAACAGCATCATAGTAGCAGGAAAGCTTGATGTTTTGGGCCGAGACCCTTCTTCAGAAATGGGGGAGGGGAAGGGGGTTCTGAAATAAACAGGGAGAGAGGGGGAGGCGGATAGAAGATGGATAGAGGAGAAGATAGGTGGAGAGGAGACAGACAGGTCAAAGAGGCGGGGATGGAGCCAGTAAAGGTGAGTGTAGGTGGGGAGTTAGGGTGGGGATAGGTCAGTCCAGGGAGGATGGACAGGTCAAGGGGGCAGGATGAGGCTAGTAGGTAGGAGATGGGGGTGGGGCTTGAGGTGGGAGGAGTGGATAGGTGGGAGGAAAGACAGGTTAGGAAGGCAGGGACCAGCTGGGCTGGTTTTGGGATGCAGTAGGGGAGGAGGAGATTTTGAAGCTTGTGAAGTCCACATTGATACAATTGGACTACAGGGTTCCCAAGTGAAATATGAGGTGCTGTTCCTGCAACCTTCGGGTGGCATCGTTGTGGCACTGCAAGAGGCCCAAGGTGGACACGTCGTCTGAGGAATGGGAGGGGGAGTTGAAATAGTTCGCGACTGGGAGGTGCAGTTTTTTAGTGCGAACCGAGCATAGGTGTTCCGCAAAGCGGTCCCCAAGCCTCCACTTGGTTTCCCTGACGTAGAGGAGGCCACAACGGGAACAGCGGTACAGTATACCACATTAGCGGATGTGCCGGGTATGGTGGGGCTGGAGGGGAGTGTGGAGCGGACGAGGGAGTCATGGAGAGAGTGGTCCCTCCAGAAAGCAGATAAGGGTGGGGAGGGAAATATGTCTTTGGTGGTGGGGTCGGTGATGAGCAAATTCTTACTTTGGACATGAGCCAGCATAATGCTCTGAAATCCTCAGTACTGAGTGCCAGATTGGCAGGTGGAGGGGATGGAGATTTTAGCAAAGGATGCCCAGCAATATCTCCTCCAGGAACAAAAACAAAGTTGATGGAAAAGCTCAGCAGGTCTGGCAGCATCTGTGAAGGAAAAAACAATTAACGTTTCAGGTCCAGTGACCTCAGAACCTTTGGTAGCTGGGAAAATGTCAGTTTATATGCAGAAAAAAAGGGGAAGGGGTTGGGGTAGGGAGTAAACAATAAGATAGAGCCTAAAGAGAGAGAGGAGCAGTTGGACAGACAAAGAGTTGACAATGATCAGGCTGGGACGGTGAATAGTTGTTAATGGGGACTATTAGTGACTAATAACAGGCGGCATGTAATGGCAGCTATGTGATAACAAGGCCTGGTGTGTGGAGTAGGGAGCTAGGACATGGGAGAGTTTAGGCCCTAAAATTATTGAACTCGATATGGAGTCTGCAGGGATGCAGGGTCCCCAAGCGGAAAATGAGGTGCTGTTCTTCCAGCTTGCATTGAGCTTCACTAGAACACTGCAGCAAGCCTGAGACAGACATGTTGGTCAGGGAACAGGGTAGTGTATTAAAGTGGCAGGCAACGGGTAGTTCAGGGTCTTTTTTGCGAGCAGAACGTAGATGTTCTGCGAAGCAGTCACCCAGGCTATGCTTCCTCCAGTACAGACTCAGGCCTTCCTCTTGACAGGTTGCATTGACTCTGTTTTGAATGTGTTCTTGCTTTTATGTTGCAGTGTCCCTTAGACCTTAATCAATTGTGAGTGAGCGTAAGTTAGAGACTTTTATCTTCTGCGAAATTTGCTTAGATAAACATTTTGACGACTCAAATGATTAATACACAAGGGCACATCGCAATAGCAAATTCAAAACTGATACAACAAACACATTTTCTTACAGCTCCAGTACTTCAAAATTTAACACCCCTAGAACCCACGTCTTATTTGGCAAATTTTCTTCCCAATTCCTCTCAACAGATCACCAAATTTTAACCTCATTCAACTCATTTCCTTGGCCATGTTCCAGCTTTGACTTTTCCACGTTTCACTGGACGTCTTGCTATTTCATGGACATGCTCAGTCCATTACCTCATTTCACTTTCTTGAACTAGTTCTTGTACTCTTTCTCCTCTTGTTTGGTTCAAAAATCAATATTTCCTCAGAAATGGTGTGTTCAGGTCAACATTTCTACACAACTGATTATTTATATTTCTATAAATCATTTAAACTATATACTTAATGGTCAAATCGAATCAAAAAATTATTTTCACAAAATAAATTAGACTTGCAAGAATCCAATGTATTTGGAGGCATCGGGAAAACGAACATTTCTGACAATTGTTATACTTCCCATACTTTCACCTATGGGCTCACCGTGGATGTTTTAGTATTCACTACCTGTCAGAAATTTAAGAATTGAAAGTGAATAGGCAGTGGAATATTCTGTTGCAATTATGTATATGGTTCTGGCCTGCATTTTCACACTGGTTGGGAATAGTTAGGATTAAAACTGGTCTTTTGCACTTCATACTTTGACTTTAATTGAAGTCAACAATTCATACAATATTATCTTTTTGTATTTTCTTCACTAACCATCTGAAATGAATCAAACTTTAACTCTACTGCAGCATTTGGTATAAAGAGTTCTGTCAGAGGGACCAACTTCTTATTACAAAATATTTTAGTTTCAGGTCCATGCACATGATAACTGGACAATTGCATTAAATCAATACATAATCTGGAAACTTGGAAATTGCTGACACAGGTGAATAAGGAAGATTTTGCACATCATCCTTTAGTCTATTGTGATGGAACAACACTGCAAATAAGCTAATTTTACACATGTATTGAAGTGCAAGGCAGTGAAACTTTATCTGATTCAATTAGTATTTGGTCATCAATTGCTGAACTGGATCCTCAGTGTTTTGTGTTGTTAACAAAGTCACTTCAACTGTTATTCTGAGGGTTGTATTTCCATTAGTTGCTGGAATTTGGTTATATTATGGTTGGCCTTCTCAAGTGCACAAAGTCCAAATATTTTACCATTTCAGCCCCTGTTTCTGCCAAGATCACTCCCAATTCATCAGCGGTACATCTTGGAGGAACAGCACATTCTTGCTGCATTACAACAGGGCCAACATCGAACCTAAAGGCACAAAACATCAGTCACCCACACAACTACCAACAGACATGATCTCTTTGCATATCATATTACTTGTATGTGACAGCTCCTAGTTAATCAGCTGGAATAGGTATATTCTGGCACATACAAGAGACTGCGGTAGTGGCCAAAATGTCACCCATCAGCTGCAGAGCAGCTTGTGTCCCATTTCCCCTCCCTCAAGAAAACTTGCCAAAATAATTTTCAAAGGAGAGTCATATTGGACACAAAACATTAACTCTGTATCACTCTCCAGATACACTGCCTGAGCTGCTGAGTTTTTCCAACAATTTCTGTTTCTGTTACTGTTGAATTAAGACAAGGCTTCACCACACTGTAGGATCTTAGAGGAAGAATCCTGCCAAGAGCTGCCAGACAATCAAAGGCCAGCAGCACAGTATTGTTACCAGTGGAGCAGAGGCTGATCCTAACACTGCACCCACCTGAGGCCCAGGATCAGGTCAGAAATGAGTGATGACAAGACGTGGTTGTGTGGGAGGCAGTCTGTTAGCAAGCGCAGGGGAATGACTGTCAATGGACAATCCTCAATCCCAAAGCCAGCCCACTTGATCAGACACTGAGTGCCTTTGTGTAAGTGCTTTCCTCCTCGCCAACCACCTCACCAGGATTTCAGGCTATGTCCATGGTAAGACCCCATCCACAATTAAATGAACATCAGCAATGGCAGGATGAGACCTTTGAGGAAGTATTTAATGCCCATTTAAGGGCCTCAATTGGCTGCAGGGTGGGCAAAAGGGCATTCTCCAATCCAATCAAGTGAACCCCCAACAACAAATTTGACTCAGGAAAGACATCAAACTCTGCCCTGTGTGTGGACTTGGAAGTTAGTTGGGAAAAAAAGATGGTTCAATACTGTACAAAACGAATCAAGACGGGTGCTGACAAGACTGGGGACAGTTTACTGTTGGAAGGTACTGTTCACAGCTGAAGACTGTTCTGAGGCCCAGCATCACAGACATCCACAAGGATCTTCTTGGCTGGAGACTTTCCCTTAAGATTAAATAAATCAGGTAAACGCTCCGTAACAAGACAAATGATTTGGTCTCTGAGGAAGAAGCTCACATGGGCAAAAACAGCATTTTCTAATTTGACACCAAGGTGGATTGAAATCTCAAACATGTGAATATGTTTGTGTGTAGTAAAGCACTGACAAAACCTAACTTGAAGCTTTGCTAATAAGTTATTAGCAAATTGTTATTTATGTAATATTTCTGAATTGACGCGCACAAGAATGATAAAGTAAGGGATAGAAGAAAACCATCTGCTGAAATTGTGGCAAGGCACTGAAATACTGACATTAAAGCAAAGGGACCATTTTTGAAATTATGCTGAGACAGCTGAGTTACAGCAGAGCATGAAGGACATGGACATATTTAGGCATTATTCAGTGTTAGCATATGCAGTTATAACACAAACACAAATGCTGAGGTACTAAAAGTGAAACTACACATTCATAGGTTTTCTCCTATTTTCAAAGAGCAAAATGGAAGTTTGAATGAAGTTTGGATGTTTCGGAGCCACATAAACCTCCCCCACTCCTCCCTGCCCCACTATAAGCAAATCGACAGTTTATTGAACCATATGGTATCTGTGTTCAGGCATAACGTATGCAATAAGATATAATCTTCAGCATATTACAGAATGAGCTCAGTGACTACAACAGAGTAAGAGTAAACATAAGAAATTCGGAAAGGCCATTCACCACTAAGCTATTCAATACAAGCTCAACTGATTGAAATGTGACCTTAACTTCATTTTCCTATTGCTTGGACTGATTGCATGAGTTCCTTTTGCAAGGAAGTATTTTAAATGTTTAATTTGCGTAAATCTAAGTTAACTGTATTTAGTTTGTAGTTGGTATTAAAGTGCACTCTACAGTTTAAATTCATATGGTTGAGAGTTTGGCACATGTTTATTTTCAAGGGTTCCACTGAAAGAGCAACCAAATTAAGAACAGGCTAAAACTGGATTCTTGTCAACTAATTCAGATGGGCCCTTTATGTTGGGCCAATGTTGCTATGAAGTATCCAACTTAGTGCAATTTAGCACTCAAGAATATGACTTATGCTCTATGCTCCAGGAGGCAGTTACACACTTTACATGGGGTCACTCAAACTTGTTCTGCAATCAAGGACAGGAAGAAGCCTACAAGTGAAACAATAATGGGAACCAAGGAGCAGCTCTCAAGGAGAAATGTCGCTGCTTTTGTCCAACAGTTGCAACGTTATTGCAAGCCACCTGGGTGACAGCAGGGACTACAGGGAAGATGAGCGAACTGACCACGACACCACGAACCATCGAAGTGGGGGGAGGGGGAGGCGAAAGAAACAGGAATATAGTAGTTGTGGGATCAGTATAATTAGGGAGAATAGACACTGTTCCCTGCAGCTGTGAGCATGAGTCCCAAAGGCTGTGTTGCCTGCCAGGGTGAAGAACACCTCATCAGGCTTGGGAAGGAAGTTGGTGAGGAAGGTGAGGGATCCAGTTGTCATTGACCACATTGGAACCGACAACATTGAAGGACTAAAAAGGAGATTCTGCCTAAAGATTTTTGAACTGTTAACACCTAAACTAATAAGCAGAATCACCATGGTTACGTTATACATTAACAATCAGGAAGAAGGAACTGAAGGCTTTGTTGCTACATTTGCAGGCAACGCAAAGACAGCTGGATGGACAGGCAGTGTTGAGGAAGCAGGGAAGCTGCAGAAGGACTTGAACAGGCTAGGATAGTACACAAAGAATTGGTGGATGGAATACAATGTGGGAAAGCATGAGATTATACACTTTGGTAGGAAGAATAGAGACACTGACTACTTTATAAACGGGGAAAGGCTTCAGAAATCTGAAGCGCACAGGGACTTAGAAGTCCGAGTTCATGATTCTCTTAAGGTTAATGTGCAGGTTCAGTTAGCTGTTAGGAAGGCAAATGAAATATTAGCATTTATTTTGAGAGGGCACAGTAGGGATGAACTGCTGAGACTGCACAAGGTTCTGGTCAGACCACATTTGGAATAATGATGTGGAAGGGCCGGTGTTGGACTAGAGTGGACAAAGTCAGAAGTCACACAACGCCAGGTTATGGTGCAACAGGTTTGTTTGAAATTACACAAGCTTTTGGACTGCAGCCCCTTCGTCGGGTATAGTGAGACAGCAGAACACAAAGACGCAGAGTTTACAGGCAGACAGATCAAAAGATCGTAGAACTGGAATGAATGGAATGTCAGATAATAGGTCACCTGCAGGCGACCAAGAGTGTTAGACGGTGAGTAAAGTGTTCATAAAGTCAATGTCAGTGCTGTGCTGTCATGGCAATCATGCAGAGTGATAGGAATATACAAAAGGTGACATCTCTGGTCAGACACGGAATTGTAGGTAAGAGACCTCGTCCAGAATGTCTCAGAGTTATAACCTGGAAACAGATTGGTTTTATGCGGAAAGCAGGAATTTATAAAATGCCACACTGACTGACTGTGACTACAGACAGACAGACAAAGCACGCGGGAACGAGACTGGCAGACAGGGCATGCGAGATGGAGTGAGAGCGTGCACGAGAGCCAGAGACAGAGACAGAGACAGAGACAGAGACAGAGACAAAGTGAGAAGTTACAAAGAACAAGAACAAAGAAAATTACAGCACAGGAACAGGCCCTTCGGCCCTCCAAGCCCGCACCAATCCAGTTCTTCCATCTAAACCTGTCGCCTACTTTCCAAGGATCTGTATCCCTCTGCTCCCTGCCCATTCATGTATCTGTCTAGATACATCTTAAATGACGCTATCATGCCCACCTCTACCACCTCCGCTGGCAACGCGTTCCAGGCACCCATCACCCTCCGCGTACAGAACTTTTCACGCATACCTCCCTTAAACTTTTCCCCTCTCACCTTGAAATCGTGACCCCTAGTAATTGAGTCCCACACTCTGGGAAAAAGCTTCTTTCTATCCATCTTGTCTGTATCTCTCATGATTTTGTAGGCCTCAACCAGGTCCCCCCTCAACCTCCATCTTTCTAATGTAAATAATCCTAATCTACACAACCTCTCTTCATGGCTAGCGCCCTCCAGACCAGGCAACATCCTGGCGAACCTCTTCTGCATCCTATCCAAAGCATCCACATCCTTTTGGTAATGGGCAGCCAGAACTGTACACAGTATTCCAAATGTGGTCGAACCAAAGTCCTATACAACTATAACATGACCTGCCAACTCTTGTACTCAATACCCCGTCTGATGAATGGAAGCATGCCTTATGCCTTCTTGACCACTATCGACCTGCATTGCAACCTTCAGGGTACAATGGACCTGAACACCCATATCTCTCTGTGCATCAATTTTCTCCAGGGCTTTTCCATTTACCGTATAGTTCGCTCTTGAATTGGATCTTCCACAATGCATCACCTCGCATTCGCCCGGATTGAACTCCAACTGCCATTTCTCCGCCCAACTCTCCAATCTATCTATATTCTGCTGCATTCTCCGACAGTCCCCTTCACTATCTGCTACTCCACCAATCTTAGTGTCATCTGCAAACTTGCTAATCAGACCATCTATACCTTCCTCCAAATCATTTATGTATATCACAAACAACTGTGGTCCCAACATGGATCCCTGTGGAACACCACTGGTCACAGTTCTCCATTTTGAGAAACTCCCTTCCACTACAGCTCTGCCTCCTGTTGCCCAGCCAGTTTTCTATCCATCTAGCTAGTACACCCTGGAACCCATGCGACTTCACTTTCTCCATCAGCCTACCATGGGGCATCTTATCAAGTGCCTCACTGAAGTCCATCTATATGACATCTACAGCCCTTCCCTCACCTATCAACTTAGTCACTTCCTCAAACAATTCTATCAAGTTGGTAAGATGTGACCTTCCCTGCACAAAACCATGCTGTCTGTCACTAATAAGCCCATTTTCTTCCAAATGTAAGTAGATCTATCCCTCAGTATCTTCTCCAGCAGATTTCCCCACCACTGACGTCAGGCTCACCGGTCTATAATTACCTGGATTATCCTTGCTACCCTTCTTAAACAAGGGGACAACGTTAGCAATTCTCCAGTCCTCCGGGACCTCACCCGTGCTCAAGGATGCTGCAAAGATATCCGTTAAGGCCCCAGCTATTTCCTCTCTCGCTTCCCTCAGTAACCTGGGATAGATCCCATCCGGACCTGGGGACTTGTCCACCCTAATGCCTTTTAGAATACCCAACACATGCCGTCTCCTTATGCCGACTTGACCTAGAGTAATCAAACACCTATCCCTAACCTTAACATCCGTCTTGTCCCTCTCCTCGGCGAATACAGATGCAAAATATTCATTAAGAATCTCACTCATTTTCTCTGACTCCTTGCATAACTTCCCTCCTTTGTCCTTGAGTGGGCCAATCCTTTCTCTAGTTACCCCCTTGCTCCTTATGTACGAATAAAAGGCTTTGGGATTTTCCTTGTCCCTGTTTGCTAAAGATATTTCATGCCCCTTTTTAGCCCTATTAATTCCTCGTTTCAGATTGGTCCTACTTTCCCAATATTCTTCCAAAGCTTCCTCTGTTTTCAGTCGCCTAGACCTTATGTATGCTTTCTTTTTCCTCTTTGTTAGTCTCAATTTCACCTGTCATCCATGGTTCCCTCATCTTGCCCTTTCAATTCCTCATTTTCATAGGGACATGTCTGTCCTGCACTCTAATCAACCTCTCTTTAAAAGCCTCCCACATATCAAATGTGGATTTACCCTCAAACAGCTGCTCCCAATCCACATTCCCCAGCTCCTGCTGAATTTTGCTATAGTTGACCTTCCCCCAATTTAGCACTCTTCCTTTAGGATGACTCGCGTCTTTGCCCATCAGTATTCTAAAACTTACGGAATTGTGATCACTATTCCCAAAGTAATCCCCGACTGAAACTTCAACCATTTGGCCAGACTCAGTTTCCAAAACCAGGTCCAGTATGGCCTCTTCCCGAGTTGGACTATTTACATACTGGCCTATAAAACCCTCCTGGATGCTCCTTCCAAATCCTGCTCCATCTAAACCCCTAACACTAAGCGAATCCCAGTCAATGTTGGGAAAATTAAAATCTCCCATCACCACCATCCTGTTGCTCCTACATCTTTCCATAATCTGTCTACATATTTGTACCTCTATCTCACGCCCGCTGTTGGGAGGCCTGTAGTACAGCCCCAACATTGTTACCACACCCTTCCCATTTCTGAGCTCCGCCCATATTGCCTCACTGCTCGAGTCCTCCACATTGCCCTCCTTCAGCACAGCTGTGATATCCTCTTTGACCAGTAGTGCAACTCCTCCACCCCTTTTATCTCGCTCTCTATCCTGCCTGAAGCATCTACATCCTGGGATATTTAGTTGCCAATGTTGCCCTTCCTTCAACCGAGTCTCAGTAATAGCAATAACATCATACTCCCAAGTACTAATCCAAGCCCTAAGTTCACCTGCCTTATCTACTACACTTCTCGCATTAAAACAAATGCACCTCAGACCACGTGTCCCTTTGCGTTCATCATCTGCTCTCTGCCTACTCTTCCCCTTAGTCACACTGACTTCATTATCCAGTTCCTTCCAGACTTTAGTTACTGCATCCTTACTGTCCACTAACCTCCTCATTTGGTTCCCATCCCCCTGTCACATTCGTTTAAACCCTCCCCAACAGCGTTGCAAAAGCACCCCCTAGGACATTGGTTCCAGTCCTGCCCAGGCGTAGACCATCTGATTTGTAATAGTCCCACCTCCCCCAGAACCGGTCCCAATGTCCCAAAAATCTGAACCCCTCCCTCCTGCACCATCTCTCAAGCCACTCATTTATCCTGCCTATTCTTTCATTTCTACTCTGACTAGCACGTGGCACTGGTAGCAATCCTGAGATTACTACCTCTGAGGTCCTACTTTTTAACTCGGCTCCTAACTCCCTAAATTCTGCTTGTAGGACCTCAGCCCGTTTATTACCCATATCATTGGTCCCTATATGCACCACGACAGCTGGCTGTTCACCCTCCCCCTTCAGAATGTCCTGCATTCGATCTGAGACATCCCTGACCCATGCACCTGGGAGACAACATACCATTTGGGAGTCTCGTTTTCGACCAGAGAATCGCCTGTCTACTCCTCTTGCAATTGAATCCCCTTTGACTATAGCCCTTCCACTCTTTTTCCCGTCCTTCTGTACAGCAGAGCCAGCCACGGTGCCATGAGCTACTGCTGCCTTCCCCTGGTGAGCCATCTCCCCCAACAGTATCCAAAACGATATACCTGTTTTGGAGGGAGATGACCGCAGGGGAAACCTGCACTGCCTTCCTGCTTTTTCTCTGCCTTTTGGTCACCCAATCCCTTTCTCCCCCATCAATACGAATCTGCGGTGTGACCAATTTGCTAAACGTGCTATCCACAACTTCCTCAGCATCGTTACAGTCAGTGTGGAATCTTATAAGTGATAAAAGGTACTGCAGATGCTGGAGAATCCGAGATAACAAGCATGGGGCTGGATGAACACAGCAGGTCAAGCAGCATCATAGGAGCAGGAAAACTTGACGTTTCTGGCCTAGACCCTTCATCAGAAATGGGGGAGGGGAAGAGGGTTCTGAAATAAATAGGGAGAGAGGGGGAGGCGGATAGAGGATGGATAAAGGAGAGGACAGGTGGAGAGGAGGCAGACAAGTCGAAGAGGCGGGGATGGAGCCAGTAAAGGTGAGTGTAGGTACGGGGGTAGGGAGGAGATAGGTCAGTCCAGGGAGGACGGACAGGTCAAGGGGGCGGGATGATGTTAGTAGATAGGAGATGGGGGTGTGGCTTGAGGTGAGAGGAAAAACAGGTTAGGGAGGTGGAGATGAGCGAGGCCGGTTTTGGGATGAGGTTGTGGGAGGGGAGATTTTGAAGCTTGTGAAATCCACATTGATGCCATTGGGCTGCAGGGTTCCCAGGCTGAATATGATTTGCTGTTCCTGCAGCCTTCGGGTGGCATCACTGTGGCATTGCAGGAGGCCCAGGATGGACATGTCATCTGAGGAATGGGAGGGGGAATTGAAATGGTTCGCGACTGGGAGGTGCAGTTGTTTGTTGTGAACTGAGTGCAGGTGTTCTGCAAAGCGGTCCCCGAGCCTGCGCTGGGTTTCTCCGATGTAGAGGAGGCCACAACGGGTACAGCGGATGCAGTATACCACATTGGCAGATGTGCAGGTGAACATCTGCCTGATGTGGAAAGTCTTCTTGGGGCCTGGGATTGGGGTGAGGGAGGAGGTGTGGGGGCAGGTGTTGCACTTCCTGAGGTTGCAGGGAAAAGTGCCGGGTGTGGTGGGGCTGGAGGGGAGTGTGGAGCGGACGAGGGAGTCGCGGAGGGAGTGGTCCCTCCGGAAGGCAGATAAGGGTGGAGAGGGAAAAATGTCTTTGGTGGTGGGGTCTGATTGCAGATGGCGGAAGTGTCGGAGGATGATGCGTTGGATCCGGAGGTAACACCTTCCACCCCAACCTAAAGTTCACCTGGACCATCTCCAACACTTCTCTCTCCTTCTTGGACCTCTCTGTCTCCATCTCGGGTAACCACCTAGAAACCGATGTCCATTTCAAGCCCACTGACTCCCACAGCTACCTGGAATACACCTCCTCCCACCCACCTTCCTGCAAAAATGCCACCCCCTATTCCCAATTCCTTCGCCTCCGCCACATCTGCTCCCAGGATGAGACATTCCACTCCCGTACATCCCAAATGTCCTCATTCTTCAAGGACCACAACCTCTCCCCCCACCGTGGTCGAGAACGCCCTCGACCGTGTCTCTCGCATTTCCCGGAACACATCCCTCACGCCCCGTCCCCGCAATAACAACCAAAAAAGAATCCCCCTCGTCCTCACATACCACCCCACCAACCTCCGGATCCAACGCATCATCCTCCGACACTTCCGCCATCTGCAATCAGACCCCACCACCAAAGACATTTTTCCCTCCCCACCCTTATCTGCCTTCCGGAGGGACCACTCCCTCCGCGACTCCCTCGTCTGCTCCACACTCCCCTCCAGCCCCACCACACCCGGCACTTTTCCCTGCGGTTGCAGGGAAAA
>JAHRHZ010000047.1:20169291-20220120 GCA_024137785.1 Ginglymostoma cirratum | reverse complement strand
CAACGCATCATCCTCCGACACTTCCGCCATCTGCAATCCAACCCCACCACCAAAGACATTTTTCCCTCCCCACCCTTATCTGCTTTCCAGAGGGACCACTCCCTCCGTGATTCCCTTGTCCGCTCCACACTCCCCTCCAGTCCCACCACACCCGGCACTTTTCCCTGCAACTGCAGGAAGTGCTACACCTGCCCCCACGCCTCTTCCCTCACCCCAATCCCAGGCCCCAAGAAGACTTTCCACATCAAGCAGATGTTCACCTGCACATCTGCCAATGTGGTATACTGCATACGCTGTACCCGTTGTGGCTTCCTCTACATTGGGGAAACCAAGCGCAGGCTCGGGGACCGCTTTGCAGAACACCTGCACTCAGTTCGCAACAAACAACTGCACCTCCCAGTCGCGAACCATTTCAACTCCCCCTCCCATTCCTCAGACGACATGTCCATCCTGGGCCTCCTGCAATGCCACAATGATGCCACCCGAAGGCTGCAGGAACAGCAAATCATATTCAGCCTGGGAACCCTGCAGCCCAATGGCATCAATGTGGATTTCACAAGCTTCAAAATCTCCCCTCCCCCAACCGCATCCCAAAACCAGCCCAGCTTATCTCCACCTCCCTAACCTGTTTTTCCTCTCGCCTCAAGCCACACCCCCATCTCCTATCTACTAACATCGTCCCGCCCCCTTGACCTGTCCGTCCTCCCTGGACTGACCTATCTCCTCCCTACCCCCCTACCTACACTCACCTTTACTGGCTCCATCCCCGCCTCTTCGACTTGTCTGCCTCCTCTCCACCTATCCTCTCCTCTATCCATCCTCTATCCGCCTCCCCCTCTCTCCCTATTTATTTCAGAACCCTCTTCCCCTCCCCCATTTCTGATGAAGGGTTTAGGCCCGAAACGTCAAGTTTTCCTGCTCCTATGATGCTGCTTGACCTGCTGTGTTCATCCAGCCCCATGCTTGTTATAATTGAAAATACTCAGTAGGTCTGATACTGTGAACACCGAGTGCCTGCTTTAATAATGTAAAATCATATCATTGAGCAGAGTCAACAGGGTTTCACTAAAGGGAGACTATGATAAAATGCTTATTCTTTAAAAGTGGTACCAGCAGATACAAAATGGGTGACTGATGGATGTGTATTTGAATTTTTAAAAGGCATTTGGTGATGTGCCACAGAACATTTAAGGGATAGTCCTCGTTAAAGACAGACAATAATATTTGGATGTACTGGTTGTATGGGACTTCTGTTTTGTTGTAAAAAAAGACCAGTGTGTTTCATCTGCAGGGTTTAACTTCCCCCACTTCCTGTGGCTCTACATATAACTTACCTCCATCGTCCTTGCGCGAGCCTACTCTTTCTCTTGTTACCCTCCTTCTCCTAACATACGCATAAAAACCCTTGGGATTCTCCTTGACCCTGTTTGCTAAAGGTATTTCATGACACCTTTTTGCCTTCCTAATTGGGCATTTAAGATCCTTCCTAACTTCTCTGTACTCCTCCAGGATTTCGTCAGTTTCTAGCTGCCTAGACTTGTCGTATGCTTCCCTTTTTTCTTTTGACTAACCTTACAATTTCCCTTGTCGTCCATGGTTTCTGAATCCTGCCATTCCTATCCTTTAGTTTTACAGGGACATGCATGTCTTGCACTTTAGTCGTTTGGTCTTTAAAAGCCTCCCATGTGCCAGAGGTAGATTTGCCCTCAAATCACTGCTTCCAATCCACATTCCCCAGTTCCTGTCTAATCGGGGTGTAATTGGCTCGTGCCCAATTAAGCACTCTCACCTGAGGTATCTTCCCTCAAAAGGAAAAGGTAAGAGAAACAAATTGAGAGCCCCTGGATGATGATGGAGAAAGAAATTAAGTTAGAAGAGAATGTGTGCTTGTGACATGTCAGGTAGAAAATACAATTGAGAACCAATCTGAACACAGAAGGTACAGAAAGGAGGTGAAAGAGCAAATATGAAAACCAAAGAGCAATCTAATTCACACCTGAAAAGACTGGCAGATCAGGGGAACCATGGCATAGCAAACACAAGGATTTGTCTGCAGGAATCCTCCTTGCACCATTGGACAAAGAGGAGGCAGTGGGCTGTGAGTCACTGGAGCCCCTTCTTTGCAAGTGGCAAATCCAACCATCTACAGCCTGGAGTGTGGAACCATCAAGACGTATCATTGAGAATGCTGTAAACTTCCTTTCTCAATCTGTATGATTCAGGTGTTTCTTGCTTGCAAAGCCATTTTAGCTTTGAGTGAGATCTACATAATCTAATTCTGAGATGACCTTGTGTGTCCTTAATGCTTAGTTAAAAAGGAGATGCTGGTCTAAGGGTGGACTTCTAGTGAGCAGTGAGTTGCTTTGGGAACAGCATATGGAAAGATGGGATAAAACTCAGACATGATTCTTACTGCAAGGGCTGAAACAACAATTAACACAGCCAACCCAGCAAGATACAGCAAGACAACTCACTGGGCCTCACGGCAAGTCACTCCACAGAACTCAACGCATTCACACTTTGGCAAGAAACTGTAAGAGTCAGCTCAAAATGGTGTGACTTAGGGGAATGAAAGGCATCCAATTCTTGAAGACAGCAGTAGATGTTGCAAAGGCTTCTAAAATGTATCATATATAAAATCATTTGTTTTATTAATAGAGTGTAGAATACAAAAACAAGAAGGTTCTACTAAATCTTTTCAAAATACTGGTTAGACTTTGGTGGGAAACAGTGTGTTCAATTCTGGACTGGATTGTCAGCTGCAGGCTACAAAGATCTGAGTTCAAGTCCCATTGCACTGCTGGAGACATTTCAGGGCCAGGCTGAGAGAGTTATTGAAAAAGTGATGGTGCCATCTTTGGATATGACATTAAGCCATTCGTCAGCTCAGGCAAATGTTAAAGATCCCAAGACTGTATTTTGAAGGCAAGCATGGGGATCTTCCAATATTTATCTCCTAATCAAATCAAACAGGTTTTTCTGGTCGTGATCACATTGGACTGTATCAATTGGCTTCATTGTCTTTAAAATGGACTGGTGAAATATACAATATCCTTGTTTTTCATCACTCTTAAAAAGGATGACAGTCCTGATTTCAACTCGACTCTATCAATAGGACTGTGGAAAAGGACGTAGATAAGTAGGTGGAGAGGGCAGATAGATGGCACATGAAGTTCAATACAGGGAAGTGTGAGGAGATAATCTTTGGTTGAAGGAACACTAAAAGATGATACAAAGAAAGAGGTACATTTCTAAAGGGTGCAGGATCCGAGGAACATCGGTGTATATGTCCACAGATCGTTGAAGGTGGCAGAACAGGTGGAGAAAGCAGTTAAGAAAGCATACAGTTTATGTGGCTTTATTAACGGGGGAGCATTACGAGCAAGGAGCTGAGGTTGAACTTGTACGAGATGCTTGTTAGAGCTCAGCTCGAGTGTTGTGTACAGTGCTGGGTACAGCATTATGGTAAGGATGTGAATGCATTGGAGAGAGTATAGAAGCAATTTACACAATGGTTCCAGGGATGAGAGTCTTCAGTTATGAAGATAGATTGAAGAAATTGAGACTGTTCTCCTTAAAGAGAAAAAAAAACTCAGAGGAGATCTGATAGAACATTTCAAAATCATGAGGTGACTGGATGGAATAGATAGGAAGAAACTGTCTCACTCGTGGGCCGCAGATTTTAAGTAGAGGAGAAATTATTTTACTCAGGGTTGTGAACCTTTGGAATTCTGTCCCATAGAGGGGACTATGGAAGCTCAGTCTTTGAGTATGCTTAAAGTAGAGGTTGATCAATTTCTGATTATCAATGGCGAATACAGTTATGGGGATGGGGTAAGTAAAATGCATTGAAGTGTCCAGTCAACCTTGATCATATTGTATAGTGGGGCTGTTTCACTAGGTTACTCCTGTTTCTAATGTTCCAAAAGTGAATTTGCAAAAGAGCAAATGTGAAATGAGAGAGCTTTTTCCACTGAGTGAGTAATTAGGGTCTGGAATGTCCTGCCTGGATATGTGGTGGTAGCAGGTTCAATTCAGGCATTCAAGACGATATCAGATGATGATCTGGATAGAAATAACCTACCAGGGTATGGGAAAAGCAGCAGATTGCCATTAGATAATGATGCTTATTTGAAGAGCTGAATTAGACGCGATGGGCCAGTCCATTTTAAAGACAATGAAGCCACTGGTGTAAAATATTGTAGCCAATTGACACAGTCAAATTCCCACAATCTGCAATGTGATTATGACCAGAAAAACCTGTTTGATTTGGTCGGGAGATAAATATTGGAAGATCTCCCTGCTTGTCTTCAAAATAGAGCCTTGGGATCTTTAACATTTGCCTGAGCTAACAAATGGCTTAATGCCATATCCAAAAGATGACACCTTCACTTTTTCAATAACTGCCTCAGCATGGCCCTGAAATGTCAGACTTGATTTCTGTGCTCCAGCAGTGCAATGGGATTTGAACTCTGATCTTTGTAGCCTGCAGCTGACAATCCAGTCCAGAATTGAACACACTGTTTCCCACCAAAGTCTAACCAGTATTTTAAAAAGATTGAGTAGAACCTTCTTGTTTTTGTATTCTACACTCTATATAAAATCATTTGTTTTATTAATATGATACATTTTAGAAGCCTTTGCAACATCAACTGCTGTCTTCCAGAATTGGATGCCTTTCATTCTCCTAAGTCACACCATTTTGAGCTGACTCTTACAGTTTCTTGCCAAAATGTGAATGCGTTGAGTTCTGTGGAGTGACTTGCCGTGAGGCCCAGTGAGTTGTCTTGCTGTATCTTGCTGGGTTGGCCGTGTTAATTGTTGTTTCAGCCCTTGCAGTAAGAATCATGTCTGAGTTTTATCCCATCTTGTGCTGTGACACTTCTGTGATTCAGTGAAGTCTTGGAGGGTGTACAAAGGTGATCTTTGGCAAAGATTTCAGAACAGAAAGATCTATACTTTTTGAGGCAGTTAGATGAGGTTGTGACATGTGATGCTCTGATCTAAAGGTACAACCTCATCTTCAGTCACTCTATGTCGTGTGTTATGATTCACTAAGGAGGAGTAGGTAGTCCAGGTAAGATTAAGTCCCATTTTTCCTGGAGTTATCACAAAAGTTAAAGATTGTACAAAATACACAAAGTTCCCAAATTTAGCTGTCTTTTTTAGGTTCCGGTGTCCAGCTGTCATGGACCAAGTTTCTGTACTGAGCAAGAATCACTATTCATTATGAGTAATTAGACTCTAGCTACAGTTTTAGTTATAAACTCTTGGCATATAACACTATAAGGTGATTAGAGTTTTTATTAATAAACTCTCAGAAAGACAGACAAATGAAGTAAAATAGGTTTTGGGCAGAGAGGTAAAACAGGAAAGACATTTTGGTGATCTTCGTTCCCAGGTTCTCTTGGTGAAATGATCTTTATGATTTCTGCTTGCATTGTTTTAGTTGTCTTTCTCTGGATGCTTCCGTTGGTTAGTAAGAGACATAAGAAGGTTCATTTACAAAGATTCTCTGACTTATCAGTTAAAATTCAAATTTACAACAACTGTTACAGGGAAGATAAGTTGGTTTACTTCAGGTTACAGCATGTTTTGATTACAGAGGGAGACCACTTATGAGCTGGGGAAGAACTGAACACTTCTCATTCTTTCTGTGTGCAACTTGTTCCCAGCTCCAAACTGGGAACAGGTCAGTTACCCAAGAACAGTGGCTCAGTAGTTAGCACTGCTGCCTCACAGCGCCAGGGGCCTGCATTCAATTCCAGCCTCCAGTGATTGTCTGTATAGAATTTGCATATTCTCCCCGTGTCTGTGTGGGTTTCCTCCTGGGTTATTACCTCCCACATTCCAAAGATGTGCAGGTTAGGTGGATTGGCCATGGGAAATGCAGTGTTACAGGGATAGGTTAGGGGTGTGAGTCTGGGTGGAATGCCCTTCAGAGGGTTGGTGTGAATTTGTTGGGCCAAATGGCCTGGAGAGATTCTATGAACTAATCATACAGTTGGTGGGCAAAAGGTCTCTATTATCAATTACTGGTC
This sequence comes from Ginglymostoma cirratum, assembly GCA_024137785.1. Classification (NCBI taxonomy): domain Eukaryota; kingdom Metazoa; phylum Chordata; class Chondrichthyes; order Orectolobiformes; family Ginglymostomatidae; genus Ginglymostoma; species Ginglymostoma cirratum. Next base: position 20,214,079 of record JAHRHZ010000047.1, on the reverse strand, counting down.
TTTAGTCTTTGGACCAACTTCTTATTGCCAACAAAATCTGCCTCTGTACATCCCCTCAATACATAATCATCTGCAAATCAATTTTCAAGCAATTGTTTACAATGCTTTCCACCCATGTAAGGTCACTTGCTTTTCTAAACTGCAGCCACTTTTTTAAATCCTGGTTTTTAAACAACACTTCCTAGTTTCAGTCTTGTGTTTTTTTTTATAAAAAAACACAAGATAAAAAATCCGGGGTCCTAACACACATTCAGTAAAGTCTGTTCACTCAGTCAGCTCTGTGTGCAATGTACAGTAATATCAGGAGCCACAGAAACAAATGTATGTGTGTACAACTGTGATATTGTAGCTGCTTAAATATACTGTTGTAACGTTACATGTAAACTTCATGATATCAAAATGAACACTGTTATATGGGCTAACATGTAGTGAATTATATCCGGTTCTATAATAAGACAGAATACAGGAAAGAGAGAGAGCTTAGAGCCATGGTGTAAAGACAACAGTCACTCCATCAATGTCAGAAGAACGAAGGACCTGATCTTTCCATTGAGGAAGCGGAGTAGAGGACTTGCCCCTGTCTGTATTAATGGTGCTGTGGTGGAGGTGGTCAACCGCTTCAAGTTTTGCTAGGAGTAAAGATCACCAATAATCTACACTAGTGCATCCTCGTCAACTCTACAGTCAAGAAAGTAAACTACTTCCTCAGAAGCCTAAAGAAATTCAGCATGTCCATGATGCTTACCAATTTTTATAGATGCACCATGGAAAGCATCCTAACTGGATGCATCATAGCTTGGCATGGCAAATGCTCTGCCCAAGACCACAAGAAATTACAGAGACTTTTGAACGTAGCCCAGTCCGTCATAAAAAACGGCCTTCCTTCCATTGACTCCATCTAAACTTCCCGCTGCCTTGGGAAAGCATCCAACATAATCAAAGACCCCTCCCACTCCAGTTATACTCTCTTCTATACTCTTCCATCAGGCAGAAGATACAAAATTTTGACAACATACCAACAAATTTTAAAAAATAGCTTCTTCCCTGCTGTTTATCAGACATATGAGCAGACTTCTCTTACATTAGAGTTGGTCTTTCTCTTCACCTTCTCTGTAGCTGTAACACTATATTCAGCATTATGTTCTACTACCCTGATGTACTTTACGTAAGGCGTGATTTGTCTGCATAGCGCGCAAAACAATACTTCTGACTGTATCTCAGTAAATGTGACAATAATAAGTCAAATCAAATAGACAAGAGGGTTGGTAATCAGAAGATACAGAATTAAAATAATTGGTGAAAGAACCTGAGTTGAGATGAGAAAGTTCTCAAAGCAAAGTCAATAACTTTCAACTGGGGATTGGAATCAAATTCTAATGAAAAGGAAACAAATTGCAGACTCTGAGGGAAGGAGGGTTTTTAAAATTTGTTCAGAAGATGTCGATGTTGGCTTGGATAGCAATTCTTGCCTAACCTTAATTGCCCTAGGTGTTGGTGAGCTGCCGCCTTGACCTGTTGCAGCTATACAGTCATAGAAGTCGACAGAACTGCAAAAGGCCCTTCACCCCATCAATCTGCACCAGGCAAAAATAAGTACCTGGAGAAGGAAGATCGAAAAGCAGTGTTCTGATCAGCAAAAGGATGATATCTGCAAGGCCTGTGGACAAGGTCCAAGTTTTGTTTGTGTGTGTCTAAAGTGGTAATTTTATAAGGGGGTTAGAGTTTTGTGTATCAGTTCTATATCCCCAGCTCACAACTGTTTATGAATCTGTTTATTTGTAATAAATAGGCATTATTGTTAAGGACAGAAACTTGGTCTGTGCTTTCTGACAACCTGTCTAAAAGATGGGCAGATTAGGGAATTATGCACTTTCTTAAAATCTTTAATTTTTGTGACGACTTTTGGGATAGCAGAGCATAATTTCCCCCAGTGTGCTACCCCAGCACAGTGAAACCCAACACTCCCTAGAGAAACAGCACCTCAGTTTCCACTTAGGCATTTTACAGCCTTCAGGACTCCATACTGAATTAAGCAGGTTCAGAACGTGAACACTAGCCTTCATTTTGATGTCCCTGAACCAGAGGCTGGCAGCTTTTAAGTTAATGCTAAATTGAGTGAGTGCCAAGAAGGGATGCCAAAAGGCATATGATGTGCATGTCAGTGTCAGCATAAAAAGATCCTCTGTGTTTGTGTGTTCCTGCATGCTTTTGCTAAGTCACTTTGCAAGTAAGTCCCTGGTGTCTGTCATCTACAAAATAGTGTTGCAGGCCTGAAATGGTGTCTGAGTTGGTAGGAGAGCAAGCGTGATGTGATGAAGCTGGTGGTTTACCAATGTGGAGCTGCATGGATATAGGTTCGAGGAGGATGGTTGCCATGGAGTTTTATGGGCACTGTCCAGAAATGGCAAATATGTAATTGCCAAGGCGTGTATTTGGTGAGTTGCAGCAGCCAGGTACTCTCTCGGTTTTACCTGTGAGGTTTTTGCACCATGTAATTTCTTGGGGAAGAAGAGGCGTTTTGGAAGTGAGATGTAAATAAAGTCAGTTGGGGCTGCCATGATTCACAAATAAATGGAAATTAGGTTACTGCCACTCAAGGGCAAGATTCTGAAATTGGGAGAATTTTTCCTGACATTGAGATCTGTTTTTTTCGTTCTTACTCTGTTTTGTCACCATACTCACCATTACTTTTGCCACGTCAGAGAAGGGGAACTGAAATTAACACAAAATATGGGACTAGTAAATCAACTGCTTTAAAGCTGTAAAGATGGAGGATTGACATTTTGCACCTCGGAGATAGCAAGGACTGCAGATGCTGGAAGTCAGAGTTGATAAAATGTGGAGCTGGAGAAGCATAGCAGGACAGACAGCATCTGAGGAGCAGGAAAGTCGACATTTCGGTTCTGGACCCAAGACCCGAAATGCTGACATTTTGCATGTTTTGTTTAAACACAATTCCCTTAACACACAAATTTTCAGAAATCAACAGATTTGTTTTGTACTTGGACACAATTTTGAGAAAGCTCCCGAAAAAATCCTCCGCTTTCCTCCAAAATGCCAACTGTAATTCATTGTAAATAACATTTAAATAAACTGAAATAATACTTTTGAATGATTTTCAACATCAACTTTTATTTAGGAAACCACAAACATTCCAGTCTGTGCTATAAGTGCACGATGTGTTTCCTGCAGCTTCCCTCAATTTTGCAATAAAGCTGACTGCATGGTCATTGTTTAATTTCCCACTGTGCAAAATCCACAAGCCAGAGCCAAGATAGCATCGAGACTGACAAAACAATGCTCGGACACTGTAACAGTGCACTTGAAGATCCAAATCTCAACAATTAATTATCTGATAAATTTCTGGGAATAATTCAACATGGTGTTCAGTTACAAGTGGTGTACCACAAGGATCAGTTCTGGGTCCTCTTCTATTTGTGAATTTTGTAAATGATTTGGATGTAGGAGTGGAAGGGTGGATTAGTAAGTTTGCGGACCATACTAAGGTAGGTCGAGTTGTGGATAGTGCAGAGGCCTGTTCTAGATTACAAAGGGACATTGATAGGATGCAGAGCTGGGCTGAGAAGTGGCAGATGGAGTTCAACCCTGAAAAGTGTGAGGTGATTCATTTTGGAAGGACAAACTTGAAAGCAGAATGCAGGGTTAACGGAAAGATTCTTGGCAGTGTGGCGGAACAGAGGGTTCTTGGGGTTCATGTCCACAGTTCCCTGAAAGCTGCCGCCCATGTGGATAGAGTTGTTAAGAAGGTGTATGGTGTGTTAGCTTTCATTAATAGAGGGATTGAGTTCAAGAGCCTTGAAATTATGCTCCAGCTATACAAAAGTCTGGTTTGGCCACATCTGCAGTATTGTGTCCAGTTCTGGTCGCCTCATTACAGGAAAGATGTGGAAGCGTTGGAAAAGGTGCAGAGGAGTTTAACCAGAATGTTGCCTGGAATGGAGGGAAGGCCTTACGAGGAAAGGTTGAGAGAGCTAGGGCTTTTCTCTTTAGAACGACAAAGGATGAGGGGTGACTTGATAGAGGTGTACAAAATGATCAGAGGTATAGATAGAGTGGACTTTTTCCTAGGGTGGAAGTAGCTATTATGAGGGGGCATAGTTTTAAAGTGAGTGGAGGTGGATATAGGGGAGATGTTAGAGGTAGGTTCTTCACTCAGAGAGTGGTCGGACGTGGAATGCATTGCCGGAGAGGGTAGTGGAGTCGGCCTCATTAGGGGCATTTAAGCAGCTATTAGATAAGCATATGGATGATAATATAAGGTAGGGGTGGAGGTTAGATAGACCTTGGGATTAGGGTAAAAGTTCGGCACAACATCGTGGGCTGAAGGGCCTGTACTGTGCTGTACAGTTCTGTGTTCTAATTCACTGATGAATTGGTGTCAGTTGTGATGGATGTAGTCAGTGCTTTGCTGACATCTGAAGTTGCTTGTAACTGCATCATGCTAGAAACTGTCATGGAGCATTCCGATGAACTCAAAAGTAGATGAATTATGCATGCAAAGAACCGAAGCACGTGATTTGAAATTGACCTCTCACCACCACAACAGTACCAAACACAGGAGAAAGAAAAATGGGAGGGGGCAGGGAGAAAAGAGAAATCCCCAGGACTTTGTGCGAAGCTAGGGAGGAAACTGTAGGGGCCCTAGCACAGATATTTATATCATCGACAACATCAGGCGAAGTGCCCGAAGATTGGACAGTGGCTAATGTTATGCCATTATTTAAGAGGCTGTAGGGAAATGCTAGGGAACTACAGACTGGTGAGCCTAACATCTGTGGTGGATAAGTTGTTAGAGGGATTCTGAGAGACAAGATCTACAGGCATTTGGAGAGACAAGGATGCATTTGGGATAGTCAGCATGGCTTTGTATGAGGGAAATCGTGTCTCACGAATTTGGTTTTGAGTTGTCATTTTGAAGGGATGACCAAGAAAGTAGCTGAAAACAGTGTGAAAGAAAGTGTCTGCATGGACTTTAGCAAGTCGTTTGACCAGGTACCTCATGGTGGGTTGTTGAACAAGGTTAAATCTCTGGATCCAGGGAGGGCTGGCCAATTGGATACAAACTTGGCTTGAAGGTAGAAGAGGGTGGTGGTAATTTTTCAAACTGGAGGCCTGTGACCAGCTACAGGGATCAGTGCTGGGTCCACTGTTATTCATCATTTTATATAAATGATTTGGATGACAATTTAGGAGTTATGGTTAGTAAGTTTGTGGATGATACCAAGATTGATGGTATAGTGGACAGTGAAGAAGGTTATCTGAGAATACAACAAGATCTTGATCAACTGGGCCAGTGGGCTCAGGAATGGCAGATGGTGTTTAATTTAGATAAACGCAAGTTGTTGCATTTTGGTGGGTCAGCCCGGGGCAGGACTGACACAGTCAATAGTAGGGCCCTGAGGAGAGTTATAGAACAAAGAAATCCAGGGGTTTGGGTTCCCTGAAAATGAACTCCCAGGTAGACGAGGCGGTAAAGAAGATTTTCAGCATGCTTGCTTTCTTCAGTCTGAGTATTGAGTATAGGAGTTAGGACATCTTGTTGCAGCTGTACAAGACCAACATGGCCACATGTGGTGTACTGTGTGCACTTCTGGTTGCCTACCCTAGAAACAATATTATTAAACTAGAAAGAGTGTAGAACTGATTTACTAGGATGCTGCCTGGAAGAGAAGATTTGATTTATTGGGAAAGGTTGGCTAGGCTGGAACTTTTCCCTTGGAGCATAGGAGACTGAGGGGTGACCTCATAGAAGTCTATAAAATCATGAGAGCCACAGATAGCCAACAGCTTTTCCCCATCATAAAGTCTAAAACTAGAAGCATAGGTTTAAGGTAAGAGGAGAGAGATACAAAAGGGTCTGGGGGGAATTGTTTTCACACAGCGTGGTGACTGTTTGGAACGGGCTGCCAGAGGTACTGGTGGAGGCGAGTACAACTTTGTCACTTAGGAAGCGTTTGGACAGGTATATTGGATGGGATGGGATGGGTGTGGAGGGATATGGACCAAATGCAGGCAAATGGGACGGGATTAATTGTGAAAACTGAGCAGCATAGGCAAATCAGGCCTAAGGTCCTGTTTCCATGCTGTAAACTTCCATGACTCTCTCAAACTGAAGGGTTGGTGGGGTGGAAATGGTGAGGGGGTGGGCAGTGAGATTTGGTTGGGGTATGGTGGTGGTGAGACAGGGTGTGGGGGGGGGACGCGCGTTGGGGAGTGAGATGGAAAGTAATGACTGTGGGTGTTGAGGGTGGTAGAGAGTTAGACCAGATGGTGGGGGGGTGTCTGAAGGTGTTAGGGAGATAAGCCAGGGGTAAAGAGTGAGGTTGATAGGGAGTTAGGCGAGTAAATGGGGAATGAAGACAGGGGAGACTGGCTCCATAAGTATGTATGCGTGAGTTGAAGTGGTGCATCATGCGCATGCGCATGGTGTCAATAGACATAGCCATGCAAATAATGCAACATTGAAAGTGTCACAACATTCACATAGGATGCTTTCTATCATTGGCAAGAAGACAATCACCACAGGGAGTGGGCAAAGTGTCCATTGTAGTGTTCTAGCAAAGGCAAATTAATGTTTCAGTGACTGGTACGAACAGTTGGGAGAACTGATATTACAGAAACTGCTTAAGATCCATTTCCATTCTCTCTGGTCAAGAAGAGCTTTGATATTTTTCAGATGTATTTGGCATAATATGTGTAACAACTTGGAACAAAATATTACACTGCACTGTTCAGTCAGAACATACAGCTGTGATATGGTCATAAATATCTTAGAATTTTATCCCTGTACAATTTTGACTGACGTGACTGACTTGAAATGCATCGTCTTATCTACTGTTTATGATTTTAGCTCTTCATTTCCTGGCTCAGAACTTTAAATATGGCTTGAAATTATTTGTCTATAAAATTTACTCTGGTTTTAGATGTAAATAATAAATCATTCTTCTCAATGCAACAGCTATCTGTTGATGTTTCTGAATGGAAAATATTTGGCCACAGTTGCATTCAAAAACATTTATTTCATGTTATTTTCTATTTACTAGTGGCTGTTCAATTCAGGATTGATAAACCAGCTGTTAACAGCTTTCTTGTTTTCATTAACCCATCTGATATTGGCCTTGGTCCTTTCCAAAGCTTGTTCTAGTGCCCGAGTCCCAGAACCAAATCCAACATCCTCGTTATCCGTCTTAAACTGCTCAAGCTGTAAAGAATGAAAACAATAAAGCAAATGAGTTATCATATGTTGATTTAAACCAAGCATGGACATATTTCTCATGACAGCAGTCTGATGTCTTTCCAGAAAATGTTTAATCCTTAATAATCAGCGTTGTTAATAAATTTGGAAAATGCTAAGGAATAAGAAATTCCTTAAATTGTTCGATTTGTTTTCACAGATTTAAAACTTTTGATGTACTGTGCAGAGAAGCCTTATTGTTGATCACAATAATGATATTCTTAATATATTATATCATCTCCAATCTAGGGGGATATGGAAAGACAAACATAGAAACACAGTTACCTTGAGGTGCAGATGCAGTGACTTTGGTTTGCTTGTACAATAAGATAACCTCTAAACTAATGTACCCAATGATATTAGGTTAAGAGAAACTATTTCCTCTGCCGTGAGTGTCAAAAACAAGGTCATGTAATCTCAACACTGCAGCTAGGCCATCCAGTAGTGAAAGAAGGAAGCATTTATTTTCACAAAGGATAGTGAAAATCTAGAATTCATCTCTTAACAAGCTATAAAAACTGGATCAATTGAATATTTCAAGGCAGCAACATAGGTTTTATGTTGGGCACAGCACAAAGGCAGGACTGTGGCACTGAGGTTGAGATAAGCCATCACTGACTATCATTGAATGATGAAGGAAGCTAAGTGGCCTCTTCCTATTTAATTTGTTTAAAAGGTTAAAGTTTGGGGAAATTTCATCAGACATTTCAATTACAGTTTACAAAAATGTTTCCAATCAAATGTTACAAGTCCTGCATAAAAGTCCAATTAATTTATTTTCCTTTCTGAGTTTCTTATTCTCAAGTTATTGTCTAGTATGTTCTATTGAATTGCTGATAGATGGAGATTTCCGGAAGTGCTTTATAATTTCTGGGACTTAAAAACATACCAAGTGTTTAAATACAGGGGTTATAAGGTTGATAGCAGTAAAATGTGAAGCCAGACCTGAAGCAGAATGACTTTTCAATTTTAAATGTGCCCTTTACAATCCCAAAAAATCCCAAAATGCTTCACAAATCAAATACTTTTGAAATATCATTTTTGTAATGCAGGAACTATTTCAGAAGATCTGTACACAGCAAGCTCCCAAAAGCAGTGCTATTATAATGACAGAACTGTCTATTTTAGTAATGGTGACTGAAATAAATAAGCCTGTTTTGCAATACTGCCATAGGATACCTGGACATTAAGTTATCTGATTGGCAGTTTGTTTAACATAGCAGCTGGTGAAACTGACTGATTAACTTGATCAATCTGTGGTGTAGGAGAAGTGAGAGCGGTTAAATTATAACCGAGACCAAGACTAACGTAGTCGAATGGTCAAAGTCAACACCAACCTGTCTCAGTTCAAATTCTGTTGAAAAGCGTTGTGTCACTCCATTTATCAATGACGAGAATGAAAATGATCCACCACCATATCTAAACAATGAAATAGTTCAAATATTAATCCTCTTACCACAGAAAAAATATAATAGTAGCCTCAATGAGGGCAATTCCATTAAAATTGAAGTTCAACACTATCCAGGTCAAGCAGCCCACTTCCTTGGCATCCTATCAACCTTAAACCTCCCTCTACCATCAATGCACGTTCGCAGCAGTGTGTACGTATGCACATACAATCATGTATGATAGGAGCAGAAGTAGACCATTCTGCCCTTTTAGCCTGCTGTACCATTCAATAAGAACATGGCTGTATTGTTCGGGTTTTGAATTCCAATTTCCCATCTACACACATTAATCCTCAGATTCTTGTTAGGCAAGGAAATTATCTACCTTTTGTCTTGAAAAATATTAAACTACCCATTTCCACCACTTTTTCATTCTTCCTGCTAATCCTGTCACATCATACTACTAATTTCGAGGTTTTTGACCACTCAATCAATTCATCTTAATCCTGTACAGCTCATGTCATCTTCACAGTATACTTCCCTACTTATCTTGACATTGTCTGCAAACATAACTACTGTGCTTTTTCTATTCTCACCCAAGTCATTAAAATTAAATGTAAAAAGTTGAGGTCACATACTGATGCCTGTAATACTCCACTCATCACATCCTGCCAATTGTAAAAAGACCCATTTATTCATACTCTTCATTTTCTGCCAGCCAACCAATCCTCTGTCTACACTAATGTGTTACCTCCTATACCTATAGCTGTTACTTTCCACAAAAACCTTCAGGGCACCTTATCAAATGACTTCTGAAAATCTAGGTACAATATATCAACCAGCTCCCCTCTAAATGGTGAAGCAGACGCAATGGGCTGAATGGCCTATTTTGCTCCAAAGTCTTTTATAGTAGAAAATTAACAAATAAAACCTCTAAATGTAGTAATCCCAGTACCTCAGGTAAGTGCCTACAGAAGTATTAGGATAAGGTAGATGAATATGTGCTGGAAAGATAGTGCAGGAGGAAGGGCTTTTTTTTTCTAGGACACTGGAACAGGTTCTGGGGAAGAGGCACCTGGACAAGCTAGATGGGTTTTGAGGATGGTTGGCTCGCAGACATTTCATTACCCTGCTGGGTAACATCATCAATGCAGCCTCCGATGAAGCGCCGGTGTGTTTTCCCGCCTGGTTTTTAAACTCAGGAGTCCATTGAGCTGGATTGCCTCACTTTCGTTTTTTCTTTCGTAGTGGAGTCTATATGGGGTCGAGTTCTGTGTGTTTATTGATGGCTTTCTTCATGGAGTACCAGGCTTCTAGGAATTCCCGTGCCGGTCTCTGCTTAGCTTGTCCCAGGATTTTGGCGTTGTCCCAGTCGAATTGTTGGTTCTCCTTTATCCATGTGGATTGTGATGAGTGGGTATTGGTCGTGTCTTTTTGTAGCCGGTTGGTGTTCGTGTGCCCTTGTTGTTAGTTTCCTTCCTGTTTGTCCGATGTAGTGTTTCTCACAGTCTCTGCAGGGGATCTTATAGATGACACTGGTCCTGTCCATGGCAGGGAGTGGGTCTTTAGTTCGGGTGAGCAGTTGTCGTAGGGTCGCATCTGAATAGAACTGGGACTGAGTTCCTTATGGGCCATTTTACTAGTGCTGTTGGGGATTTGTTAAGGGAAAATTGTGTGTATTAACTTGCAGGATTTTTTTAAAGACCTAACAGTGGAGGTGATAACAGCAATGCTTTTAATGTGGTGTACTCTGACTTCCAAAAGGCATTTGATACAATGCCACATGATAGACTTGTGAGACAAGTTATAATTCATGTAATAAAAATACCAATAACAAAGTGCTGAGGGACAAGATAGAACAATGGCTGATTGGAATATTTTGTGTGAGCTGGAGGTAGGTTTGTAGTGAAGTTGTGTTGAAACTCTTGCTTCTTCTGATATATATAAATGAATTGGATATTAATTTGCAGGGGACAACTTTAAAGCTTACAAACAGTACCACACTTAGAAATGTAAACTGAGGAAAGCAGTGTAGAACTTCAAAAGGATGTTGACAAGTTGGTAGATGTGGCAGATGAAGTTCAATACAAAGAAGTGTAGGGTGATACATTTTGGTAGGGAGAATGTTCAAAAGAAATGCCTTTATTGGTCAGTGCATTGAGTATTGGAGTTGGGAGGTCATATTGTGGCTGTACAGGACATTAGTTAGGCTACTTTTGGAATATAGTTCTGGTTTCCCTGCTATAAGAATGATGTTGTGAAACTTGAGAGTTCAGAAAAGATTTACGAGGATGTTGCCAGGGTTGGAGGGCTTGAAATATGTGGAGAGGCTGAATAGTCTGGGGCTTTTTTCCCCTGGAGTGGAGGCTGTGGGGTAACCTTTTATAGAGGTTTCTAAAATTTATGAGGGGCATGGGTAGGGTGAATAGACAAAGCCTTTTTCCCAGAGTAGGGAGTCCAAAATTAGAGGGCATAGGTTTAAGGTGATAGAGGAAAGATTTAAAAGAGACCTCCGGGGTAACTTCTTCACACAGAGGGTGGTGCATGTATGGAATGAGCTGCCAGAGAAAGTGATGGAGGTGGATACAATAACAACATTTAAAAGGCATCTGGATGGGTATATGAATAAGAAGGGTTTAGAGGGATATGGGCCAAATGCTGGCAAATGGGACTAGATTAATTTAGGATATCTGGTCGGCATGGACGAGTTGGACTTAAGGGTCTGTACAACTCTGACAATATAAAATAAGGGGTACTACTCTAAAGGGTCTGAAGGAACAGAGGAACCTGGGTGCATATTAGATCATTGAATATATTTAAGACAGAGATATGTTCTTGGTTGTCAAGGGTTACAGGGAGAAAGCAGGATAATGGGGTTGAGAAACTTATCAGCCATGATTGAATGACGGAGCAGACTCAATGGGCCGAATGGCCTAATTTCTGCTTCTATGTCCTATCATCTTATGTGTGTAATTTAAGGTGGCAGGACAGGTCGAGAGCAGTTATAAGGCACACAGTATTTGGGCTTTGTTAATAAAGTCATACAGCACGGAAACAGATTCTTCGGTCCAACTCGTCCGTGCTGACCAAGCTTCCCAAACTTAACTAGTCCCACTCGCCTCGGGGGCATTGTGTCAAAGAGCAGGGAGCTAATGTTGAACCTAGGTAGGAGTACTGGTTAGAGCACAGCTGGAGTATTGTGTATAGTCCTAGGTGCCACACTTGGAAAGAATGTGAACACATTAGGGAGGGTGCAGAGGAGGTTTAGGAGAACAGTTCCATGGATGAGAAACTTCAGTTCTGAGGATAGGTTGGAGAATCTGGGTCTGTTCTCCTTGGAGAAAAGAAGGCTAAGAGGAGATCTACTAGAACTTTTCAAACTTATGAGGGGTCTGGATAGACTGGGAGAAACTGATCCTGCTTATAAAAGAAACAAGAATATGATGTCAAAGGTTTAAATTGTTTCACAAAACAATGTGAGGCAGGTAGACAAAGCCTTTTTACACACAGTTCAGGTCTGGAATTTACTGTCTGGAATTGAGATAGAGGCATTAAAGATGAGACTGGATGATTGTTTCAATTTAAATAATGTGCAGGGTTACAGAGAAGAGGCAGAAAATTCGCACTAAGTCAAAATGTTCGGGGAGCTGGTTCAAATAGAATTAGCTGAATATCCTCCTCCTATGTTGTACAGTTCTCTTGATTCTGTGTGTTACTCCTTCAAGTAAGTCTAATAAATTGGTTAATTATGATTTCTCTTTCACAAAATCATGTGAATCCTCCTGATTACTTTGTGTTTTTCTAAACATGCAGCTATAAGCCCTTTAATGACCAATTCTAATAACTTTCCACAATAGACATCAAGCAAACTGGCCTGTAGTTTCCTGTTCCCTGCCTCCCTCTTATAATAGCAGAATTATATTTGCTACTTTCCAGTTTGATGGAACCTTTCTAAAAACCAGAAAAAGGCCATGTTTATTGTGAATGTCGCCACCATGTTGAAAAATGAGACCTCAACATTGCTCATGAGCACTTTGTGTGTATGAGCAGATGGATCTGGGCAAGGGAGAGCAGGGGTGGGAATGGCAGGCAGGGAAACAGATCTGGCTCCTGGCCTTGGGCATAGTCACTGAAAATAGCCCTTCCACAGCAACATGGTGTCTAGGGGGCCCTAGTGTACCAGGCACCATCAGGGAGAGAAAGCTCCACCTTGTCAGCCCTGACCTCCACCTCCACTTCCTACTCATCCCCAGTCTTCACTTCTACCACTCCCTCATCCCCCCCCAGCCTCAGTTTCCCACACCCTGTCATCTGAGCACCCACCTTCTCCACCCTCTCTCTCCACCACCCCATCAACCCCAGTGTGGTGATGACATTGGACATGTGGGCAGTTTGGCATTTATAGATAATTACTCAATTTGTAAAATTAACATCAATGCATCTACTGCTTCATTGGTGGCCAATGTAGAGACCCTAGAATTAAGATCATCTCGACCTGGAGGCTTGTCAGCCCCAGCCCCAGCCCCATCCATTTGCTCACTACCACTTCCCTCGTGATTGTAATTTCACCAAGTTCCTCTCTTCCTCCCACCTCCTGATTGACAGCTCTTGCTAATTTTTTTTTGCATTTTCTGTAGTGAATATTTGGTAATTTAATCACCATTTCTTTATCATCCATTAGTTAGCCCTGTTCTAAACTCTTTAGATTCATTGCAGTAACTCTCAAAGTTTCCTTAGGCAGCACCTTCCAAACCCACAACCTCTTCTATCTAAAAGGACAAGGGCAGCAGATGCATGGGAATACCATCACCTGCAAGTTGCCTCCAAGCTACCCACCATCTGACTTGGAAAGACATCACCATAGTTTCAGTGTTGCTAGGTCAAAATCCTGAAATTCCCTCCTTAACAGCATTCTGGGTATAGCTATACATCAAGGGCTGCAGCTCTCAACCACCTTTCCCTGGGGTAATTAGGAATGGGCAATAAATTCTATCCCAGACAGCAATGTCTGCATGCTATGAATGAATAACAAAATCAAACAAGCCATGGGCATTGACAGAGTCCCACCCAAGAGATTAATGTGCTAAGATTAAAGTGCATGGGCTTGGGGGAAGTGTATTGAGATGGATAGGAAACTGGTTGGCAGAGAGGAAACAAATTAATTTTCAAACTGACAGGCAGTTAAGTAGTGGGGTACCACAGGGATTGGTGCTGGGACCCCAGCTATTCACAATACATATTAATGATTTGGATGATGGAACAAAATGTAACATCTCCAAGTTTGCAGATGATATCAAGTTGGATGGGAGCGTGAACTGTGACAAGGATGCAGAGATCCTTCATGATCTGGACAGTTTGGGTGAGTGGACAAATCAATGGTAGATGCAGGATAATGTGGATAAATGTGAGGTTATTCCCTTTGAAAGCAAAAACAAGAAGGCAGATTACTAGCTGAATGGCTGAAAATTGGGAGAGGGGGGTGTGCATTGGGACCTGGGTATCCTTGTGCACCAGTCACTGAAGGTAAGCATGCAGGTACAGCGGGTGGTAAAGAAGGCAAATGGTATGTTGGCCTTCATTGCGAGAGGTTTCGAGTACAGGAGCAGGGATCTGTTGAAGTTGTACAAGGCCTTAGTGAGACCACACCTGGAATATTGTGTGCAGTTTTGGCCTCCTTTTCTGAGGAAGGATGCTCTTGCTCTCAAGGGAGTGCAGTGAATGGTTACCAGGCTGATTCCGGGGATGGTGGGACTGACCTATAAGGAGAGATTGATTAGATTGGGATTGTTTTTGCTAGAGTTCAGATGAATGAGGGGGGGATCTCATAGAGACTTATAAAGTTCTAACAGGACTGGACAGGGTAGATGTAGGGAGGATGTTCTGGCTGCTGGGTGTGACCAGAACAAGGGATCACAGTATGAGGATTCAGGGTAGACCATTTAGGACAGAGATGAGGAGACATTTCTTCACCCAAAGAGTGGTGAGCTTGTGGAATTTATTACCACAGGAAGTAGTTGATGCCAAAACATTGAATGTATTCAAGAGGTGACTAGATATAGCACTTAGGGCGAATGGGATCAAAGATTATGGGGAGAAAGCAGGATTAGACTATTGAGATCAGCCATGATCATGAAGAATGGCAGAACAGCATCGAAGGGCCAAATGGCCGCCTCCTTCTCCTATCTTCTATACTTCTGTGTTTCTAATTGCCATGTGATATGAGCTGTATTCCGTATAAAAGATTCAGGATGTGAATGAATGCAATGATCCTTGAGAAGTTTCAGTAACTCACTGCTCAAAGAGGAATTTCCAGTTTGCCCTGACAAAGTCCCACACCAGAGGCTGACCAACCACGTTACTGGCAATGGAAGTAATGGTCGATGTAGCATCTTGCTTTCTAATCTTTGTTGAATCCAAAGTATATTGAAGATATCTATAACATATTGAAGAAAGCATAAAATAATCAGAGTTCTTGTATAGATAATCAGCTCCTGATACACTGCATATCACTTATTATCATATTGTTTAAATGCACTCACTGTGGAAATCCATCAAATGCTCCCTTCTCAACCTGGAAACTCAGCATGCAGCGAGTTGGGGAGCAGGGTTTGGTGGGCTGTTGCAGGGATAGCATTTTGACGGAGGTGGATAGAAGGAGTTCTAAGAAACGTAAATGTTTTAAACCTACTGGGGTCACTTCTGACCCAGTCACTCCATGGTTGTGTTACCATGGTAAGAGGGTATGTAAACATGTTTGTTATTATTTGTTACAGACTTGGAAGTAGACAAATTATTGAAGAGGAAATGTTTGCAGCGTGAGGAGTGGGGCTATTTGGTAGCTCTTTCATCTTGGGCTGAGTGGCCTCCAAGTGGCTATAAGAGTGTAAGTGATTCCCCTGTGCTGATTGCAATTATGTGGGCATCAATTTTTGACTCAGCCAGCTATTGCCCAGAGGAGGCAGGGAAGGGAGTTTAACAGAGGCATGCTTTTTTTTCAATTAAAACACGTGTGTGCAATGTAGATGTCACTAGTTACGCCAACATTTATTAATGATCCATACTTATCCAACATGCAATTAAGAGTTAACCACATTGCTCCAGATCTGGAGACACGTGTCGGTCAGATCAGGTAAGAACAGCAGATTTTCTTCCCCAGAAAAAGATATGTGAACTAGATGCTTTTTGATGACAATCAGTATTAGGCTAGCTGCTGCTTCCAGATTTTTATCAAATTCAAAGTTCTCCAGCTGCTATGGTGGGTTTCGACCGTGTCCCCAGAACACTGGCCTGGAACTCTGAGTTGTGAGTTCAGGGACATTACCACTGTCTTTTCCAGAGGTTCAAGGTGAAGAGGGCGAGGGGTATAAAAATATGAGTATCAGGACAAATAAAATATTCATTCTGTAACATCAGAGAAACATTGAGCAAACCATGAACCTTCTGTACATGAGCTATTCTTTCCTACACCCACAATAACTTACCTCATTTTCTAGAGATCTGCAGACTTTAATCACTCCCTTTTTAACACTACTCACTACTTCCTGATTTGCTTTCTGTCTTTGCTCAAGGAAAATGTGTTCCAAAGATAGGTTGACGCAATGTATTTAGGAACTTTACAGTTTGTCTTTGAGTGGCACTCTCTTGGTCTAAATTTGAATCCATTTCCTTCCAGGAAATCTATTAGAATCCCTACAGTGTGGAAACAGGCCCTTCAGCCCAACAAGTCCACACTGAACCTCTGAGTATCCCGACCACACCCATCCCCTTGTAACACACCTAATCTACACATCCCTGAACACTACGGGCAATTTAGCATGGCCAATCCACCTAACCTGCACATCTTTTGGATTGTGGGAGGAAACCGGAGCACCCGGAGGAAACCCACGCAGACACAGGGAGAATGTGCAAACTCCACACACAGTCACCCGAGGGTGGAATCAAACCTGGGTCCCTGGCGCTGTGAGGCAGCAGTGCTAACCACTGAGCCACTGTGCCGCCTGGTTTAATATTCCTGACAAAGATGACGATTGGTTTTCAACATTCACAGGATCTGATTAATGACCAGTATTCTTACCGATTGAGAAGCCAAGGGTGTTTGGTACAAGCCATGGCTGATCGCAGTTTGTCTGCCTCTGTAGCTATTGTAGCTTTTTGGAACATTTTCCATGCAAAGTTCCACTCCGTCTCATCCCCTGAAGCAATTGCACTGCAATAAATTGATGTCTTCAGATTCACCGGGATTCTATTTATCAAAACGAAGTTATAGTATTAGCAAAGAAAAGGAAATAATTAGTATTTATGATTTAAAAAATCAGATATCATCAGTGTTTGGTTTCCAGAATACAATGGCCCCGATCTTCCAGTCAGCTGCCTGTAGCAGGATCAGTTTTGTGTGTGTCGACCGCAAGGGTGCTTGGACTGATCCTGACAGCTGCATGGCCTCTTTACAGCACTGGTGTTGTTTTCCAATGTAGAGTATGCTTTAATTGCCTGGTCAGTAAGGTCTGACTCCTGCTGTGTGAAAAGGTTGATGTTCTTTCTGCACATCTTCTTCAACTACCCAACTTGGGAGGTGGGGGGAGGAAAGGGGAGATGGGGGCCACACTCAACTCCTGGATCATACCAAGTGAGGCATTAAAATGGGTTCACAGTGAGGAAAAAATTGGGAAGCGCTGCATGTTTTAGAGCAAGGTTTAACAATGTAACTTTCAGCAGACATCTGTGGATAACTCACTGGCCTGTGTCTCTGACTCTGCTGGGCAATTTCAGCTCTCATGCAAGCATCAGGACCTCCACAGGGATCTAATGGACACCCCCAATTTACATCACATCTCCAATGATCAGAAAGTTGGACCCGTTATGTAAGTCTGTACATTACCATTATTACATTTTATCAAACTCCACTTCAATATTTCCCTGTCTGTGCAAAACACTTACGGATTATTATTGGGATCCTCCATCCATTTCTTGTAAAACCTTTCTGACATAGTTTTACAGTCTTTGAGACCATATCCACAAGCAACACGCACTGCATTAATCTGATTATATCTGCAAAACAACATGTCTCAACATCTCAATCAGAATAGGGATTGAGTTACACACAAACACAAATAAAATGTACACAATTATCATTTTGACAAGATGCAATTCAAATGATCTGAACTAAGCTGATCCTTTATTTCAATGAGGTAATTAAGTTTATTTGCACAGTCTAAATTTAAGAAGTTTAGACATAATATTCCATGGGGTTGAATTTCTCCCAATACCTACCTTGAAGTATTGGCAGTTTCTCTGGAGTTTCCTTGCACAGAATGTACAAGGAGGGTGGTGAGAAAACTTAACAGATCAGGGCTTTAGAACCACAAGAGTAGAAATCTGATCCTACCCAAACTATGCGGAGATGATGGAAATGTCTCTGATACTATTGGAGCATTATCGAACCTTTTCTGTCTGTAATGTCAAAGGTGGAACCACAGACCTTGATCTGAGCCTGACACTAACCCAGGACATACTGAGAAGGAAATGGTGGCATGAAGGAGCACCTGATCTGTGAGCAGTGGACAATATGAATGATTCTCAACAGGGTAAGGGCAAGACAAGTAATGAAAGCCAGAGAGAGTCTGAAAGAAGGAGATTCCAACAGGCCCAAGTGAGGAGGGTCACACAGTGTGGAGTGAGAGCGATAGACAGACTGGAATGAGGAAGGTCAGACTACCTGGGCAACTTATCCCAACCACAAATGTTTTATAGGCTGGAAAATTCTAAAGACTTCAGCTGCTAAGTGAAGGAGTAAAACGTCTCTGCACAAGCAGGCCAGTTGAACCGTAAACATTATGGTGAAGAGTTCAGGGATGCAGCTAATAGGCACTGGCTATATCGTCAATCTTCACCTACTATTATACATCCATCTCCACACTAAGAATGTGGCCACTTGGACTGACTTTATACACCAAGATAAGTTAATCCTGAGCCTACAAGTTGTGAGCATTTGGATTGAAAATGGATACTCACTGATCCATGAGACTACTAGGTTGCTCCCAGTTCTGAGTGAGATTTTCAAAGTGCTTGTACAGTGGGGTCACCTGTTGTAGCATGTATTTCTGCAATAACAAAATATTCTTGATAAGACCAAGATCAATATAAGTGGCAGCTACTTCCACAGACACACCAAATAAAACGTAATAAGTCTGAGCAACACAGCCTGCAATAGTTGAAGACAGTGAATCATCGCCAACTTGGAGGACTATTAGTGATGAGCAATAAATACTCACCATGTCGGGTACACCCAAACCTCTCAATTAAATTTTTTAAAACTGCGTTAGTCACACGACACCAGTTTATATTCCAACAGGTTTTATTTGAAATCACAAGCTTTTGGAGCACAGCTCCTTCGTCAGGTTCACCTACAACTATAACCTGGGATCATGTGACTTCTGATGTTGTCCACCCTAGTCCAACACTGGCACCTCTACATTAAAACTGCATTAGAAGCCTCTTGCTAAACTGTATAAAAACCTCCCAGATAACAGTACTGTAACTCAATTATATTTTTCATTTGAAGGTAATGTACATGTTGAGTATAGGAACCTCCAAAAGAAGTTTGATCAAGTACTGCGTAACAGGCAGAACAACAGAGCTGAAGCCCAACTGTTGCAAATATCAGATTTATAACGTTGTGATGTGTCAGGGGCTGCCTCTGGAAGTAAAATGGAGAAATGAGAGATGTCACTTGAGCTGTGTTGAATTCGACCTGTGAACAAGCTGGGGTGATTTAATTTTCAAAGGTTAAAGGAGAAGGGTTTTTTTTTTTATATATATTCATTCACAGGATGTGGACATCACTGGCTGGGCCAGCATTTATTTCCCATCCCTTATTGCCTTTGAGAAGGTGGTGGTGAGCTGCTTTCTTGAACCAATGCATTCCATGTGCTATAGATAAACCCATAGTGTCCTTAGAGAGAATTTTGACCCAGTGACAGTGAAGGAATAGCAATGTGTTTTCAGGTCAGGATGGTGAGTGGCTCAGAGAGAAACTTGAAGGGGGTTCTCATGTATCTGCTGCCATTGTCCTTCTAGATGGAAGTTGTTGTGTGCTTGGAAGGTGCTGTCATAGAAACATAGGAGCAGGATGAGGCCATTCAGCCCTTCGAGCCCGCTCCACCTTTCAGCATGATCATGGCTGATCATGCAATTCAATAGCCTAATTCTGATTTTCTACCCATAACCTTTGATTCCCGTTCATCCCAAGTGTTATATCTAGACACCTCTTAAATACATTCAATGTTTTGGCATCAACTACTTCCTGTGGCAATGAATTCCACAGGCTCACCACTCTTTGGGTGCAGAAATGTCTCCTCGTCCCTGTCCTAAATAGTCTACTCCAAATCCTCTGACTGTGACCCCTGGTTCTGGACACACCCACCATTGGGAACATCCTCCCTGCATCTACCCTGTCTAGACCTGTCTTCAAATTTTATAAGTCTGAATCAAAGGATCTTTGCCAAATTTCTGGAGTATATCTTCAAAATTGTACACACTGCTGTTACTGAGTATTGATGGTGGAAAATAGATGGTTTGTGAATGGTGCTGCCAATCAAGTGGACTGCTTTTTCCTGGATGGTGCCAAGCTTCATTTCTGCTGTTGGAGCTGCACTCATTCAGGCAACTGGCTAGTATTCCAACATGCTCCTGGTCTTATATATGGTGGACAGGCTTTGGGTGGCAAGAGGTAAATTACTTGCTGCAGGATTCCCAGCCTCTGGCAACAAGAGGAGCTCAAAGTATTTATACGGCTAGTCCAGTTCAGTCTCCGGTCATTCATAACCCCCCAGGACTGTGGGAAATTCACTGAAGGCAATGCCGTTGATTGTCAAGGGGCAATGGTTAGGTTGTCACTTATCGGCGATAGTCAATGCCTGGTAATTGTGTGGTGCAAATTTTGCGTCTAAATTTTCAACTCCAAATTGGATATTGTGCAGGCT
The DNA here is from genome assembly GCA_024137785.1 of Ginglymostoma cirratum. Lineage (NCBI taxonomy): Eukaryota > Metazoa > Chordata > Chondrichthyes > Orectolobiformes > Ginglymostomatidae > Ginglymostoma > Ginglymostoma cirratum. Next base: position 20,193,455 of record JAHRHZ010000047.1, on the reverse strand, counting down.
GTGCTATTTTTGTACACTGACTGCTTCAATATCTGAAGGGACATGAATGGTGCTGAACATTGTACAATCATCATTGAACATCCCCACTTCTGACCTTAGGATAGAGGAAAGGCTTTTAAAGAAACAATTGAAGATGGTTAGGTCTAGGCCACTACTCTGAGAAATTCTTGCAGAGATGTCCTGTTTCTGAGGTGACTGCCCTTCAACAACCATAACTATCTTCCCATGTGTCAGGTATGACTCCAAATGGAGAATTTTCCCCCTGTTTTCCATTGATTCCAGTTTTGCTAGGGCTCCTTGATGCAGCTTTAATTTCAAGGGCTGTCATTCTCACCTCCTGTCTGGAATTCAGCTCTTTTATCCATGTTTGAACCAAGGCTGTAATGAGGTCAGGAACTGAGTGATCCTGGCAGAACCCAAACGGGGCGTCACTGAGCAGGTTATTGCTGAGCTGCTTGACAGCACTGTTGATGACACCTTTCATCACTTTACTGATGATCGAGAGTAGACTGATGGGGCAGTAATTGGCCAGGTTGGATTTATCCGGCTTTTTACGAACAGGACATATCTGGGCAATTTCCAAGAGTGTCAGGTAGATGCCAATGTTGCCGATTTTATTGGAACAGCCTGGCTAAGGGTGCAGCTAGTTCTGGAGGACAAGTCTTCAGTACTATTGCCAGAATGTCATTAAGGCCGATAGCCTTTGCAGTATCCGGTGCCTTTAGTCATTTCTTTATTTCATGGAGTGAATTGAATTGGCTGAAGACTGGTATCTGTGATCCTAGGATCTTAGAGGAGGCCAAGATGGATCAACCAATTAGCACTTCTGGCTAAAGACTGTTGCAAATGCTTCTGCCTTGTCTTTTGATTGATGTTTTAGGCTCCTCTGTCATTGAAAATGAGGATATTTGTGAGTCATCTAATTCTCCACCACTGTTCATAACTATGTGGGAGTACTGAAGCTATAAAGAGCTGTAATATATTTGTAATGTATGTATAGCATATAGAGTGTGGTATTACGGATGTCAATATTCCGTAAAATTGGACATAATTAAGTCTATTGGAATTTGAGAGGGTCATAACATTGTCACTCGAGGCAGAAACAGCGATGGAGCAGCCTCCAAGTAGATGCTATCTGGACTCTGAGAGTAAACTCTACAGTGCAGAACAGAACCCTACACCTAGACATCAAGGTTGGCAGAATCCATAGCGACGGAACCACACCACCTTACACCAATAACTTTATCATGCTTCCAACTACAAAGCCTCAGCATTTACTGACTGCGTGTAGAAGGCTTGGAAATATATTACTTTTCCAGAATTCCTTACCTTCATAGGCCCAAAAACCCCTGCACGGTCAAACATGAGCTCAAAGTACGCCAGGTTATCGAGGGCAGCCTGCCAGGGAATATATTCCACCTCTTTGACCAGATACCTTGTTGTGTCTAAAGCTGCTGTGGTTTCACGGTATTTTGCTCTGTCAGGGACAAAATATGTTTGTCAGTTGGATTTATGGCGAAGTGCCTTTGAAAGTCAAGTGGCTGTTAAATATAACATTTTCACTGTATCACTGTCTCTAACTATATAGAATTGATATACTTGTAAAACAAGACAGTTTATTCAAAGGCCAGAGCCTATTGAGAAAATCACGTAAGATAGCGAGCAAGGCCCCTCTCAAGCTTGAGATCAAAAGGTTGCATTTTGCAACCAAGTCCTAGACATCGAGTTGATATTCTCGCTCGTGAGCAGTGAGGGGCCTATCACTGTGGACTATTGGTCATCATCATCCTCGTTTCTACACAACCTCACCTTTATTAATATGCACTCGCTCATTCACCCACCCAGATGTCCATCTTCGACACCCAGCACCAATGTCTCAGGGCTTGCTCCATGAGCAGCATCTGTGTGTACCCAACAAAAATGGAAAATGGACCTTGGCAACTGACACACCAGCCTCTCCACATCATCGTGGCACATCTCTAGTCCACTCTCAATACACTTCTGCAGTGCATTGCTGCACTTCATAGTGTACCATCATCATTCATTGTAATGCTGCTGCAAGGACACTTTACACACAGGAACAGGCACACAGCTCATGGACTGGCCTGGGCTGCATACTCGGTTTCTTAGCACTCGCTCACTTTGAGCCTATCCCACTGTTCATAGCATTCAGGCCTGGCCTAATGCCACTTTGCCCTGTCAGCTGCATCTCATTGGCTTTCTGTGCTAACCAGACAAGCACAAAGCCAGGAATGTTTTGGGAAAGATGTATAGCTCAGGTTGTGGGTGAGGTTGTTGACTTGCTCACTACGCTGGCTTGTTCTCGTTCAGATATTTTGTCACCATACTAGATTACGTCATCAGTGGAACCTCCAGTGAAGCGATGTTAATCTACTCTACTTGGAATTTATACTATTTAGTCTGTTGTGGTGAGTCGTGTCATTTCCGATTTTGATTTGTATGGGTTTGTATATGGGGCCTAATTCTAGGTATTTGTTGACTGTTGATTGCATGGTTCTCCACCCATAATGCAATCAACAGACACCTAGAATTGGACCCCATATACAAACCCATACAGATCAAAACCGGAAATGACAGTACTCACCATAACGGACTGGACAGTATAAATTCCAAGCGGAGTAGAATAACATCGCTTCATTGGAGGCTCCACTGATGATGTCACCTAGCTTGGTGACAAAAAGTCTGAACGAGAACAAGCCAGCTCGGCGAGCACATCAACAACCTCACAAAGCCAGGAAGCTTGTATCAGTGGTTTTCAGTCAGCAGCAGGGGCAACCTTGGATCAGGTTGACAGGGTCCTTTTTCAGTCCATTTGTGGGATATGGGTGTCGCTGACTAGGCCAGCTTTTATTGCCCAGTTTTAATTGCCTGGAGGGCAGTTAAGATCAGCCACATTGCTGTGGATATGGATGGAAGTATAGGCCAGAGTAGTTAGGACTGCACATTTCCTTCCTAAAGAACATTACTGATCATTACTGAACATTACGGTTTGGAGAGTATTAGCCATGAGGAGATATAGTACAAACTTGGTTTGTTTTCACTTGAATAACGGAGTTTGAGGGGTGACCCAACTAGAAGGTTACAAAATCATGAGGGGCAAGGATAGAATGGATAGTCAGAGTCTTTTTCTCAAGGTAGAAATATTAAGTACTGGAAGACATAAGTTTAAAGTATGAGAGGAAATTTTAAAGGAGGTGTGAGACACGTGTTTTTTTTTAGAAGGATGGAATGTGCTGCCAGGGAAAGTCATGGTCGAGGCGGATACAATAGCACTGTTTAAGAGGCATCTGGACAGATATACAAACAGGCAGGAAATAGAGGGATATGGACCACGTGGAGGCAAAGGTTTTTAGTTTAGAAAGGCGTCATGTGTCAGCACAGTCTTGGTGGGCCAAATGACCTGTTGCTGTGCTGTACTGTTCTTTGTTCTTCTTTCTTTGTTCAAACTAGCTGTCTAGCCAACTGAGTTAAGCACACCTCCTCCACTGCCCCCTGTATGGAAGGTTTTTGTGCTGTGGTTTCCTCTGCTTGTCCTGTGGGAGTTGGATGTCCCTACTCTGTGCTACCCCATCCACCAGGATCCCCAGGTCCCTGTCTATAATATGGAATGTCAATGGAGATTCTGAAATCTGTACTGAAAACAAAATGCTGGAAATCACAGTGGGTCAGGGAGCAGCCATGGAGAGAGAAAGCAAGCTAATGTTTCGAGTCTAAATGAATTTTCATCAGAGCTGACACTTCATGTCAGCTTGCTTTCTCTCCATGGATGATGTCTGACCCGCTGTGATCTCCAGCATGAAATGTCAGTTTCCCCTTGTCCACCATGTCTGAAGCAGATGTTATGAGTTGTGCCAGGCAGCTCAGGACAGTCAGCACTTGTCCAGCTGCACAACAATCTTTTTAAATATGGCGCCAGTGCTCGGGGGTCCCAGAAGATCCTGGCAGCGTGAGTGGGAGAACTGAGCTAGCATCGGACAAGAGGGGTCCCATGGAGGGTTAGGGGGTTAATGACATTTTGGGAAAACAGTGCAAGCAAACTTGCTAAGCCTCACAGTGACAGCGCTCCATGAAACCTGACAAAATTGATACTTAGCTATAAATATAAGACCGATTGGAAAGCAAAAGTGTACCATGTGATAGACGAGCTAAAGTTTCACTGGTGCACTGTGAGCAGAGCTAATAGATTGGTCCCTTTTGATCAATGAACAAAAAAGTTGCATTTCTGTGCTGTCTTTTTAATATATACAAATATTCAAGACGTTTCAAAAAATCGTAAAGAAAGAAGAAGGGGGTTACCAAAAACTGGGTAAAAGAGTAGGGTTTAAAGAAAGGCCTCAATAGTCGGGGGTTAAGAGATTTAGTGAGAGAAGCTGGGGACTAAAGGGTTGTCGATGGTCATCATTGACTGAGTTGAATGAAAGGAAGAGAGAGAGTTTGTAAAAAAGGGTGAGGAGCAGCTATGAAACTAGAGTAGGGCAGACACCAAGGGAAGGGTAATGAGGGTTAAGAAAAATATAAGAATATTAAATTTTAGCAGTAGGAGAACTGAATCAGTAAAGATTTGAAGTATCTAGGATCAGGACTCCGCTCAGAATTAGTTAACATTCTGCTGTTTTATTCTGAGGTGGAAGGTGAGAAACAAAAAGCAAAACATTAGATTGACAAAGTTGAATCTGGAGATCAGTGACTGTTCAACAGCAAATGTCCAGGTGTGTGGAAATTTTCCCTCTGCCGATTCTAGGGCTGTCCAAAGTGTGGGTCACAATGCCACTGCCAATATTGAGAACCTGTGAGCTCCAAGACAGCAATGGCAGGTTGCAGGTTGAGTCCGTGATTAAGAAAGCGAATGGAATGTTGTCATTTATCTCAAGACGGTTGGAATATAAAAGCAGCGATGTGCTTCTGAGACTTTATAAAGCTCTAGTTAGGCCCCATTTAGAATACTGTGTCCAATTTTGGGCCCCACACCTCAGGAAGGACATACTGGCACTGGAGCGTGTCCAGCGGAGATTCACACGGATGATCCCTGGAGTGGTAGGCCTAACCTACAATGAACGGCTGAGGATCCTGGGATTGTATTCATTAGAGTTTAGAAGGTTGAGGGGAGATCTAATAGAAACTTACAAGATAATGCATGGCTTAGAAAGAGTGGACTCTGGGAAGTTGTTTCCGTTAGGTGGGGATACTAGGACCCGTAGGCACAGCCTTAGAATTAGAGGGGGTCAATTTAGAACGGAAATGAGGAGACATTTCTTCAGCCAGAGAGTGGTGGGCCTGTGGGATTCATTACCACGGAGCGCAGTGGAGGCCAGGATGTTGAACGTCTTCAAGGCAGAGATTGATGATTCCTTGCGAGATCAAGAATTTAAGGGCTATGGGGAGAGTGCGGGTAAGTGGAGTTGAAATGCCCGTCAGCCATGATTAAATGGCTGGGTGGACTCGATGGGCCGAATGGTCTTACTTCCACTCCTATGTCTTATGGTCTTATGGTCTTATGGATCTCTGACCAAGTGACAAAGAGCAATGAGGCTGCTTTGAATCCCCATAATGTTTAATGGTGGGCATAATCACTGCCAGTATCTTCTCTCTAATACCTTGATTCACTCACTCTCTGCTACTAGACCCACCTCAAGTGAGGGCTGCTGTCACTTTAAATATGATTCCTGTTTGGAAAATCCCAGGCTGAAGCTGGGTAGTCCTTATTTAAAAGCCTTGCAGTCAAACAGCACCCTGTACTCTCAGCTCCCCACACCCACCACCACCACCACCACCACCACCACCACCAGCCCCGGCATTTTAAACAGCAGGCCCCTAGCCTCTCCAAGGACACGGTAGCCATTTAGGTCTGAGATGAAGAGATAGTTCTTCAAAGGAATGGTGAGCCAGTGGAATTCACTGCCACAGAAAGTGGTTGAGGTCGAAACATTGTTTTCAAGAAGGAGTCAGGCGTAATTCTTACAGCTAAAAGGATCGTAGGGTGTGGGGAGAAAGGAGGAACAAGGGACGGAGTTGGATGATCAGCCATGAACATATTGAATGATGGAGCAGGCAAAAGGAGCCAAATACCCTACTCCTGCTCCTACTTTCTATGCTTTTACATTTCTATCACACTTCTGACTTGTGCCTTGTAGATGGTGGACAAGCTTTAGGGAGTGAAAAGGTGAGTTACTCACTGTAGGATTCCTAGTCTCTGATGTGCTGTTATAGTCACTATATTTATATAGCAAGTCCAGTTGAGTTTCTGGTCAACGGTAATCCCCAGGATGTCAATAGTGAAGGATTTAGTGCTGGTAACACCACTGAATATCATGGGGAAGTGGCTAGATTCTGTCTTATAGGAGATGGTCATTGCGTAACATCTGTTTCTTACACTGGTCAGCCTAAATGTGGATATCCTGGTCTTGCAGCATTTTGGCATGAATGCTTTGAATGTTTATTTCACAACAAGAAACATATTTACAGCAGTATTAGTAAGGTTATCTTTCACTGCATGATTAAATTTGCTGATTGTAGATCTGTACAAGTCATAGCAAACTTACCTTGCAAGATTAAAGGAGTCAGCTATTATCTGTGCTCGGTTTATGATTGGTAATTCCTGTAATAGAAAAATGTAAAATATTTTAAAGTTGATTGGGGCCCCACTGTTAATTGTGTATTGACTTATAATCTGAGTTGAGATGGAACATGTAGATAATGAAGAACTGTTTTGAAGCCCTAACTGAAAAGTTATCCGAAATATTAATCCTGAAAATCATTGACTCGACATGCTTTGATATCTTGCCCTTTTTGGAAAGAAGACTGGCTGCAGCTAGGAAAACCCTACAGTTGCAAAGACCACAAGCTGTTAGACTAGAGTTGTTGAGTCTTATTCTGACGAGGTGCAAAGGACAGGGCTGGCTGCTTTCAGCTCAGCTTCTTCAGCTGGTCTTAACAAATGTTTTGGTACTTTTTGCATGAGCTTGTACCTCTGCCATTAGAAAAGTTGGGTTTCTTTTTCCGTGAGCAATAAGCATCCGCTCAATAAGGTTTTTTTTAAAGAAAGAATGCACACATTTATATAAACTGTGGTGTTAACGTTGAGGAGAGTAATAAAAACACAAGGCCGCTCAGACTGTCTCACTCTTTCACACAGACACAGATGCACATGCACACCAACACGTGCACACAGTCAGACAGACTACACAGGCATACATACACACACTAACAAACAGACACACAGGTGCATACATGGACTTACACAGAGAGACTCTCTCAATCTCACACTCACTCACGCACACACAGTCATACACACACATGCTCACACATTCCAGCATGGATGCAGACATACACAAAAAAAATTCAGAGATACACATATTCTCTCGCTTAAAGTTTTTTTTCATTTGTCGGATGTAGGCTTTGCAGGCTGGCCAGTATTTAATGTCCGTCCCTAGTTACCCTTGAGAAGGTGGTGAGATTGCTTGTTGAACCGCTGCAGTCAACCCACAACGCCATTAAGGAGGGAATTCCAGGATTTTGACCCAACAACAATGAAGGAACAGCGACATATTTCCAAATCAGGGTGGTGAATGGCTTGGAGGGGTGCTTGGTGGTGTTCCTATGTATCAGCTGGCCTTGTCCTTCTAAATGGAAGTGGTAGTGGTTTGGAAGGTGCTGACTGAGGATCTTTGGTGAATTTCTGCAGTACATCTCATGTATAGTATGCACAGCTGCTACCTAGTGTCAATGGTGGAAGGAGCAGATACTTGTGGATGTGATGCCAATCAAGCGGGCTGCATTGTCCAAGATGGTTTCAGGCTTCGAGTGTTTTTGGAGCAGCATCCATCCAGGTAAGTGAGGAGTATTCCATCACACTCCTGACTTGTGCCTTGTAAATGGTGGAGCAGGCCTTGGAGAGTCCAGGAGGTGAATTACTCGCTGCAGTATTCCTAGTCTCTGACCTGCTCTTGTAGCTGCTGTGTTTATGTGGCAAGTCTAGTTGAGTTTATGGTCAATGGTAACCCCCCAGGATGTTGATTGTGGGGGATTCAGTGATTGGTAACACCATTGAATATCAAGGGGTGGTGTTTAGATTATCTCTTATTGGTGATGGTCATAGCCTGGCATTTAGGTGGGAAGTAACATTCATGCCACACATCAGCCCAAGCCTGGATTTTGCCCAGATCCTGCTGCATTTGAATGTGGACTGCCTCAGTGTTTAAGGAGTCGCTAATGCTGAACATTGTGCAATCATTGCCAAACATCTCCACTTCTGACTTTATGACAGAGGGAAGGTCATTGATGAAGCAGCTGAAGATGGTTGAACCTAGGACACTACCCTGAGGAACTCCTGCAGAGATGTCCTGGAGCTGAGATGACTGACCTCCAGCAACCACAACCAGCTTCCTGTGTGTCAGATATGAATCCAATCAGCAGAGATATTGCCCCCGATACCCATTGATTCCAGTTCTGCTACGGCTCCTTGACGCCACACTCAGTCGAATGCAGCTTTGATGTCAAGGACTGTCACTCTCACCTCACCTTTTGGGGAGGTAATGGCCTTGTGGTATTATTACTAGATTATTAATCCAGAAACTCAACTAATGTTCTGGGGACCAGGGTTCAAATCTCATCTTGGTAGATTGTGGAATTTGAATTCAAAATTCCAGATTTGTTTTTAATAAAAAATAACCACTGATGGCCATGAAATGATTGTCGATTGTCAGAAGAGCCTATCTGGTTCACTAACGTCCTTCAGCGAAGAAAATCTTCCGTCCTTACTTGGTTTGGTATACATGTGACTCCAGACCCACAGCAGTGTGCTTAACTCTCTACTGCCCTCTGCAATGGCCCAGGAAGCCATTCAGTTGTACCAGTTGCTACATTCTTATATACTCTCAGACACACAAACATTGATAGACAAATACATACACCATCAGACACTATCATGATCCTAACTGCTTTTATTTCTAGACAATTCAGATACTAGACTGAAATCTGGCTGGAAAGATCAGATTTTGTTATTTTGGTTTTACTGAAACACAAGCATTCGGGTGCAGATTCAGTTTTAGCAAGAAGACCAGAGGTTTACTACTGACAGAAATGAAGATAAAATATATAGCAGCCTCCTGGCTGACTACATTGGCCAAGTAAAACGCTGAAGTCACAAAACCCATATCCCAGACAGTACAAACACAGCAGCCAGCTGCTAATGATACTACCATAATGTAAAAGGTAGCAGTTATTCTGGACAGATGTATCCCCAACAACTTATCCACTAAACAAAGGAGGGCACAGACTGGAAGGCACCCAGTTCTGCTACGCAAAGAAATGAACAGTAGCATGCCATCCAATGAATGACAATCTTTCAATCTAGTGATTGGCCAGAACTACAGAAAGTTCCAGAAAACTATCCAAAAAGCACAAAAACCGGGTTCACCAGTAGACTAATTTCCCTTGAATCTTCTGGAGGCCTTCCAAAGAGACCAGCATGGCAAGAAGGAAAGACCATCTGGAAAAAGAGAGAGAGAGGAAAAGAGAAAAAGCAGCTTTGCAGATCTAGAGATAGAGCCAGGAGGGCAACTGCATAAATCTATCAGAGACTTGAGAAGTATTGTAAGCTTAAGGGGCTAAATAAGATTAGAGATAGAAACCAAAGGAACTGCAGCTGCTGTAAATCAGGAACAAAACAGAAGTTGTTTGAAAAGCTCAGCAAGTCTGGCAGCATCTCTGAAGAAAAAAAATCAAGTTAATGTTTCAGGTCCGGGCCTCAGCTCTGAGGAAGGGTCACCAGACCCGAAACGTTAACTCTGATTTTTTTTTTTTTTCTTCACAGGTGCTGCCAGACCTGCTGAGCTTTTCCGGGATTAGTGATAGTATGTTTATTAGGAAGCAAGTTACAATAACCTTTAATACTAAAGTTGGAACTGTTTTGCGTTGGTACGAGTTTGTGTTCCTAGTGATTTGACTGCTTCAGTATTGTGAGACACTGGCCAAATTCATTCATTACACTCTGACCAGAGTGTTTGTTTTAAGGAGAAATTTGACAACAACAAAAGAAAACCAAACTATTTACATATGACACATATTTAAGGATCTTGAAGTACACGGTAAGGCTACAATCCCATGAATCCCAACACTACTCAAACCCAGAGGAATTCCATTCTGTCTCCCACATAGGGTTGACTTAGCTGAAGGTGAGAGTCTGATGGCTTTTTACTTGAGTTATTATATAACTGTGCTCGAATTTTCTCAGATTCAAGTAACCCTTCAGGGTTTTAACCAAACACTTCTTTTAAGAGGAATTCCTCACACAGAGATAACGTAACAACCCTGGTTGTAAAAATCTTTCTTAAAATCTATGGGTGTTTCCTCTTTTACACCCAAAAATTCCAGAATCTTCTCTCTGAAAGTCTAATGCACTACATTTTTCACTTTTTAAGTATTCCCGATGCAAACAAATGAAAACGTCCACTTGCCTGGATGGGTGCAACTCCACAAACACTTAGTGTCAAGCTGCTTATCAGACAAAGCAGCCCCTATGAATGTTACCACATCCACAGCCATCCACTCCCTCCACCACCAACGCTCAGTAGCAGCAGTGTGTACCATTTACAAGATGCACGGCAGAAATTCACCAAAGATCCTTAAGCAGCACCTTCCAAACACACAACCATTTCCATCTAGAAGATACAAGGGAACACCACCAACTTCAAGTTCCCTTCCAAGCCACTCACCACCCTGACTTGGAAATATATCATTGTTTCTGTACTGTCGCTGGGTCAAAATCCTGGAATTTTGTCCCTAAGGGCATTGTAGGTCAACCTACAGCACATGAACTGCAGCGGTTCAAGAAGGCAGCTCACCACCAACTTCTCAGGAGGTAATTAGGGATGGAAAATAAATGGTGTCCAAGCCAGTGTTCCACAAGTCAATAAAAAAGTTTGTTACGGGAAATCTCTCTAATAATGTGTTTTAAAATAAATTACTGTGGCTACAGAAATATTTACAAGTTAATTATAAGCCTCTTCAGAGACACACAAAACCCCCAATATGCCATGAGTTCAAAATCCAACATAAATGATATTAAAATATATAAATCACACATCTTACTTCAAAACACAGACTTACATATGGACAGACGCATACACTAGCGCATACAAATATTCGTCTCTCCTCTCGCACAATCTCTCACACTGACGCGAACAGACACTTCTTGCGTACACACGCACAGAAACTCGCACATACTCTTTCATACAGACACACATTGTGTCAAACACACACACACGCAAAAATAGACAGACACATATACATACACAGTGCTGTGATGCTCATAAGTGAGATTTGTGGGAGAAGTGGACAAGAAGTTCAGCATGTCCTACTGGAGAAACCCTGCTGGTTGTATGGAAGCAGGTCATTCAGCTCATCAAGTCCACACGGACCCTCCAAAGACCATCCCACCCGGGCCCACCACCCCCTACCCTATCCCTGCATTTCTTATCGCTCATCCACTAACCTGCACGACTTTGGATTGTGGGAGGAAACCGGAGCACCCGCAGGAAATCCATGTGGATACGGGAAGAATGTGCAAACCCCACACAGACAGTCACCCGAGGGTAGAATCAAACCTGAGTCCCTGGCACTGTGAAGGCAGCAGCACTAACTGCTGAGCCAGCGTACTGCCCTAGCAAATATCTTAGCAAGCCACTCAGTTCAAATGAATTTCTGCAGTGCACCATGTACTTAGTACACATTACTGCTACTGAGTGTTGGTGGTGGAGGGAGTGGGTGCTTGAGGATATGGTGCCAATCAAGTGGGCTGCGTTGTCCTGGATTGTGTCGAACTTTTTGAGTGTTTTTGGAGCTGCACTCATCCAGGAATGTGGGGAGTATTCCGTCACACTCCTGACTTGTGCTTTGTAGATGTAGACAGGCTTTGGGGAGTCGAGAAGTGAGTTACTTGCTACAGGATTCCTAGCCTCTGACCTGCTCTTGTAGACAGTATTTAGATGGCATTATATCATATTTACATTGAAAATATTAAGTATTTACAGTATTAATGTCCAGTTCAGTTTCTGGTCTGTACTGAAAGGCTGCAGAAGGGACATTTTGCAGAGGGACACGCACCCAGGTCATGACTCACTTCAGTTATATTCCACTTCCTATTTTACAAAATATGCCAGATAAGCTTAGCATCGAGAAATCTCAATATGGAAGTCAAAGCGGGTACCAAAGTCACTGGCTGGAGAGAGCATCCATGTTGTTCAGCACCAAACAGCATCTCAGAGAATGATCTACAGGCGGCAGCTGGACACACCCCTCGTCCACAGACACTAATTTTAGCAACCTGTCTTGCCCATCATGGTATCTCTCCGATCCAATTGCAGGATGCACAGATCTGCACTGTAGGGCATGCCAGAAGCAAGCATTCAGAGGCTGCTGTAAGGACACTGCACACGGACAGGCACCTGACTCACACAATGGACCAGGGTGCTTCTCAGGGCCACAGACCTTTATTGCTTAGCGCATTGGAGCTTCAGCCAGAGTCAAAGAGTCTCACTAATGCCATGTTAAGGTGCTCTTTGGTGCAGACACACAGGCAGCCTGTTTGTCAGGAGGGAGCAGTCTGGGGTTGCGGCTGATTCTTGTTATACAAGACACTGACGTGGTAATCTAGCACCTAAGGCATGTGCCAGCTGCCTGTGTGACAACAACGCTGCTCATTTATTAAATAGTCATGTTGGTCAGCAGGTGGGTCATGTCCTCAGCCCAGACAAAGGGCAGGGGGTGGGGTGTGAGACACTGTCAGTCAGGGGTTCCTGGTGTCATCAGTCACAGGCACCGACCATGATTATGGTCACTTGTTACTCAGGCCATTGATTGGTAGGAATCTGTCTGACTGCTGTCCAAGGAGTGGGCAGTGGTCATTCTGTAGGGCCAGCAGCAGCAGCACAGAGTCACAGAGCTGTACAACATGGAAACAGACCCTTCTGTCCAACTTGTCCAATTGGAGAGCTGTAAACACAGTCATGACAGTTCCACTGCCAAAAGAGATGGGGGAGTTGAGGCTGAGAGGAAAGCATTTGTAAAGGTGGGAACACGGACACTAATGACTTTATGGTGTATGCGGTGGTAGGGTGCGGGGACTTTGCTGAACAGCCTTCGAGTGCATGGAACCATTAGAGGAGTGTTATTGGCAGTGACCAACCTTGTGATCTCCACTGGGGGAGATCTGACGATAAGGTTGGCATCACTAGGGTGTAATATTGGGTCTTGGGAACAAGGAAGATAGTTTCGACAAAAGGTCACTGGGCCTGAAACGTTAACTCTGCTTTCTCTCCACACATGCTGCCAGACCTGCTGAGTTTCTGCTTGCTTCAGTTGGAAGCAAAGTTCAATGTAATGTGTCTCCACGTGAGGAGGACGAATAGAAGTGGGCTGTTGGGGTAACACAAGGTGAAAGAGAACATGAAGGCTCTGATGGTGGGGGGCTACTTGGTGACCAGGGTGTCCACCACCATCTCTGATCCCTGCCATTACTTGCTGTTCTAACAGTGTGTGAGATGCAACTGGTAAATGGCTGAGGCAATACCCAGGGTCTGGACGAAAGAGTGGGATCCGTGTCAGCTGGACAATCGGACATTGAAGGGGCAAATACTTGAAGCAGGTGTTTGCAAACATCAGTTACATTTAATTTGCGATTACTTAATTGCCTATTTCCATTGCACTCGGAATAAATCTGCTTAAGGTTAAAATGCTGGTGGAAGGCAAGTTGTACCATGCCATTGATCCTTGCAAATTGAACATTGGCATCTCAATGATACGGGAGTTAACAACAATGACTCTAAAAGATGACAGTGCTGGCTAAAGCCGAATAATTAATTGTATAATGTCCAAGAGTGCCGTGGGAGGCACAGACCATCACTTCATTATCTGTTATGTAAGTTTAATTATGGACTGTCCTGAATGCGATGAGAATATGGAGGATCGATGTGGGACTGAGGTGGAAAGGGACTCTAACTTTTTAATGTAATATGCTGCTCACGCAGCAGTTGGTGCACATGTTGCAGCGTGGGCAGTATGATTCAGAACCATAACTGACTTTACCCAGATGCAGGAAGCCATCATTGCACAGACATGGTGCTGACAGGGCCAAATTTCAACAAGGGAATTCATCAACAGGAAGAGGTTTCATGTGGAGGTGATCTGTGATTGCTATCCTAGCATCTGCTACAGCTCCTACGTCCTGCAGCACTCTCTCATACCTGGTGTGTTTGAGGATCAAGGACCTTACAGAGTTGGTTATTGGGTGAAAATGGCTTTCCACTGTGACCCCCTGACTGATATGGAATGGAGATACAATGCTGATGGTGGAGCTGCGGAAGATATGGTTCTGGACTGGTCTGGGAGGGTTGCTCGAGTAAACTTCAGACAAAATATGCTGCATCATCCTGGTATGCGGTGCTCTGCCCGATTGGAACAGGCAATGAGGCGATGTAACCGATGCTGAGGATCTGGAGGAACTGGAGCAAGTTGTTCCAGGAAAGGCATGCAGTAAGGTGGAGTTGGAATTGGACATAGTAACAGTCGACAGTTAAAATATTTAGTAAAATGCAATGAGAAATCCCATTTGACCTCATGGCAACAATCCTGCCAAAAAACTAAATGCAAGTTGCACTTAGCTAATAAAAAGTAATATTAAGCCCCCATGGTTTATCTTTAACCTCTGTACAATTAACAAGTATCACACTGCTATGATAACTCAGTTACAGCAATGGGGGTTGAGGGGGAGCTGCCATAACGATATGTCATGTCCATTTCAACTGAGATGTGGAGAAATATTTTCACTAAGAGGGCGATGATCCCTTGGAATACTCTTACACCCATCATTACTGATGTTCCTTTACCACATCCATCCATTTTTTTTTTTCCTTGCATACTTTGTACCAGGCTGCAGACCAGACTCATTTTAGGCACTTGTAGACCACTCCCACAAGTGACTTCTTTCTCCCACTATTATTCACCACCACCCAAGAACCCAAGAAAGAAATTCCATAAAGCTTCTCAAACTTTCCCGTTGCATCAGCTTCAGGTTCTGATCTATAAGCAGGTTTCTTTTGATTTGAAGTTTGATTTAGAAATTGTCAAGTATTCTGTCAGCTCCTCAGTAACAAGCACAACAGTGTCAGTGAAGCAGAGGAGAAAGATTAAATATTCACCTCGTGATTTGTTGACAATTGCTTCACAAGATTGTTCCAGTTCCTCTCATCGTAATTCACTCTGTAATATCCCGTAACATTAATATTGGCCAAGAGCCACTCGTTTCCATTCAATTTCATTTCTGGATTGGTTTCTGTTGTTATAGTTAAAACATACTCATTAGGGAAAGGGTCATTGATGAGGGAGCGCTGCGCTGTCGGAGGGTCAGTGCTTTACTGTCAGATATGCTCTCTTCTGGATGAGATGTTAAACTTATGCTTACTTACATTCACCATGCGCTGTTCTAAAATGGTAAGTGCAGTCCCAAGTACGTAATGGGAAACTGATGTAGGCATTAAAAATCCTGACATTGACTGGAACCCTGTAGAGCTAGGAATAGTTGGTGCTGAGAGTTGGGAGAATAGTCCCAGTTTTGCAGGAATTGGCTGTTCGGCCAATTCCATGATTGTGAAATTACAATGGTGCTATTCCCATTAAACAGGCGACCTCTAAACCTTCACAGTTTATTCAGATTGTTACTTATCTCCATTCATACCTTGGTGCTCCAATAACCAAGTGTTGTTCTCTGTGTTGTTTTCTGTTTTTCCTTTCATCCATGTAATTGGTACAATCCAAGTGTAACTGAAACACACAAAGGCAAAATAAATCTGTTAGGGATGCTGTTGTGGTGCGGGAGTGTTTGCCGTTCTTAGCTCAGCTCTCACCAATGAAGGTTGTGTCTCCGATTGTGAAAGTTATGACATAAACTGATCACCTTGGAATGACCTGCATAAAGGAAAGGATGTTTGAGGTGATACATTGGAGAGTATGACAGAAGAGGGGTGGGAGAGATTCGCTCTGCCATCCACTGCCTGTAACCGACCCTTTCTTTGGTCAGGTTCAATTATTCATTGGTCTTATTTCAATTGAAACTGCAATCACCAACACAGTAACAAGGGAGCTGCTTATTCATGACATTACCCTATTTGAGACCTGACTGTACAGTCTGTCTGCTGCATTTGTTAAAATAACACCTAAGTTCCTGCATTCCACAGCAAACCATTTGAACTGATGAGTTTATAGATGGCTCTACGTAAATACAATTTTATTTTTGTGTTACTCATTAGTTATAAAAATACCAGGAGTTTTCAACTCCATCCAGCAGTGAATTTAACCATTGGATAGTACCTGTGAGAAAAATGTAAATTGCTACATTTTATTTTCTAATCTTAATTTAAAATTCTTTTTCACAATGTTATGTTCAATAATTATTACAGAATCAAAATATTTCAACGGAATTAAGAGGCATTCAAATTCCTGATCAGACTTACTTGAACTTTGAAGGACGAGTCACATTTGAATTTGGATCAAGAAGAAAATGTTTTTGGGTAACAGTTCCAGTTGTTGTATTTATTGTAATGACTGGAAAACCCATCTGTAGCGTCCAGCGACTCATAATTTCATCAACTGTTTTAGGTAACTTGATAGAATCATCAACAGCCTGAAAAGGAAAATTAGGATCAATGTCAGCCATCACTTGACAAACTCTGAACAGGTGATTCACGTCCAGCTCCAGGACTTGATTATGTTACTCAAAGCTGACATTCTAGTTCAGGACTGAGGGAGCACCGCTCTATCGGAGGGTCAGTGCCGAGGCAACGCCGTGCTGTTGGAGGGTCCGTGCCGAGGGAGCGCCACACCGTTGGAGGGTCAATGCTGAGGGAATACCGCACTGTCAGAGGGTCAGTGCCAAGGGAATATCACACGCAGTCATCAGCCAAAGGAGGATGGTAGGTAGAGGGAAGACAATGGCCTAGTGGTATTAATGCTGGACTGTTAATCCAGAGAGCCAGATAACGTTCTGAGGACCTGGGTTTGAATCCCACCATGGCAGATGGTGGAATTTGAATTCAATAAAATATCTGGAATTAAGAATCTAATAATGACCATGAATCCACTGTCAATTGTCAGAAAAACCCATCTGGTTCACTAATGTCCTTTTAGGGAAGACAACTACCACCCTTACCTGGTCTGGCCTACATGTGACTCTAGACCCACAGCAATGTGGTTGACTCTGAACTGTCCTCTAGGCAATTAGTGATGGGTAATAAATGCTGCCTGGCCAGTGACTCCCTCATTCCGTTAATGAATAAAAAAAAAAATCAGTGGGAGGTTTATGTCTGTGGGACAGCTCTCTCACGTTTGAGACTAGGCCCCAGACATTGGAGATCGGGCTGTGCCAGGCCAATAGAACTGTATTTGCGGTTGTCATTTTCAGTGTGTAGCTCAATATCAGATGATGTTATTTTGTTCATTCATGCAATATGGGCACTGCTGGCTGGTCAGCATTTATTGCCATTCCCCAGGTTGCCCGTGAACTGAGTGGTTTGCTCGGCAATTTCAGAGGGAATTGAGGATCCGTCACATTGCTATGAGTCTCAAGTCACATGTAGGCTGACTTGGTGAGGATGGCAGTTTCTTGCCTCAAGACATTACTGAACCAGATGGGTTCTTCCGACAATCAGCAATGAATTTATGGTCATCAGTGGATTCTTAATTCCAGATATATTTTTAAATTCAAATTCCACTATCTGCTGTTGCGGGATTCAAATCCAGGTCCCCAGAACACTGGCGCAGTTTCTGGATTAATAGTCTAGTGACAATACCATTTGGCCATTGCCTCCCTCTCTGTCCACTTTCATTCCTTTGTTTAGACTTTGTAGCAGTTTGATACAACTGCGTAGCTTCCTCAGATATTTCAGAGGCTTATGAGTTAATCTTATTGCTGTGGGTCTGGAATCACATTGAGGGCAGACCATGTAAGGATGACAGATTTCCTTCCCTAAAGGGCATTAGTGAACCAGGTGGATTTTTATGATAATCAAATCTTTGTATGATCCCCATTAGGTTAGCTTTATAATATTGAAATTTACTGATTCAAAAGTTACCATCTGCCATGTTGGGATTTAAATACGGCTCCCCAAAATATTAGCCTGGAGTTCTGGATCACCAGATCAGTGACATTACCACTGCCCTGCTGTCTGCCCAAATGGGAGAGCCCCAAAGATGCATCACCTTTAATCTGTTGAATTTAGATGCTGGAAAGTGACTAAGCAATAACTGGAGGCAATGGGTAATGAGTAACAATTAATCAAAGGGTAACTGCAATTTCAGAGCCACAGCAATGTGGTTGAATGTCAATTCCCTCTGAAATTGCTGAGTGATTTATTAATTAATTTGACATTGTGCAAGACACTAACCACTATAAAAGTAATTGTGTGCTTTTTTTAAATGAAAGTTTGCAGCAACTGTGTTTTCAGTCATAAACGTTATTAACAAATATCATTTTGTTTTTAATTATCTCAATCTTTTCAAACACAAACCTTCTGCAGATGCTCGAAGAGGTCTGCATATATCGTGTTGTTATATGAAAACTGATGGAGGTAGGTCTATAAAACAAAAATTAAAAATTATGGAAATTTCAGCAACTAAAATATTTCAGATTAATTGATAAAATGAAATAAAATTTAACATGGAGACTTACACTGAGCCCGTTGACAAATATTCGTTCAGTCAGAAAGTTGGAAAGCATGCGAAGGACAGATGCTCCCTACAAAGAAAACCAGTCATATATTTGTTAGGGTGACAATGACCAAGTTATACGCAGCACAATATTCTGTTAGAAAGATTCACTTGCCTTGCTGTATGAAATTGCATCAAAAAGCTCGTTAATTTCGGCTGGTGTGTTAATCTCGGTTTCTTTAGACGAGAGAGGATGAGATGAGGCTAAAGCATCAATAGCAAAAACTCTGTAAACGTCGCTCAGTACAATTAGATCTTTCTGTGGAAAAACAGAACCACTGTCAACCAATCAAATGAAAAATCGGTTTATTTCTCATCTCAGTACGGTCTGTAATGAGGATTCTTCAGATTACAGATATCTAAACAATATTAATTGAACAAACTTGTTTGAAATGATAAATTTTAAAGATTAGTAAATTGTACTGTGACTCAGGAAGAGCTAATATTTTTGAAGTGGGGGAAAAAAATAACATTTTTTAAAAAACGTTTTGAATGCCTAGCTGTATTGCCATGCTGGACACATAATGCCCTCTAGATAATGGCAACATGAATCCAGTAATGCAAAGGACAGTACTAGAGTGAAACTTGCTTAGTGCTCCAGGCCCGACCTCACTGTGATCAAGGATATTGTCAGGATGTACCTTGTTAGTATTAAGTGTCACTCTCATGCTTTAGCTACCAACACCATTGTCATGACCCACTTGGGAAAATGTGCTGATGGTCAAGTCCCAGTATTCCCAAGGTCACTGAAAGAGTTAATAATTTAATCATAGAATGCAGAGACCTGGATTTACATGTCTGATGGAATCAGGTTAACAGAAAACACTGACCAATTTCCTGTACTTAACAAGAATTACTGTTTATTACAAATTAGTACATGCTAATCACAAGTAAACAGAAATGAACTAACAACATATAGTCCTACTGGCACTGCCGGCTGCTCTCTCTCAATCTACTCCTTCCTTGCAGTGAACTAAAACTCAGTGCCTGTGTCCTGCCTCAAACCAAGCCATGTTGCCTCATTGCTGTGTACTCTCTAACCTTCACTCGTTCACAGTGTAGTAACATGTTGATTTTAACATTCTAATCTTTATTTTCAAATTCCTTCATGACTTTGCTACTTACTATCTCAGTAACTTCATCTAGACCCACTGAGGTTTTGATGTATTTTCATTCTGGCCTCTTGTGTGTCCCTGATTCCAACTGATCTACCATTGGTGGCCGAAAGTAAATTTGCTTTTCATCCTTTCATGGGATATGAGCATCAGTGACTGGGCCAGCCTTTATTGTCCATTCATAGTTGTCCTTGAGAAGTGGTAGTAAGCTGCTTTCTTGGATGACTTCAATCTCGCATTTGCTGTAGGTAGACCGCCAGTGCTGTTAGGGAGGAAGTTCTAGGACTTTAATCCAATGACACTGGAGGTCCAGTGATATATTTCCAGTCAGGATGGTGAATGGCTTGGAGAAAACCTTTCAGATAGTGGTGATCCCGTGTACCTGCTGCCCTTGTCCTCCTTGATGATAGTGAGTGTGGGTTTGGAAGGTGCTGTCTAAGGAACATTAGTGAATTGTTACAGTGCATCTGTTGAAGTAACTCCACAGAAGCCAGTGTCCCATCTTCAAGTCATCCTTTACTTACGTGTGCAAAGTCTTTGATACTGGTCCAGCCCTCTCAGAGCCAGAATGTCTGACAGTCCCCTTTTTGTCTGTGCCAGGGCACCCTGATTAGACCAGATTAACAGCCCCAATCAGGGAACTCATGGTCTGAGGTTGGCCTGGCTGACCTAGTTACAATCACTACACAATAAATGGTACACTCTGCTGCTACTGAGCATCAGTGGCTGAGGGAGTAAATTTGAAAATAGTGGATGTGGTGCCAATCAAGCAGGCTGCTTTGACCTGGATGGTGTTGAGCTTCCTCAATGTTGTTGGAGCTGCACTCATCCAGGCAAGAGGGAAGTATTCCATCACACTCCTGACTTGTGCCCCGCAGTGGAGGTGAGTTACTCACGACAGAATTCCTGGCCTCTGTTTTTTTTTAGCTACAGTATTTATATGAGTATTCCAGTTCAGTTTCAGATGACCAGATGGCGAATTCAGTGATTTTAGTGCCATTGAATATCAAGAGAGATGATTAGATTCTCTTGTTGGAAATAGCCATTACGTTACAGTTGTGGGCCATGGATGTCATTTCTCACTTGTCAGCCCAAACCTGGATACTATCCAGGTCTTGCTGCATTTTGATCTGTACGACTTCAAGTACGAATGGTGACGAACATTGTGTAATCATCAGTGAACATGCCTACTTCTGACCTTGTGATAGAGGGTAGGCCATGAGGCAGCTGAAGATGGTTGGGCCTGGGACATTATCCTGAAGAACCCTTGCAGAGATGTCCTGGAACTGAGATGACTGACCTCCAACAACCCCATCCATTTTCCTATGTGCTAGATATGACTCCAATCAGTGGAGAATTTTCTCCCAATTCCCATTGACTTCTGACTTGCTAGGGCAGGTTGCCTCAGTTTCAAGCTCTGGAATATCTGTCCTTTACCTCTCCACATCTCTACCTCACTTTCCACTTTTACAACATTCCTTAAATTCTAGTTTTTGTTCCAAGCATTTGATCATCTGTCCCAACATTTCCTTCTGCATCTCAATTATCATTAAACATTGAAATAATATAAAGAATTAAATATGATACTGAAACAATCAAACAACTGTATCACTCACAGACACTTCTAACCTTGACCCTTTACTCTAATGTCCTGACCATAGCATTGAAGTTATCTTATTTTCCACCAGACTTCCAATTGATTTCTCAGATTTCCATTGATAAAACACAAGCGGCCTTAAGCCACAGATTCATACTCACTGAGCACTATGTTATCTCTTCTCAAGCTCAAGAGTCCAGGTCAGACTTTGCTGTAAGCAGTGAGCAGACAGTGGCTGCCATTCATTGAGCTGTCCTTGCCTACAGACATTCTGTAGGGTTTTTTTGAATTAAACAATAAAATGGGAGTACAATAGCTCCTTAGTGCATTCTCCACGGCAACTCCTTAATCAATCAGAGGCTATTTGTCAGCTCATCAGCACCCTTTTCTCTTGAAATATAAAAATAGTGATTCCATTTGAGATTTGGTATTCTTGCAATCGTGTCCTGATGATTCCAAGATGAAAAGCTTTGGCAGCATGTATTTTTAATAGCAATATTCAAGTCCTGGATGGCCAAATGATTATGTCATCTTCACTCAGGATAAGTTGCTTTCCAGCTTGTGTGTAGTTACTGATGAGTACTTTTAGTCTTTTCAGCAAAGTGCAGGCCATGCAGCCCATCAGTACCAAAGACAGTCTCCAAAGCACAGTATCACTCAACCAGTGAAAGGAATTTGATTTGAGAGTGTGTACATTTTTTTGATAACTATAACGCAACAATTTCTTGAACAGTTGAGCATAATGTTGGTAAATAATTAGTACTCATTGCATCAATACAATAGAAGAAAATAATCTAGAAGTTGACTGATAACTTTGAGAAGTATCAATCTCTGATCTCAATAACTCAGTTCAATCAGGAGAATGCTGTCTCATTCAAGTCATTTTTATTTTTTTTATGAGCAATTAATAATGTCAGGTCTTTCTTTAACAATTCTGACCCTGATCATCTTACCAGACCCCACTGTGGCTCAGCGTAATCTGCTCCCAAGTATTCAACGTAAGAAGCAAATCCTTCATTCAGCCATAAGTCATTCCACCACTTTATCGTTACCAGGTTTCCAAACCACTGAAACAAAGAAAAAGTTAACATTAGAATATATAAATTCTCCCATAAACTGCTGTGATATTTCAGGAATGTAACAGACTCATTCTGTAACAAGAGGTGAGTAACAGTTTCATTCTACAAGACAAATGCGTTGGTTCAAGGAGATATGTAGCTATATCATGCAGCAACAGAATGCCGTTTCAGAAAACAGTATCAATTGTATTTCCACCCTAGAATGTACATCTTTGATCAAGCTTCAGGCCCAATCTCCTAAAATCATCTTCATTGGCTCAGCATTAATTTTGTCTGGTTGCACCTATATGAAGCATTTTGCAATTTGTCTCTACACTATTAGCACTATTTAGATTCAAACTGTGTTTGTTGTGCAGCTCAATTAGGTAATAAATTTGAGCACAGACAGCATGTAAACTGTATGTAATGATTGCATGTTTGAAATTATGCCAACACTAAAGAACCAAAGAGATTTTAACTGTTCTGGTGACAGGCCAGAATTATTCAGTCTATTGTTCACTATCACAACTTGCTGAAGTGGGGTTTAGAACCCTGCTCACAACAGCTACAGCTGAGTTTCACTGCATTGACTGCTCTCTCAGTCTCATCTCTGCACGTTGAATTAATAAGAGCTAGTCTCCCCCACAGATCTGATGGGGGCTCACCATCCATCCTACAGCTGCTTTTATCATTACTGTCATGGTTTTCCCAAGTCATTTCCTCTCTCTACCTCAACAATGTATCATTCTTAAAGAGCAGTCCCTTGTTTTTCTTCAGGTAACTCCATGGGATATTTTGCAGCCACCCAGGATGAAAGTTGCAACTTTGGTTTGATCGAGTGGACTCCAACGCTGCAGCTGTCCCTCAGCACTGACCTTCTGACAGTACATCACTACCTCAGTACTGACCCTGTAACAGTACAACACTTTGGTCCTGACACTCTGAAAATGTAGTGCCCCCTCAGTGCTGAGTACCAGTTCAAAGAAGAGTACAGGAGGTCATATTGTGGCAGAAACAAGTTTACTTTTGAAAATATGGGACCATCAAGATGATTTGTGAGGGGGCAGGTTTCTTTCAAAGAGAGAAGCAGGTCATGGAGAGAGAAAAGGTTTGAAACATCAGGAGTGCACTTTTTCACAGTCTCCAAATAGAAAGAGTAGAAGAAAGGTAGTCCCAAGTGGCTTAGAAAGAGAAAAGTTCCAGAAATGGGAGGCTTTAAAGTCTCAGAGAGGAAGACATCCTACAAGGCTGTTGGATGCATGAGTTTAAGGAACAAATGCTACTGAGTAAGTGAATTGTGTTAGCAGTTTAAGGGCCGTGTAAAGATACATTAAGTAAAGAAGAAAACATTGAGCAAATGCACAATTCTTCCAAAAAGAAACCAAGTACATTGTACCAACTGAACAAGGAAGTTCAAAGTGGAAACACAGTAATGCTCACTAAGGTTTGAGTATTTGTAAGGTTGATGCTGAGGGTCGAAGTCTGAATCTCTGTTTCTGAGATAATAGGTACTGCAGATGCTGGAGAATCCGAGATAACAAGGTGTGGAGCTGGATGAACACAGCAGGCCAAGCAGCATCATAGGAGCAGGAAAGCTTGACGTTTCGGGCCTAGCCC